>CM034148.1:384429994-385029994 GCA_019776745.2 Taxus chinensis
AATCCGTCCCCATAAACACGCGGTTTAGAATCAAAACCTAACTCCTATTCTTAATTGGTTCAGGGGGAGGGGGGGGTGTGGGGGGGACAAACAAAGAGAGAGGAGGGACACAGAACATCCTGGGTGTAGAAATCTCGCTGGAAGATGAGAAGAAGTCTCAGCGAGAAGAGAAGTGGAGGTCAGGAACAGTGTGAACGAGAAGGAGAGTGGGAGCAGGAAAGGATGGCATGGAAGGAGAAGAAGGCCATGTGAGCGAGAGACGCTAAATGGCAAGTCAGAATCTGAAGAGCACAAAAGGGAACGTGCAGAGAAGACTAGAGGCAGAGGTGGAGGTGTAAGGGGAGAAAGACGGAGAGGGGTGAGAGCCTATTGAAGGGAAGAAGCATATGGGAGAAAGGGGGAGAGGGGAGGTGTGGGAAGAACACAGAAAGAAGAAGGGAAGGCAGAAAGGAGAGAGAGAGTGGAGAACTAATAGAGGGAAGGAGGAGGGGGAGGGGGGAGACAGGAGGTGGGAGACGGTAGCGACAGAGAAGGGAAGGAGGAGAAGGGGGGTGGGGGGAGGGGAGATAAAAGGGACGAAAGAGGAAGAAGATAAGATGGACCAGCTGGGAGCGGAGCGTGTTGGGAGGAGGGAGGCAGAAGAGTGGAGAGCAAGGGAAGGAGCAGGAGTTAAGAGAGCGAGACTGCTTCGAGGGATTTGATTACCATGGGTGACATTAACTTAGATAATCTAAATGTACCCCCGAATCAAAACCTTGACATATTCAAACAACCTTTTCCTATTCATCCCCCACCAATTGATCAACTACAAACGAATGTTGTTCAATCTCACTATATAATTAATACTATTATTAAAAATTACCCACCTTTGAGTCCACCAAAATCCCAATTAAATCTAAATATACATATTCAGAATCAACATCGATACCACTTGAATCTAATTCCACATCTCCAAATTTGACACTAGCGTCTACTGAATTTGAACCCATATCTATTGAATCCTTCTCAATTGGGGACAAATCCGAAGCCACTTCTTCCTCTGTATCACATGATGTTACTCAATCCATCCCCACACCCAACATATCCTCTCACATAATTGCACCTACACTTGTGTCTAGTTTACAAATATAACTATGTTACCCTTGAGACATTCCTAGTATAGCTACCTCCGCCTAAACCAACCATGGGTCATATTTGTCCCCCCATCGACAAAAAACAAATCCAAGACCGATACAACACACCAAATCATTTAGATTACATTAACTACATAATTTAAACTCCTCTTCCTTCATTAGCATCAAGTTTGATAAATACACCCAACTCATCCAAAACCCCAAGGGGACCCAATAAACAAGGTTACATCCAGGTCTCTAAAAGTCCTCATTATGATAAAACATACCATTTTCATGGCCCTCTACCTTTTCTTCCATCCTCCTCCTAGAAATGAAAATTCTACTTTCTCTGATTCTCTTACCATGCCAAGGCTAAGGACTACCTACCAAAATTCTACAACATGATCTTATAAACAAGATATAATTCATGGTTTTAATTGCCCTTATTATGTTCCCCAGATAAAAATCCCTTGTGCGGTCCTTTATCCCTTATACCTAAGAACCACCCTATCATTACAGGATGTTCTGGGTACCCAAATTGGTTCTCCCTTTGAAGCTAAGTAGCATCAACAAGTTGATCAAGATGCTTAAAGACAGATATATCAGAATTTTAGTCATTTGTAGTTGGGGAGGGTTCTAACTAGTTCTTTTTGAATTGAGCTTAGAGAAGTTAGCTAACATTGTGCTAAGGGTTTGACCTGCCCTAATAATTTAGTTTCTACCTTCAACTAGGGTGAGAGGACCTTTTTTGTAACCTATATTTGAAAGGGAAATGAATGGATCAACAATATTTGACTCTCCTTTTTAGGGCATTTGAAAAATAACCTTGAGAAGACATGGTCAATACAACATAATCTAACTCTCATGAGTTGTCACCCTAGATAATGCGGATGTCTTCTAGACAAGGTTCAGGTTACTAGAGACAGCAATAAAACCTGCTTTCTTTTGCATATTTTTGTTAAATTCTAGCACATGAGTATACATTTAAGATAATCGGTGCATGGGTAGTTCTTGTAGGATTTATCAGTTATGGATGTAATTTTTGGGGGAATTAAGTGGGATAAAGTTGATTATACCAAAAATTTAGGAAATTTTAAATTTTTTTGGAAGATCTATGAAATAAGATGATGAAAACACTTCAAATAACCAACAATGAACCTTCAACCAAAAGATTTGCACCCATGGAAGCGCAAAGATACACAGTTTCACACATTCTTTGAGAATTTAAACATAAAATATCATGTTAAAGACTCAATTAAACATCAAGAATCTCTTATCTATCACGCCTAAGATACTCTCATAGACTAAAACAACCTGTATAAATAAAATGGAAGTAAAGTGAATTTAAAATTGTTTATTGCATAATGAAATGAAAGCTCTTCTCACAACACAATTGTAATTACCACAATACTACCATAAGGATAAGATCTTGTGTGATTTAGAGGAATTCCTAACATAAGATTGCAACAGGAACATGAATAGCTACTTGAAACATCTCAACTTAAAAGCAAGACACAACAATGATCATGATTAACACAATTAACTCAGAGCTCATCAAATTTATCAGCAAATGAAAGTTCCATTTACAGTCTCAATTTTTGTCAATGGTTGTACACTCACAACCATCTTGAAATTATTTGATTTGAAGGCTAAGGAAATTAATAGGTTTCTTAGATAAGTTCTTGGAAAAATGGTTTCTCTCAGTTTACGCCTTTCTCTAAACAATTTCAAAAAAAAATTACCCCCCCCCCCCCTTTTCGATATGAGAACATGCCTCTTATATCTATACAACTTCTTTTTTTCATTCCTTGAGTTTTTTCCCCCCAAAATCTAAAATTTTCCACCAGATATTCCCAAGGAATACTTTTTTATTCTTTTGTTGGAGTATCTTATCCTTTGTTGTGCCAAGTGGAGAAAAACGTCACAAATATTGCCAAGTGTGTATTTTATTCTTATGTTGCAAATAAAATGCTTACATCATTTATCCCAACATCATCAATTTTGGCTTCTTCTGGGTTGGTTTGGAAATTCCTTTCCATAACTCCTGGGCACCCCCAAAATGGCTTGATGTGATTGTTAATCATTCTTACTTTTCGTAGATTTTCCTCGGGATACACACACTCTTCTCTGCATTGCTCAGAATTGGACGCTTTCTACCTATTTTGTGTCATGTCAAGCTGATTATCATCCTTTTACAAGATATTGTTTTGCTTCACATTTATCTCCCTTGTGCGAGATGAGCAATAAATATTTTCTCATTCAATGGCAATGATTCTATCCAATTTAGCTCGCATGTATAGTTCTTTCTATAAATTTGGCTTGTCTGCCTCTCCTTTAAAATACATTTTTTCTTTACCTTTGAACGTGATAGGTTTTTGCAGACCTCTTTGCTAGTGTGATGGCAAGGGTAATGGTAATAGTAAGCTTGAAGAAAATATCTTCGGAGGACTTGAATCATATTTTTGACTTGTCAGGCCCAAATGAAGTGTTCGTAAGGGATTTGTTTAAGATAGCTGACCCAGGGGACAACAAAGGGCCTTTTGACACACCAGGCAGGTTCATTTTTCTCTCATGCTGAGGTTAATCAAGATTAATCCTCTTTTTTCATCATTTCAATCTATGTATTATCACCTCTTTCGATTGGAGAATCAGAAAAATCTAGAGGTGTTGAAAAAAAATTGGATTGAGAGAAGGCTTGCTATAGCAGGAGCAACTAAATATGAATTCCATTTCTTATGTGATGAATCCTTTGTTCAAAAATAGATTCCTTCTGAATCTTATGTGCTTTATGATAAGACTCCAATTGATGTTGTGCCTGTTATTGCTTGTAAGATGGTGAATTAGAGTAGCACCCTTCTTCTTTGGAAAAAGGTCCAACAAGACCTATGTCATCTCAACCATCTACAACACCACCACTGTCAACAAGAAGGAAAAGGAGAGAATCTAGTTCTCAACCCCCTATTATAATTTTAGATGAAGAGGAATCAAGGCCTTCATTTTTTTAGCACCCCAAGGCTACAAATTCTAAAGGAAATTCTATTTTATAGCCCTCAATCCATTCAAAAAATCAATCTTCTTTCATGGAGCACAAGTTGTCAAGACCTCGACATGTTCCCCTCCCAAGGGAACATCCACCTTTCACAAGAAGGCGCAAAGGTGAGTCCAGCTCTAGGTATTTTGTCCCATTGGGTCCAAGACCCATAGTGCTTTCTCTTCCAACCACTCCAATTACTCCTTCTCAACCTACTTCTACCCATCCCACTCCAACTAGTTCTATTCCTTATAAAGTGAAAGGGAAAACAACATTTCCTGGTGGTGGTTTAGATCTATTGGATTAGGTATCTTCCCTTCAGAAGCAAATAGAATTGGGGAGGATTCATGATGATCCCAAGATGGACATGAACACATTAAGGGACATGGGGATGTCTTGTAATTTGGCTGGGGCATTCATATTTGTTCAATCATCTCAGGGTTCATGGGATTTTATACCAAGAAAGAACAGGTTATTGAGCAAAATAGCCTCTTTTGGAGAAGATCTTAAGGTGGGAGTAAAGAATGATTGAATATTTGTCTTCTCCTGATGCCCCTTTTTAATGTAATATTTTGAAAAATGTATGTGCTTTTCATGGGCAGGGGCCCCTATAGATCCCCATTTTTTCTTTTTCCACAATACAAAAGATAACACAACATTTACATTAGTTCATATGCTTCATAATGGATTTGAAATATTATCCAAGAAATATAAAAATATAATGCATTGTATCAAATTACATTCATGTGTGAAAATAATAACTTCAAAGTAATATTTAGTTCTTATGAAACAAGAATAGTAATTGAAGAGTGATGAAAATAAAGTTCAAAGAAAACAAGCCTAGGTTTGTTCTTCGGTATTCATGTCTGCATCTTTATTTTCATCACCTTCTTCTTTTGGTTGTCTCTCTCTGTATATATATATGTGTCATATTTCTAGAACAAATATTTTATCTCATCCTCATTTGGCCCTGTGGGATGTTGGAATATGAGGGACTACTTGCTTAGTGCATTCACACATTGATCCATCTTCTGTTTATACTCCCATGGTCTTTCTTTTAATTCTTAAATCCTAGTTTCCATCCTCATCAATGTCTTGATCACTTCATAGGAGAAATTTTCTTTTTGGATTTTTTTTCTCGAAGGAACCAAATAAGAAATAATTTTTTATATCACCATAACTATTTTTAGACTTTTCAAATACCATGTCCTCCAATTTCAAATCAATGGTGTTTATAGTCTTATCCACCCATTTCCATCCTATCTCCATTTTCTCCCTGATCTCCTTCAAAACCTCAATCCTGATTATAGCCAATTCTTCAATAGCATATTGAGTTCCCATATGCTCAAGTGATATAATTCCTTCCCTTTTAACCAAACATTCATCAAGCTGAGTAATACGGTTCAGTTTGGGGAGAACTCCTTCAAAGAAGAACAACTCATTATCACATTGTTCAATTAACTCATCAATTTCATTGAGTTTGTTTTTGAGCTCTTCATATTTTGTTATGGCTTTTCCAATGACTTATTTTCCCTTTTTAATTACCTTTTCTACCCAATTGTCAATAGCTTGAACCTTCTTAACAACTTTTTCAACATGTTCTATAACTTCAGGAGAATCTGTGGAGATTTCTTCTTGGCTCACACTAGATTGAGAAAATAATTTATGTAGGCATGAAGTTAGTGATTTAACTCATTCCTTTAGTTATCTCTTTGTTACCCTATCCTCATCCACTTTGTGTAACAAGTCACTGACTGATTTTGAAACTCCATACTTTAGTGCATCTCTTAAAGGTTTTCCTATAGGAATGATATGAACATTATAATCCTCAGTTGTTATATCACTCCTTTTCTTCCCCTCATGTGGGAATTCCACCTCCAAAGTCTTGGATCCGACTAGATCAATACTAGTCTTTGTGATGCCCCTAGCCTTCTTGGGAGTCTTGGTAGGTTTTTGGAAAGATAATGTTGTAAGTTATATAGCCTTCACAGGCACCACTCCTTCTTATTCTTCTTTGGAGATCAACTCTCCTATCCAACCTTTTACAAGAGTAGATTTCACCTTTGTCTCTTGCAGTGTTTGTTGAGGTTTTTCTAGAACAACCAGCAATTGTTTGGATACTTATTGAATATTTTTCACTGATGGATCCTTGTTTTGTTCCTTTTCTTCTTCCATTGTCATCTCCTTAGGTTCATTTTGTGTTGGCTTTTCACCCAATTTCTCTTTTCCTTGGTCTTGAACTTGGGGATGACCAACTTATTTTGGAGTCATATCAACAGTTGGAATATTTTCTCTATTCATATCCCCACTTGGTGCAATCACATCTTCTACATTGTCTTTGGGGGCTTCCTGAGTTGATGTTGTTTCCTTGGGAAATCCTTTTCTTTCTGCAATTTCCTCCTCCTTTAAAGGTTGATGCTTGATGGGAATATTGTCATAAACTGGCATACTGAGATTTTTTTCTCTTTTGATTCCTCATTTGGTGACATGGTAGGTTGGCTCTCAGTACTCAATTCTTTACATTTATCAGTATTTTGCAAAATATCACATTCATCAGTCTTTTCCTTTGTACCAATTTCTTATGCAACTTCCATTACATTTTCTTCAACAGAATTTTCTTGTTGTGGTGATTCACTGCTTTGGGTGACCTTGTTTTCCTTTCGGGGATATTTTTCAACTAGTGTCTGAATGTTCATAGCCTCCCCACCAGAAATTCCTTGGACATCTGACTTGTTCACTTCTGAAGTGGTTTGAATTTTAGGAGATACCTCTGACATTAGAACTTCTGATGTAACAATTGGCACATGGATAGATTCCTTGACTTCCTCACCTGATTGAGGAACATATGTACCTTTTACTTCTTGTTTTTCAACTATTATTTTAGATGCCTTAGATGTAGGAAATTCCTCATTTGCATCTATATCTACTATCTCAATTGGGCCTACTGTGGACTCATGCAATTGATCAAAAGAAGGGACACTCATACCTTTCACTAGTGAAACAAGAGATATTGGCTATGTAACTGGCCTGTCTTCGTCAAATTGTTGTTGTGGTGATGGATTTTCTTGATGAGATAGAGAGGTAACTATTTCTTCTTGTTTCTTAGTGAGCATAGGAGGATCAATCACTTCAGCCTTCTTATGATTTTGTTTCTTATTTGCATGATCACTTTCTCTTACTAAGGTTTGTTTAAATACAATCTTGTATCTCTTCTTTTCCCTTTCAAATTTCTTGATGCTTGGTGTCACCCTTTCCTTGGCACTTTTTGGCTTAGGTTGACCATTGGCACTTGTCATGGCTCTAATCATTAAATTTTTAGTAATCAAGGGATTTAGTAAAATTTTTGGAGGGGTTTTTTGTGTAGTTATGCCCTTTCCTTTTGTTTGAAGTGGTACTGCAAAAGTGATAGGAGCATTTTCCATAGATTTTAGAAGCATCTCTTCAGTTTTCTTCTTCAAAGCAGACATGGAGGTTCCTATCCCACTAGTAGCAGAAGTTCATTCATCAACAATTCCCAAAGTTGGTATCTTTGAAGGTAATTGAGGGGCTTTTACTCCTAGCAGATCCATATTATCAGCTCCCTCCTTTAAAGGGGGAGATCTTCCTTTAAAATCCCTAATTCTGAACTTACTGAGCACCCTTATATTCTAAATGGATAAATCATTTTTTTTTTGTTTTCAACCAAGTTAAATCTCTCCTCATTACATGAACAATCCTATCATACTGATCATCAGATTATTCCTCATCCTACTTCATGGGGCCTCATTGGCTGGCCTTCTATTCCTTGTTAAATATAAAATTGACTCACAACTTTTTGGTCATCTACAATTGCCCTCAGTACCACAACAATTTTGAAATAAATAATTTGTGTGAGGGTCATTCTTAAGAAGTCTCTAAGTCTAACCTCTTCCTCATCCCTACAATTCATCCAGTAGTCCTCAAAGTGAGGCTCATGCTCAAAGGAATTTTTCAAAGTATTCACCACCCACCTAATGTCATAATTTGACCTTGCTTCAAATTTTTCCATATCAAACCTTTCCATTTCCTCCTCCATTAACCTAGATTTTATAATGGAAGGGTAGGAATATCTTCCAATTTTGATGGGGAATTTGATATTTGTCTTATGTTTTCTAGTAACTCATCTTATGAACAGGAGTCAACTATCTTTCCAGCTCACATAAAGCCATCTATGTCATCCAAATACCTTGGCAATTTGCAAGGTTGTCCTTCAAATCCAGTAGCTCTTATGTAAGTGAATTTTCTATACTAAATAAACAGATAACCAAACTCTATTATTGTGTTTCTAGCTACTTTTGATATCCTATATTACTCCCATTCAGGTTTAAACAAACATATAATAGGTTCACCAACCTTACATTTCCTTTCCAATTACTCAATTGTAATTGGGGATAAACATCATGCATCTGGTTCTGTTTGAAGGGAGTACATGGTACAAGGCCAGGGAAGTATCTGTGGCCTGAAATGTTGTAAATTATATATGTCATCATGTAAAATTCCAGTTCCCCAGGACCACCCATCTTGACTTTCAATGTTAGAAGGATGCTCATGAATTGAATTTTCTATGAGGGTTGCCCAAAAAATGTTCCCCTTACTTTCTAAAACTATCCATATGTAGGGGCACATCCACTCTTTGAACTCATTTGTTATTTCTAAACCAACCATTCTACTTAGCAACACAATCACATCCACCACCTCTTCTAAAAATTGTGCCCTAACCAACTTTTTAGGAATCCTACTGGTGACCTTTTTATTTGCCAAAAACCACTTGGTGTTTATAACTTTTACATAATCCTTCTTCTTGGTTTCAAAATCCTGAAGGGATAAATCAAGACCTAAGGTTATTGGAGTTTTGATCATTGGAAATTTCAACATTATTCTGAAGGCCTTGGGTGTCAAAGTCAGTACTGCTTCACCACTTCCATCTAGAACTTCCCTCTTCTCCATATTATAATTCATGGCACAAAGTCTCACCAATTCAGGGTAGTGAACAGAAGGGGGAATAGTACCAGATGAGGCAATGTTGCTAGCATCAATTGTTTACATGAGTTCACTCTTGTTTCAATTATTCAATCTTTGTTTGAACTCATTTAAATCCGCATTCATTAAATCTGTGTCTGTAATCTTGTCTAGATCACTGGTAATCCCAGAAGTGACAGGAAAACCCAATGGCATTGTCTTCATCTTTTATGCCCTAGCTTTTACTTTCAATTACTTCACAAATTTGGAGTAAAAAATAATGAAAGTAAGAGAGTAATACAATCCTTACCAATTTCTTATGCAAATATCCATGTAATTCTCCTTCGCTCCTTAGATTTTTGAATCCTCAGCTCTCAATTGATGCTTCCCAATCAATCTCACTTCGTTCTTCCTAAAATTATGATAGCAAGGCATCTTAATCTTGACATATGATAATAAAAAGGCTTGAAGTATTTGAATACTTCAAACAATTTTGCTTTGATTTGTGCAAAAAATGCATTAATGGCAGAAGCCATAAATGCATTGAATCGTGGCCATCTATCCTACCTCAACCCTTTTTAAATGTGGGCCATCCATGTGGAGAAATTCCATGTTATGCGGGCTCAGGGAGTTTATTTATGTATTTTTACACTACCTTTCAAATGCAAACAAGTTTATAACATTTGCACCTAATCACCCTGCCCTCTGAATTTTATTGAGATCCATTGACACATGTTCAAATATTATGTAGACGATCAAAGCTACGGGAGCCCTTTTTTCATACTCTGTCTATTTTCTTCATCAAGCACAAAACTACCAATTTAACCTGAGGGCCTTGCACTTCTCTGACCTTCACCTAAGAAAATGCCACGTGTCCTTTAGCATGGGTCTCAGGATGTTTTTTTGCACTTTGCACTTTTATCGACTTAATGCCAAGAGAACATTATCAGCCCCGATTCCCTACTCCAATTATTTTCAACACGTATACCTCTTCGAGATTGGGGTCAACTTCTTGTTTTTCATCCTTTGACTTTGAATATTCTCAAGGAATATTCATCGAGCCTCAGTGCTACGTTTTCATTCTTGTAAATATTATGTAATTGTTGTAATTTGCAAATTAAAGCCCATAATGCCTGCAACCAATGGGAACATGCCATTTATCTTCGGGTGGCAGAGAAAAATATGAAATTTGTAATAGTGGCTAGAGGATGATATACAAGGATATTTTTCAAGATTATGTCCGATTCATGATCATCCTTTGACAGGGATTTTACAGAGGCAACACGACTATTACATTCCTCAACCGAAAAAGAGGATTTATACCCTAAACATGATATTTTCACATGTATTCACCATGACTATATCTTCAAATACATATTTTTTATACGAGCAAACCAATTAGAGTAAATTTTTTGAAGGCATATACTAGATAAAAGGGTGAGATATATTCAAACACTAACATGACCAAATCTTATCTATAAAGCTTCCATATGTGACTCTCATCCTCCACCCATCACAACATCTAAAATCCCTCAACAACCAATAATGCAAAAATCCCCAACCACAATCTTACTTCCATTGGAAGATAAGATATCTCAAACTCTATCATCATCTGTGTATAAAACTAAAGGATGTTATGCAAATATTTTATAAGACCTCCTTCAACAATCACTCATAACGTTACCACCTCCAAAATATTTGGATCCACGAGGATGGATGCCCGCTTAGTATGATTGTAATGTCTCTTCTAATTATTATAGAACACAGGGTCATTCTATAGAACATTGCAAGGACTTTCATTTAATTTCTTAAAAGTATGGAAATCCATCTCCCCTTCCTTCATAACCATCCACTTTGTCACCTTCACCTAAATCCAAAGAACCCATATATTCCCATTAGATCAACGTTGTTCATATTTCTACCTATTCATAAACCTATGAAAAAGACTCATTTAAATCTAAGAAAGGTAAAACTTTCGTAGCCATACCTCTACAAAAAATTATCTATTCCCATAACTCCTTAAACTCATGGTGAAAAAAAATCACCCAAAGATAAGGTTTCCATCCTTTCCCCGCCACCTTCTTCCTCCACCATGATACAAAAGGTTGTTACTAAATAGTTATACAAGGCTCTCATTAAAATGTCACTTTATGAGTTAATACAAATGTCAGCTTCTCAAAAAAATCTATGATCAAAGCTCTATAGTTAGTAACTATACCAATAGATGACCCCTCATCCTTCAAAAATTTTATAGGGGCCCTCACAACATCCACTAATATATCATTTGAACCATCTGAGATTCCTTCTCTTAGACCTGAGGAACATGAATTGTGACTTTTTATAACTAATCAGATCAATCATGTCCTTTTTAGAAGGGTCATGATTGATGGGGGCATAACCATCATCATTATATCCTCCATGGATTTCAATAAACTTAATTTATCTCCTTTTTCATTGGTCAAACTCCAATTTTACTGTGATCCTTCAACGAAACTATCGCGCCCACATTAGGCACTGTGATCCTTCCACTTAAAGTTGGAAATAAAATCTTAAATGAAATCTTATCCATCACAAAAGGGGAATTAAAATATAACATGTTGTTAGGATTCCTCTGGATATGCACCATGCGATGTGTGCCTTCCACGCTTCACCATTGTCTAAAATCAGAACATGAAGTTCAAAAATTTATAGTCTTCACAGATCCCAATCCTTTTATAAATTATTATTTGATATATCGTGCAAATGATGTCCTTATACCAAATTCCACATAAGTATCATTTGGCAAGGAATATACTAGCTCACTTGTTTCTTCATCCATGCTACTAGATGATTCCTCCCTTAGTGACATTGTACAACGTCTCACATTAGGAGAATATCACCTCCGCATGCTTAACTCCATCCCATCACCAAATACCTATGGTCACCTCGATAAGAAATCCATGTATGAGCCTAACGTAGAGTATGTTATCTCCTATGGTCCTACGTATCTCAAAAAAAAATTGTCTACTGGGGACTTGATCACCCATCATCCCAGGTCACCAATTAACATCAAGCCATGCCTTTCACATCATACTTATGATCCTTAGATAATCCAAAATTTTCCCATATGTATCTTCACCATTGCGCATGGAAGGAATTTGGTCTTGGTCATTACAAATAAGGGATGCATGACTTTATCATCCAACGCTCCCTTAACATCTATGAAAACTATGGCCTAGGTTATGAAAAGTTTGGTTACAACACATCTAAACCCACTACATCTATACTCATTACTGAATATGAGCCATCGTCACCCACAAATCCTATATACACTATGGACATAGATGATGTCATATCCATCCCACAAAACTTTTTATTTGTTAATATTATATCCTTAAGACCATTAACTTATCAATCTAATCACCATACTAAACAAATACCTCTTGTTTCACTAGAAATGGTTGGGGAAGATGTACCCATCATAGATATTTTCCAATGTCAAGATGATTAGGACATTCTTTTCACACATGGGAGATGATGATCATTTCCTCCTAAAATATTTACCCTCTAAGATACCAAATTTCCTCAATGAGTCCACTATTGATGTTAACTTAGGAACCCCTCAGGATTATCACATAGTTAAAGTTGGTCATTCATTGAGTCTACAAGAACTAGATGAATTAACCTCATTCTTATTAAAATATTACCAAGCCTTTTCTTGGTCATATAGTGATATGCCCATAATCGATCCTAATATTGTAGTAAATAATATTGTCACATATCCAAATGCTAATATAGTTAAACAAAACCTCCATAAAATGCATCCATGCATAGCTCTTCTTGTTAAGGAAGAATTACAAAATCTCTTATCTACTAATTTCATCATACCCATTGATTATCCATAATGGATATCTAATGTTGTTCTCGTAACTAAAGTGTCAGATAAATTATGCATCTACACAGATTTCAAGGATCTCAACCTTTCCTGTCCTAAGGATGATATCCACCTTCCAAAAAAATATCATCTCATTGACCTAACAACCGACCATGAAATGCTCCCCCTCATGGATGGTTTTTCTAGGTGTTGACCTAACATGTAATATTAAATTGTCCTTCCTCCAACACGTCGCTTGTTTTGTCATCATAGGCGGTATACTCTATAAACATAGTTTTGATGGCATTTTTATAACATTCCTTAAGTCACATGAATCAATCAAAGCTATTGAATAAGTCCATGACAGTATCTTTGGAGGCCATTTTAGTGGAAATTCCATTGATAAACGTGTTATACAGATAGGGTATTACTGGCCTACTATCACTAAAGAATGTTGCACATATGTTAAGAAATGTGTGAAATGTAAACTTCATTTAGATCTTATCCACGTCCCCAATCAAGCATTACAACCCACTCAAAATTTATGGCATTTATCTCAATGGGGGTTAGACCTCATCAGAGCCATTAATCCCAAGTCATCTTAGCATCATTCTATCATCAAAGTTATGGAATACTTCATCAAATGGTTTGAAGCTATTCATTTAACCTCAGCAAAATTAGGACCTATTACTAATTTCATATATCAAAACATTATATGTAATTTTGGTGTCCCATACAAACTAATCACAGATAATGGAAAATTTTTTTAAAATAAAGAGGCTAAAAATATTTGGGATACATTTAATATTAAACTCAGTTTCACATTACCTTACTATCCTTAAGAAAATAGAAAGGATAAAGCTTCAAATAAAATAATCAAAAAAATCCTCATGAAAATTGTAAATGATGCAAGAAAGAATTGGCATCTCCAAATACCATTTTCTCTTTGGGCTTATCGAACAAGTATCCACACACCAACAAGTGTTATGCCCTGCTCACTTGTCTATGGCTCTAAGACTGTCCTATAATTGGAAGTTGAAATTCCATCCCTTTGTGTATCTCTCAAAGAATTCATCCCAAAAGAAGAGTATCGATCAGACCAATTAACACAACTTGAAGTGTTAGATGAAAAAAATCTAATGGCCTTTGAACATCATCAAGTCTATCAGGAACGTGTCAAATGAGCTTATAATAAACACATCAAAGAACATGATTTCAAAATTGGTGATCTTGTTCTTAAAGAAAATCAAAATGTCACTTAGTTAGAATGGAGTAAACATGGAAATTTTGCTCCTAATTATCTTGGTCCATACATCATCACTCATAAGTATGTATCAGGAGCATATCATCTCGCTTCTCTTGATGGTGAACCTTAAATTGAACCATGGAATGCCTTTCACTTACATGCTTTCTATTTTAAAGAATTTATCATCATAACAATTATTACATTTTATCACTCCATTGAAACCATTCATTGTATCCCAATAATGCTTTGAAAGAATGTGGTTATCCTTCACTATCCTAAAAATACCTTAAAGATGAACACCAAGGCTCTATTCATCACATGGATAATTTCCTCTTTAAAAGGAACCCCTTAAAATCATTGCACTCATCCACCTTGTACTGACTCAAAAATAATACATGGGTTACGAATGTGTAGATCATATATGCATCTTCTCCCCTCCTTGAAACAGTTTATTGGGATTTTTCTCTCAACTCAAAAATATATGTAACAAAATTATTTACATGCATTTCTCAAAAGTCAAAACATAGTAGACCGATCCCTTGAAGGACAGATACCATCCAAAATTATAGACTGATCATGTTAACCTTTACAAATTACCTCTATAGGAAGGTGCTTTAAAAAATTGTCAAATTACTTAAACCTTTAGAAGATTTTTCTTTCTTGAAGGTGTTTTTGAAATTTAAAATTTTTCTAAACTCTAAAGTTTGAATTTATGGGCTTTGGAAGTCTTCTTATTTCAGAGTTTTCTATCGATTGTAAAATATTTTTTTTTAGAATTAGAAATCTAAAAACCCAAAGTTCCAAAATTTTGGAACTTCAGACTTTCAGGTTTTGGAGGTCTCACATTACCTTCATATATATTTTCATTCCCGAAGTTCCAAAGTCTGAAACCTTAAAGTTCTAAAATTTTAGAACTTCGGCCTTTCAGAGTTTCAGAGGTCAACCTTTTGGAGTTTAGGAGGTCAGATTTTTGGAGTTTCGGGGTTTACGATTTTGAAGATTCCATAGAACATTTAATTTCTAACTACCCTAACACATTTTGGCTTTCAAGTAGTAATTCCAGGGTTTCCTATATAAACTTGAAATTTTACTTGTCATTTTCACTTGGATTTTACTTTGACACCTTGATTTTCCTGCATCATTTTGTACTTTCAAGGCATCACTTTCAAGGTAATTTTTAGCATTATTTATTCTTTTTGGTTTATGATTATCAAGGATTTTTTATTTATTTATTTTTTAACTGTTCTTATTTTCTTGCTTGGCATGAAAGCTCCTATCATCCACCATTCATCTTTAACCATGTCATCTGATTTTTTTCTCAACACTACAAGCATCAATTAATGCAGGCATCTAGTCTCATCAAATCCATGGATTATGCAACAAGTTCCTTTCAGATATCAAGAATATTTAACTTTCACTCTCTTGAAGCTATGCCTTTCAGTGATTTCAGAGTTTCATAGGTTCACCTTTTGAGGTTTTTGAGGTTCACTTTTCGGGGTTTCAGAACTGTAAGGTCTTTAGAGTTTCAGAGGTTAGAGTTTTGGAGGTTTTCTTTTTGAGGTTTCAGAACTGCAAGGTCTTCGAAGTTTTTGAGGTCAAAGTTTTGGAGGTTCAATTTTTGGGCTTTTAGAGCTGTGAGATCTTTAAAGTTTTGGAGGTCAGAGTTAGCAGTGCTTTAAGAGTTTGTTCTTTTAGAGTTTTGAGGCTTGTATTTGGAGTTGAAGCCTTTTCAAAGTTATTTTCAGACTTCCAAACTTTTCTATTTCGTAACCTTTAAGGTTTCTTATTAAGTTTTCAAAGATAAATCAGATTATAAATTCCTAATTCATGTCAAATTTCTCATCAAAGGGAAAGGGAAACATGAAGTACACATTCTTAGGAGTGTCTCCTCACTCATGCCTATCTTCAGATTTGGGGAATATAAGAGATACCAATCTTGGAAAAGTGGATATGCCATTCTTTTGGGAAATATTAAAGGCCCCTAATAAGAAACCTTAGATGTAGGCCATATTCAAAAGTGGAATTTCTCTCACCATGTGTTTTCCTTCATCTATGCATTTCCCTGGGTTTGTCTTGGCTGCAGCAGCTCATTTTGATAAGGATTCTGAATTTGTAAAAAATGAAGAAGAAAAGGTCTTGATTAGGATGGACACCAATTTCTTCGAAGATTTATTTAAAATTCTAGATGTTGAAGGATATGCAAAAATTTCACAAGAATCCACAAGTGAACATTCAGATAAAGACATGAAACTATGTACAAAGATCATGATGAGAAGTTACTTGGCCACGAATTTCATCAAGCTTCCTAAAACATTGTTCTGCTCAGACTTTATCCAATAAGTAAATGATCTTATTGTATTGTTGAGTAGAATTTTAGGTCTCTCTTTGGTGAGGGATTTTAAGGAATGGATTTTCCTTTGTATTGCTACCATCAATAAGAAGAAGGATTTCATATAATGGGGTGGACATATCATAAGTTTAATTTATTTTTTGTTGAGCAATGTCTTGACTTCTAAAAACTTCTTCATGACTTCCTTCCTCATTTTCGTTGTAGCTACCATAGGATAATGTAATGGTTTGAATACAAAAGGTCTTAGAAGTATGTCATAGATTTATATATTTTATCCTTAGATTACAATGGAAGAAGGAAACAAACATTTCCATAGGGTCAATGATGCCTTTTTTGTTGTCCTCCTCTATCATTTTGATAAAAGTTTGTATAATCGAAGAATTTATGATGAATCTTTAAAGAGGTAAGAGAATGGGGATCCATATATCTTCAATTCCTAATATTCACATACATTAGGATTCCAAGTTTTCTAAGTTCTCCTAGAAAATTGCCACGATGTCCTACCGATAAATAGGTCTTGCCAAAACTAGTTCAACATTTTTTGGATTACCATAAAATTCAAAATAAACAAAAAAAGGTGGGAGTCTAGTTTCCTATTTCATTATAAAGGTATGCTTGTTCATGTATTTAGAAGGTAAAGAATGTGGATGGAGAAATGTCTGAAGTAACCTTGTGAAATTTCCATCCCATAACTAACTTTGATTATTGGGGTAAGTTGAGTGAAATGTGATTGTCCTTTTCTCATGCTCCTTAGTTGGAGGATATTCATATTCACTATTGGGATGAGATTATTATCAGAAAATTATAATATGAGAGGTTGACCTTGGATTAACTTAAAAAATTTGGTATTGCATATATTCCAGAAGGAATGGAGGATGATGATGAAGTATTAGATCCAATTTATAGGAACAATAATGTTGTTAAATAACCTTTTCTAGGGATTGATTGGTACCAAGAATAATGTTACAATACTAAGGAAAGGGTGGGGCCCATTCTAAAAATGACATATGATTGGTTGGATACCTTTGGAATTTCAACTAAAGGGTTAAATCAATCTATAAGACTAAAATATCAACTAAAATTGAGTCTCCCTACACCTACAAAAGGTAAGAGGTCTACCCAAAAGGCCAATATAACTCCAAGGAAGATCTCATTTTTTGTTGGGAGTTCCTCTCTTTCAAAATTTCACATTACCAAGGTTATTTCCTCTACAACACAAGTATCAGAAGTTGTTAAAGTTAGTGATTCTCTAGTTGTGTCACAAGATTTTCCACCCCCTCCTTCGCTACCATTTTCACCATCTTTAGTTCCAATTTCTCTATCATTATCCAATACTCCTCCACTCATCTCTTCTTTTCCATACCCATCCACGGTCCAATTGTTTTCATCCCTTATTTTTCTCTCAATAAGGGTGAATGATTGGGTCTCTAGTTTCCACTCCATTCTCTCAGCAGATTCCATTTCCTTTGATTTCCAATTCAAGTCTTGTTGTATCCTCTCCTGAGGTTATTATCACTTCCAGACCATCTATCATAACTACCTCCATTTCATTTTCAATTGATATTACTAGTTCCATTGTGTTATCTAGAGATCCAAGTGCTAAACCAACCATGCCACTTTCATCTACATCTACTATAACTTAATGGCTATATCGCCAAACCCCAAAGTAGAAGAAAAAGGTGCCTCTTGTAGATGTGATAGATATGAGCATGATGGAACCTACTCCAAAGAGAAAGGAAAAAAGGCCAAGGATAGTCTCTAAGTTATCAAATTACTTAAACCTTCAAAATATTTATCTTTCCTAAAGGTTTTTTCAAATTTTCAAAGTTTTCTAAACTCTGAAGTCTAAATTTTTTTGCTTCGGAGGACTTCTTATTTCAGAGTTTTCTATCGATTGTAAAACAATTTTTTTTTTAGAGTTTCGAACTCTGAAAACCTGAAGTTCCAAAATTTTGGAACTTCAGACTTTTGAGTTTCATATGTCTCACATTACCTTCGTGGATATTTTCATTCCTGAGGTTCCAATGTCCAAAACCCTAAAGTTCTAAAATTTCAAAACTTTGGCCTTTTAGAGTTTTGAAGGTTAGCCTTTCGGAGTTTAGGAGGTTGGATTTTTGGAGTTTTGGAGTTTGTAATTTTAGAGCTTCCACAGAACATTTAATTTCCAAATACCATCACACATGTCAGATTTCGAGCATTAATTCATGGGTTCCCTATATAAACTTGAAATTTTACCTGTCATTTTCACTTGGTTTTTACTCTGACACCCTGATTTTACCACATCATTTTGTGCTTTCAAGGCATCACTTTTAAGGTAATTTTTAGGGTTATTTCTTCTTTTTGGTTTATGATTATCAAGGATTTTTTGTTTGTTTTTTTTAATTGTTCTTCTTTTCTTGCTTGGCATGAAAGATCCTATCATCCACCATTCATCTTCGACCATGTCATCTGATTTTTTTCTAAACACTACAAGCATCAATTAATGCAAGCATCTAGTCTCATCAAATTAAAGGATTGTGCAACAAGTTCCTTTTAGATATCAATAATATTTAATTTTCACTCTCTTGAAATTGTTCCTTTCAGTGATTTCGGAGTTAGCATTACTTTCGGAGTTTCATAGGTTCACCTTTCGGGGTTTTAGAGGTTTGATTTTCAGGGTTTTGGAACTGTAAGTTATTCAGAGTTTCAAAGGTTAGAGTTTTGGAGGTTATCCTTTTCAGGGTTTTAGAAATGTGAGGTATTCAAAGTTTTAGAGGTCAAAGTTTCAGAGGTTCACTTTTTGGGGTTTTAGAATTATGAGGTATTTGGAGTTTTAGAGGTCAGAGTTAGCAGTGCTTTAAGAGTTTGTGCTTTTAGAGTTTCAAAGGCTTGTACTTTGGAGTTAAATTCTTTTTAGAGTTGTTATTTTTGAACTTCTGAACTTTGCTATTTTGGAACCTTTAAAGGTTTCCTATTAAGTTTTCAAAGGTTAAATCAGATTCTGAATTCCTAATTCATGTCCAATTCCTCATCAAAGGGAAAGGGGGAAAATGAAGTACACATTTTTTAGGAGTTTCTTCTCACTCATGCCTATCTTCAGATTTGGGGAATATTAGAGATACTGATCTTGAAAAAGTGGATATGCGAGACTTTTGGGAAATATTAAAGGCCCCTAATAAGAAACCTTGGATATAGGCCATATTCAACAGTGGACTTGCTCTCACTGTGTGCTTTCCTTTATCTATGCATTTCCTTGGGTTTGTCTTGGCTGCAACAACTCATTTTGATAAGGATTCTAAATCTGTAACAAATAAATAAGACAAGGTAATGATTAGGTTGGATGTTAACTTCTTCGAAGATTTATTTAAACTTCTAGATTTTAAAGGATATGCAAAAATTTTACCAGAAGCCGCAAGTGAACATTGGGATAAAGAAATTGAACTGTGTACAAAGGTCATGATGATGAGTTACTTGGCCATGAATTTCATCAAACTTCCTAAAACATTGTTCCACTTAGACTTCATCTAGGAATTAAATGATCTTATTGTACTGTTGAGTAGATTTTTGGGTTTCTCTTCTGTGATGGAGTTTAAGGAATGGATTTTCCCTTATATTTCTACCATCAAGAAGAATAAGGAGTTCATATGATGGGGGGGACATATCAGAAGTTTAATTTTTTTTTAGTTGAGAAATGTCTTGAATTCTATAAACTTCTTCATGACTTTCTTCCTCATTTTCGTTATAGCTAACATGGGAGAATTCAATGGTTTGAATATAAAAGGTTTTAGAAATATGTCATATATTTATCAATTTTATCCTCAAATTACAATGGAAGAAGGAAACAAACATTTATGTAGGGTCAATGATGACCTTTTTTCTGTCCTCCTTCGTCATTTTAATAAAATTTTGTATAATCAAAGAATGTATGATGAATATTTGAAAGAGGTAAGAGAATGGGGATCCATATATCTTCAATTCCTGACATTCACATATATCAAGATTCTAGGTTTTCTAGGTGCTCCTAGAAAATTTCCACGATGTCCTACCGATAAATAGGTCTAGTCAGAATTGGTTGGACAATTTTTAAATTACCATAAAATTCAAAATAAATGAAAAAAGGTGGGAGTCCAATTTCCTATTTCAATAGGAAGGTATACTTGTGCCAATATTTAGAAGGAAAAGAATGTGAATAGAGAAATGTTTGAAGTAACCTTGTGAACTTTCAATCCTAGAACTAACTTTGATTATTACGGTAAGTTCAATGAAACATGATTGGCCTTTTCTCGTGCTCCTCATTTGGAGGATATTGAGATTCACTATCAAGATGAGATTATTATCAAAAAACAATAATATGAGAGGTTGACCTTGGATGAAGTTAAACAATTTGGTATTGCAAATATTTCGGAAGGAATGGAGGATGATGATGAAGTATTAGATCCAATTTATAGGAACAATAATGTTGTTAATCAACCTTTTTCATGGATTGATTGGTACCAAGAAGAATGTTACATTACTAAGGAAAGGGTGGGGCCCATTCTACAAAGGACATATGATTGGTTTCCTACCTTTGGAATTTCACCCAAAGGGTTAGATCAATCTATAAGAGTAAAATCCCAACCAACACTGAGTCTCCCTACACCCACAAAAGGTAAGAGGTATACCCAAAAGGACAATATAAATCCAAGGAAGATCTCATTTGTTGTTGGGAGTTACTCTCTTTGAAATTTTTCCCTATTAACAAGGTTATGTCCTCTATAACACAACTATCAGATGTTGTTGAAGTTAGTGATTCTCTAGTTGTGTTATAAGATTTTCCACCCCCTCCTTCACTACCATTGTCACCATATTCAGTTCCAATTTCCCTAACATTATCCACCTCTCCTCCACTCATATCTTCTTTTCCATCGCCATACATGTCCCTAGTGTTTTCATCCCTTCCTTTTCTCTCAATAGGGGTGAATGATTGATTCTCCAGTTTCCACTCCATTCTCTCTACAGATTTCATTTCCTTCCATTTCCAATTCAAATCTTGTTGTATCCGCTCTCGAGGTTATTCTCACTTCCACCCCATCTATCATAACCACCTCCATTTCAATGTCAACTCATATTACTAGTTCCATTGTTTTATCTAGTGCTCCAAGTGTTGAACCAACCATGCCACTTTTCATCAGCATCTACTATACCTTAATGGCTTTATTGCCAAACCCCAAAGTAGAAGAAAAAGGTACTTCTTGTAGATGTGATAGATCTGAGTGTGATGGAACCTACTCTGAAGAGATAGGAAAAATGTCCAAGGATAGTCTCTAATTTATCAATAAACCTATTAGGAGAAAGTTTCATGGAGGTAGCTACTCCTATTAAAGGGAAAAGTAAAGAAACCATTATGGCAGAAAATTATCAAATCTCTAGGTTTTCACTAGGAATGATAACACATGAAGGCGCCAAATAAGATGTTCAAGTGGCCCTTGTAATTTTTTTGGAGAACTATGACAAAGATAAAGATTCCAAAGATGATTTGAAGTCAAATGTTGAACAACTTATTGCTCTTATAAGGAAAGTAACATAACCAACTCCAACTACTGATCCTTTAACTATAACTGCTATGACAATTTCTTCCATTTTAAATGATATTTCATATAATGAAATTGAGAAGATAGGTCAAAAGGTAATATTAGTAGACAAATGGATAGAATACATGCTTTAGGAAGCTAATCATTTGATTAAAACAACTATTGAATTGTATAATGATTTACAAACTGAAAGAACTTATATTCACAGAACATATGAAGTCCTCTCTGAGGATAATAATAATTTGAATTTGAATTTGAATACGTGGGGAGAGATTACAGATGTGGACCCATATTTAATCCTCCAAGAAGGAGTAATTGAAGACACTTTTAAATTGTTTGAGTTTCAAAAATCTATGGAATTTAGATCCCAGGTATTGCAATATTTGATCAAGAAATTGGATGATAAACACATGGAAATAATGGATGGTCTAAATGATATTTCAAAATAATTTGATAATATCGACTGTAAGTTTTTTGAATGATAATATTGATGCCCTTCCGCTTGACAAAATTAAATCAAATTTCAAATATTTGGTGAATAAGGATGATGAAGTGACTAAAAATTACAATATCAATTCATTTTAGAGGTTAGTCTTGTGCCAAAATTTTATTAGTCAACTGAAGAAAGTAGTGAATAAGGTGAAAATGTTTCCATCCAAATTTATGAGGGAGATTTATACAGTGGACATTGTAAATCATTATTTATGTGGACCAAAGGAGAAGGAGGTACAGGGAATCATCAAATTTTTCATTGATTACAAACACCAGATGGAAATATGGAAAGAGGATTAGGAGAAAACCAAACAAGAGAGAGATGTTGCAGGTCCAAGCTAAGCCATGCGGCCATGATTGGGATGGTTATAAGCTCTAAATTAGTTAAAGTTTTAGGGTTGACTTAGTCAAACCTTTGCAACAACTTTAATATTTTTATGGGAGCCTGTTCCCTTGAACTTATCATACTCTATTTTTAGTACCTTGTTAATTAAGGTTCAGATGTAATGGCTCTACCTCCAGAACTTATAAATAGTTAAACGCATTAAGTTTAGGTAGAACTTTTAGATCATTTGAAAAGTTACTCTTCAAGCTTAGAAGATTGCTTTATATACTGTGAGTCTTTCAGTTATATTCAGAACAATATTTTTTCGTGAAAAGTCTAGTTTATTGTGTTAATCATTGATCAATTTATAGCTTGTGAATGTTTAATTCCTTGATGTGATTGGTTAATCTTCCTTTATCTCAGTTATCTTATTTTAATCTATGTGAAAACTGATATAGTTACTTTGAATATCAGTTATGGAAAAGCTATTCCCTTTTTGTTACAAATTTGCATTATTATTTATAGGCATGGATGGAGGAAGATTTCAAGACACGTGCATATCATATATTGTTATGAGGAGTTGATTGTGCATTTAAGTGGGTGTATTTATTTAATATACTTAGTGCATCACCTTATTTTCTTTTGTTTATCTCTTACTTTAAGCCCATAAGTTGAGTAGATTAGATTTATTTTCAAATGTCTTAGCCTTGTATATTAATCTTAAATCAAGTGTTCCAAGTCTCAAAGGAAGTCATACTTCTCTGGAGGTGTATCTGAAGGTGACAAGATCCCACTCATTGGGGATGTTACAATGTTGCACATGATCACTTAGAGATTCAACGGGTGCATGATCTACATGAAAATAGTTTTTGGCACGTCAGGTGGGAAAGAGTTTGTACTTCTCTTCATACCTACATGAATCAAAGTACCTAGTGAATCCATATCTCTTGATTTCATATGATTGTGTTAACATATGTGAAGAATTCATACAAGAACTTGTGTGAGATGAGAAATAAATTATCAACCTATTGAGTTATCCTTGTCACCTCTAAGAAGAATATGCATTTCAACATCACCAGTTATAGCATCAACATGTAGAGGTCATTTAACTCCTTACAGAAGGTTCCCTCCACCTAGGAACAATCATCCTCTCGATATAATGGCAAAGAAATAAGTGTTTCCTACATTCAATGAGGGAAACCCTCTTTTATTAGCCCAATGGGATCCTATACCTATTGTTGTACTCAAAATTTTAATCTTTTACATAGGGGAAACTCATATTACTCTTGTGGGACATATTCTTGATGTGTCAAGCATTTACGTAGTACATAATGTTACAAAAGACAACTTTGTGTTCAGAATCCTAAATACCTCCTTCAAGGGAAAATAACTTCAGTGGTTTCGTGGGTTTAAAGGATGGAACTATTACCACTTGGGATGATTTGGGGGAGAATATTTACAAACATTTTAAAGAAAAGAGTGACCACCTATCACTCTTGGAACAAATCACTACCATAAAGAGAGTTCCCTAAAAATACATGAGTGATTTCAACTTCTGATTCCAAATTACTTGGAATAGGATTCTAGCACTCATAAAGCCTTCTCCAAATAATACATTCTTGTACTATTTTTGAGCCTTGAATAATGATGTAGTAGTTATGATCTATTCCATGGGAGGGACCACACTATCTGATGCCTACGAAGTTTCCATAAGAGTGGAGAATTCCTTGATTTAGGCTAGAATGATAGCTCCATGAATGCTAATGTCGTTATTCCAGATCTTACAAATACTTAGCCAACCATTTCTCTTATTCTAGTAACTTCCAAGAAACTAGTTTAGTCTACCCCTACCCCTTTAAATGATCTATTTGAAGTTAAATAACTTCTGAAAACTTTTGGGAACAAGCTTTTTTGCACTCAAGAGGTAAAAATTTCAATATAATCGTCCATACCAACCATAAAATCAGGAGTATTAGGTTAACTATCCTCCTCTTCAAGGGAACAATCAACCTCGAAATCAAACTGTAGGTCAAGATGTGGATGCCATACCTCTGAATTTTAGTAATCCACTTGCTACTAGTTATTCTAAAGCTATTGTACCAGTCCAGAATAATCTAATTCAAGATTATGAATGGTATTATCCTTGTTCTCAACATCAAATTCAAAATATTTTCCCCAATGGATTTCTTAGCTAGGTCCTTATGGTTAAAAGCATATTTGCCCCTTTAAGGCCAACAAAAAATTCATCTGCGTAGGAAATATCAGATCAACTATAGGCACCTGAAGAAACCACTTTGATAAATTGGAAAGTAGAAGATTTTTTTGGGTTGAATACAAATTCCTCATCAGTGGTGGAAAAAAATCATTCCAAAAAGAGATAAATGGAATCTCAACCTTACAAAACTGGTCAAGCATTCACTTCATAGCCTCAACCACAATTGGCGGTTGATAAAGGTGTGGGAAAGAAACTACCAGAAACACATGCTGGCCACGATGCAAGGAAAGAAGGTTCTTCAGGAATCACGGTACCAAAAAAGAACTTTCCAAAAGAGGATTTCCAAAGAAATGTCATAAAATAGGATAAATTCTCTTCATTTTTGTATAACAAATGAAGAAGACCAATCTGAATGTTACTATGTGGGATGTACTCTCAATTCCTTCTCAAAGAAACTTATTACGAGAGGCTCTGAACAATTTTTGTATAACCAACGGATCATCAGGTCATGGAGTAGAAACTGCTATGAGTTTGTTTCAACTGGAAGGGAAAATTATTCCTAAGGTGAACAAACCACCACCATTCTATATTTACTTGATCATTCATAATCATTTGGTACATGATTGCATGATCGATTCTAGTGCCAGTAGCTCAGTTATGACCAAGAAAATTATAGACGTGTTAGGAATATAATATACACCAGTCTCTAGAGGAGTTTTTTAGTTGGATGGTACAATAGTTTAGACCATCAGAGTCATCAAAGGACTCCAACTTACTATCCATACATGTCCCAATTTTTCATTGACATAAGACATATCGGTCATTGATCTTCCTCCTCTCTTCACCATTTTCCTATCACGAGATTTCACTGCTAAGATGGGTGGTTATATGTCATCTGGTTAGTCACATATGATCCTTAAGACTCAATACAGAACACAAGTGAAGATAAGGGAGGAATTTTTTTTTCATAATCATGTGGACCCCTATACCGCTAGTCCTATAAATGGTAATAATACCGTCCATGATCGAGAGGAAGAAGTCAATGATCATAAACCAACCAATATTGTGGAGGAAATCCTTGATACTATGTTGGATGAGATAAGTGTAGATCATTAGTATGATCCCTATGTTGATTAATTAGTAGAAGAAGAAGCTAGTTTGTTGTTTTTAGAAGAGATGGGATTGGGTACATACTGCATTCATGAAGAAGGTACGATCATACGAAAAAATTTCAAAACACAAAACAATTCTAAAGGACTGTGGCAATTATTCTTCGGTGGCTCAAGGAGTAAGAATAGATCTAGTGATAGTGGCATACTAATTTATCTAGAAGGAGATAATTAATTCTCATCCTTTCAGTTGCAATTCAGTTGCACTAACAATGTTGTTGAATATGAGGACCTTGTGTAATGAATTTAGCTAGCTAAAAAGAAGGGAATCAAATCCCTGAATATTTTTAGAGATAGTGAGTTAGTTTTTCATCAAGAGACGACACACAGTGCATCCAAAAATTATCTTTAAGATCATACAAGAACCAAGTATGCGATTTTATTGAATATTTCAAAGCTTTTGGGATCCACGCGTGGTTCCTAGAAATCAAAATAAAGATATTGATAGGCTTGCTATGATTGGATCACAATACGACATACCTATTGATATCGCGAAAGAAGATTAGAAATCTATCAAAATGGTGGTTCAACCTTTAGTCCCTGATAATGTGAGTAGCTGGAAAGTGTTCACTAGTGATAAAAAGTTGATTTATCTCCACAAGAGGACACATAGTTTTCTACGAAAGGTCAAGAGAAGTTACAAGAAGCATACTATGATAAAATCATACAATTTAAAAGTAACAAGCTACTAAAATGATTAGTTACTCTAAAATCCATCTTCAATTCAGAGGATCAAGCCAAAATACAAAGCTCTAACATGGTGGTCAAAGAAGAAATTTTTGAGGAAGTTAAGGTAGTAAATGATTTTTTTTTTAAGATCAGAAAAGTATGCACTCCCAAATAAAAAGAAGCTTTCATAAAAAAATTTCAAGAGTATCATGACATTTTTACGTGGAGCTACAAATACCTATGTGGTTTTGATCTAGGTGTAGCACAACATATCATTAAACTGGATCCTAATGCTAAGCCAGTTTGTCAGAAACTGAGGCCAATTAATCCCAAAATTGAGCCACTAATGAGAAATTAGATAACCAAAATCATCGAGGCGTGTATATAATTTTCCTATCTATAATTCCTCTTGAGTAGCCAATTTTGTCCTTATAAGGAAGAAGAATAGAGATATTCATCTATGCGTGGATTTTAGGGATTTGAACTATGCCTCGTTGAAAGATCATTATCCTCTTTTGTCAATGGATAAGATTGTCCAAACTGTAGCAGGAGTAAAAATATTTTCACTGTTTGATGGATATTTTGGATATAATCAGATCTTGGTTAAAGAATCTCATCAATTCAAGACATCATTCACTACTAAGTGGGGTTCGTACGCCTATAGTAAAATTCCATTTAGATTATCCAATGCTAGTGCTACTTTCCGAAGAGCCATGGAAATGGAATTTTAAGGGACTAATACATGATATCATATTATTTTACCTTGATGATATAAGTGTATACTCTAAGCATACAAAAAACCACATCACGCATTAGACCACATCATGTATCTAAGGAAGGTTTTTTGAAGGTGTAGGGAATTTGGGGTTTCACTCAATCCTAAGAAATATATTTTTGCAGTGCACGAGGGGAATTTGTTGAGGCATGTTGTTTCAGTTAAAGTACTATCAATTGATCTAGCCATAATAATCTCAATTTTATCCCTATCCCTCCCAAGCTATAAAAAGGGACTCCAAAGTTTTCTTGGCACAATAAATTTTGAATGAAGATTTATACCTCAATTTGCAACTTTGGATAAACCACTAATAGTCGTGGTGAAGAAAAATATTCCTTTCTCAAGGAAAAAGGAAGGTAAAGAGAGTTTTAAATACATTAAGACAAAAATTTCTCAAGCACCTACATTGGTGAATCTAAAATTTGATAGGCATTTCATTATCTATTCCTTTTCTGGTAAGGAAAGTGTTTCTAGAATTCCCACTCAACAAAATAACGAATCGATGGAACAACCAATTTCCTTCTTTAGCTAATCCCTAAAATATTATGAGATAAACTATTCATTTGTTGAGAAACAATCATTTTCTATTATTCGGGATTTGAAGAAGTTTAGACATATGTTGTCTAATAACAAAAATCATTTAATGGTGTCTCATCCCGGAGTTAAAGAATTTTTTTATAAATAAAGACATGAATGAGAAACGTGCATGATGGGTTACTAAAGTTATGGAATACGATGTACACATTATGGTCACTAAGCTTGTTATAGGTAAAGGCCTATGTCAAAAGTTGGATATATATTTGGAGACAAAGTCTAAAAAAGATATAGTGCTCCTGAATGAACCTTAGGAAAATGACAAGGTTGATTGGTTTTCAAAGATGAATTTTTTTCTCCTTTTAGGAGTATACCCTACTGACATGGATAAAATTCAAAGACGAAGCTTCTGTATTTAATCCATTCCTTATGTTTTTGTGGATAATGTTCTCTTTTGTAGATATTTAAATGGTGTTCTACTTTGATGTATAGGACTAGGGCATATGGATAGGATTCTGTAATAATTTCAAAATGGTTTATCTGGAGGGCATTACTTTTCAAGGACTACTGCAGTAAAGATCATGAGGGCCTGGTTACTATTGGCCAAATTTATTCAAGGATACTCATTTTTGGGTAAAGATATGCAAGGAATGTGATTTTTTCATAGGAAAATAGAGATTGGAAACCCTTCCTCTTCACTCAATTTAGGTTGACTAAAATTTTGTCTAGTGGGCATTAGATTTAATTAGAATGCTAAATACTCCATGTAGTGATGGGCATAAATGGGTTCTCACTGGAACAAACTATTTCACTCACTGGACAAAAGTCATGACACTGAAAGAAGGAAATGAAAAGGCCATTCTTGATTTTCTGGAAGGAATAATGACACATTTTGGCATTCCATTTACATTAATTTCAGACAATACAATGGCATTTCTTGGTATGAAATTAACTAAATGTGTTGTCAAGAATGGGTTTTATCTCAAAACTTCATGAAATTACTACCCATAGGGAAATGGATTAGCTGATTCCAGTAAAAAAAATATCATATGGATCATCAAGTGTACAAAGCAAACCAATAGATTAACTTGGCACACTCATCTTAAAACCACTCTGTGAGCAGACTGGATCACACCCAAAATAGCTATTGGGAATTCACCTTTTATGCTAGTATATGGAAGGGAAGAAAAGCTCCTACTATCTCTAGAACTTCCTTCTTTGTAATTATCATATCAACTGAAATGTAATTTCACAAACAGGGTTGGAAGCCTATATATTTTATTAATGTGAAATTAATCAACCATTATAAAGGATTGCTGTAATATTTATACATATTAGACATAAATATACAAACAAATAAATGGTTTGCACAAGTATAACCAAAATCACAACTGCTTCGAATATTACATCTGGGAAGCACATAATTGTTATAACAATTATACATGTGGAAATAAAAGACAAATATGGTTTTTAAAACCATATAACAATAAATAAATAATTTATAGTTAATTAATTATAAAATGTATAATTAAAATATTAGGTAAATAATAATTAACCTAAAATTCCCCCCTTAATTTTGCATTGTCTTAAGGGATGAGGAGAGGAACTCTCTGAACAACTCGAACTCATCACGTGCAAGTGACTTTGTGAAAATATCTTCCTGTTATTCAGCTGGTGGAAAAAATTGAAGTTGGATGTTGTGCTTTAACACATGTTCGCATATGAAATGAACGTGTACCTCAATGTGCTTTGTTCTCTCATGAAAAACTAGATTGCAAACAAGTTTGAGAACACCTTCATTGTCAACATACATGGTGGTCAGTTTGTCCTATGGTATTCCAAGTCCTTCTAGTATGCGACATAGCCATATCGCTTCACAGACAACTTCTCCTGCAGAATGATACTTAGATTTTGTGGAAAAATGAGAAATGAAGTGTTGTTTCTTACTTCTCTATGATATTGGTCTAGATCCCATAAAGAAGACAAATCCTAAAGTGGATTTTCTGTCATCAATATTTCCTACATAATCTGAATCCAAATATTTAGACAAGAATAAGTTTTCACTCTTCTTGTATTCTAGACCAAGATCCACTGATCCTTTGAGATATCTCAAGATGCACCTTGCTGCTTTCCAATGACAAACTTTGGGTTCCTCCATGAACCTGGATAGATAGCTTACTACAAAGCTAATATCTGGTCTAGTGTAGGTTAGGTAAATGAGACTCCCAATCAACTGTTGATAGAGAGTGGAACTTACCTCAGGAGATGGATCTGAACAAGATAACTACAATCTGTTCTCCATAGGTGTAGCAATTGGTGTGCAATCCATCATCCTAAACTTCTTAAGCGTTGTCTTGGTATATTTTATCTAAGAAACAAAGATGTGATTCTCTTTATGTCATATTTCCAATCCAAGACAATAATGCATTATCCCAAGATCTGTCATGTCGAACGATCGATTAAGATCTTTCTTCTTTCATCAATCATCTTCACTAAACTACCAGTGATAACTAGATCATTGACATAGACAAAAACAATCAAAATCTCCCCCCTTAATTTTCTAGGTAGAGATTTGGGTCGTATGGATTTCTAAAAAATCCATGTTGTATGAGATGCTCATCAATATTGATGTACCATGCCCGGGGTTCCTGTTTAAGGCCATACAGAGATTTTCTAATTCTGCATACCTTTACTTCTTCACCAGATACTACATATCCCTCAGGTTTAGTCATGTAGACTTCTTCTTGTAAATCTCCATTTAAGAAGGAACTATTTACATCCATCTGATGGACTTTCCAACCAAACTATGTAGCTAGAGAAAAGATCATTTTGATTGCTTTGATCTTAGATGTGGGAGAAAATGTCTCCTTATAGTCTATGCCTTCTTTTTGTGCATACCCCTTTGCTACTAGTCTTGCTTTATACTTATCCATTGTGCCATTTGCTTTGTAATTTTTTTTAAATATCCATCTGCATCTAATGGGTTTCTTTCCTGGTAGAAGATCAACAAGTTGTCAAGTGTTATTATTCACCATTGATTGATGTTCAAAATCCATGGCATATTTCCAAGCTTTTGACTGTAGGGCTTCGTGGACTATAGAGGGCTCATCAGATTCAATAAATCTACTCATCAAAGTAAATTTAAATTCTTCTCTTGCTTTACTATGAGTCCGTGGTCTATTGGTGGATGTATCGGGTGGAGCATCCATTCTTGCATCTCGTAATGTGCTAGTACACCACTTGGGCATATGTTGCACTGTTCCTATGGTTTGTGGTTCTATTTGATCAACACCATCATCCCCATCATCACTTTCATATTTTGAGGGAACACCAGCTTCAATTTTTACAACTGGTGAAAAATATACATCTGGTGATTCTGGAGGAGGAGTCTCTTCTTCCTTCTTCTTGAAAAACTCAACATCTCTGTTGGTGTAGAATTTTCTAGTCTTAGGATCCATTAATCTGTACCCAAGAGTCTCTTCACTGTACCCAATGAAGATAAGTTTTTGTGATTTCATATCCAGTTTTATTTCTGTTCTACTTGGGTATGTGCATGCTTGCTTTGCACCCAAATACTCTAAGGTGTGCAATAGATGGTTTCCGCTTTGACCATGCTTCTTGTGGTATTACTCCATCAAGAGAAACTGTGGGCACTCTATTCAATAAATACATTGCTTTCTTTACTACTTTGGCCCATAATGTATTTATAAGTCTAGAGGCATCGATCATGCATCACACCATTTCCATGATAGTATGATTTCTTCTCTCAACAACACCATTCTGCTGCAGTGTGTGTGAAGGAAGAATTTTTCGACTAATCCCGTGAGTTTTTAGGTAGTCTTTGAACTCATTACTGGTGAATTCCCCCCCCCCTCGATCTGAGTAGAGATTTTTCATGTGATGACCAATTTCATTCTCAACTGCTGCTTTGAACTTCTTGAAAGTTTTAAAAGCTTCACTTTTATTGTGAAGACAAAAAATCCACAATTTTCTTGAGTATTCGTCAACATAAAGCATGAAGTACTGGAACCCAGAATGACTTGGTTACATTAGACCACAAATATTGGTATGAACCAGATCAAGCTGACCATGAGCTTGATATGTACTCTTCTAGAATGAATCTCTGTGTTGTTTCCTGCTAGATAGTGAGGACACTTGTCTGTATCCTTCTGAAGAGATGGTAGCCCATGTACCATATTGCGCCAGTGAAGTGTCTCGAGATACTTGAAAATTATATGACCAAGTCTCTGATGCCACAGCTATGTTGAGGTGGAGTTCTTAGCCATAAGTGCTTGATCGTTTCTGTGAACAAAATCAAGTTGGAACATGCGTCCCACATTAGAGGCTTTCAAAACTATTTTCAAGCCTCATGATTTATCTCAAATCAAACATGTTTTCTTTCCAGAATGACTATCAAAGTCAATTTTTAGATTGTGATCAAGGAGTTGACATGCTGAAAGAAGATTCTTTGTCAACCCAGGGACATATAAGAAATCTGAAAGTCTACAGTTGTGTTTGTTAGTAATATCATGATTATGTAATATGAAATACAAGGTTTTAAAAAAAAAGGAACCTTGATGATCTTTAAAAGGGGAAAATTCTCGTGGAAGACAAAAGAAGGCATAGAATGGCGCTACACACTTGAATGCACAATTAGAGAAAAAAATCGACAATAACGTTAAAAAATACCATTTAGAAATGCCTAGTTCAGCTAAATTGAGGGCTTATGGAATTTAAAAATGATATTGACATTAATTTAAAAGATGATTTTTTTTTAAATGTAAATTAATCACAAATAATAATAAAAATTTAATTAAGCACGATTATATAATATCTAATATCATTGATTGTTGTTCCAAACAAAGTATGGAGTAGATGGAGACGTCGAAAAGTTTAAAGCGTGATTAGTAGCTAAGGGTTTATCCTAGATAACTGGGGTTGATTTTATAGAAACCTTTACTCCGGTTGTGAAGATGACTTCTATTTGATTGACCCTAGCCATTACCACAACAAAAAGATGGAAATTCCATCAAATGGACGTTAAGAGTACCTTCCTTCATGGTGACCTAGAGGAAGAGATCTATATGGAACAATCTCCGGGTTATGTCCAAGATTCCTCCCTCGTTTCTAAGTTAAAGAAGTCTCTTTATGGCCTTAAACAAGCCCCTCAGGCTTGGTATGCCAAGATGGACTCCTTCTTACTTACATCAGGGTTTACTAGGTGTCACTCTGATCCAAATGTTTATATTCTACGGCAAGATGACTCCATACTCATTCTTGTTCTATATGTTGATGACTTGTTGATCACAGGAAGCTCTTCCTCTATTATTGATTATGTGAAGATCACCTTAGCTAACAAGTTTTCCATGACTGACTTAGGTCTGCTTCATTACTTTCTTGGGATCCAAATTTCACAATCTGACTCGGGATTCTTGATTTCGCAACCTAAGTATGCTCTTGATTTTCTAGCTCAGTTTCAGATGTCCGATTGCAAGTCTTCTCCTACTCCTTTTCTTTCCGGGGTTAAGTTGGTTTCAGATTTCTCTACTCCCTTGGTTGATGGTACTCATTATCGACAGTTAGTTGGGAGCTTGATCTACTTGAATCACACTCAACTAGATTTATCATATGTTGTTGGGATCATGTCCAGATTCATGCAGGAGCCACATGAGCTACATTGGAAAGCAACTAAACAGATCCTTCATTATGTTCATGGCACTTATGCTGATGGCATACACTATCATAGAGGGGTTGATATTTACTTGATTGGATTCACAGATTCTGATTGTGTAAGTGACTTAGATCATCAGAAATCTACTTCTGGCTACAATTTTTCTCTTGGTTTGGGTCCTATTAGTTGGTCTAGCAAGAAGTAGAATGCAATTGCGATATCATCTACAGAGGTAGAATATAGAGGAGCAGTTAACACTACCACATAAGCTATTTGGCTACAGGGTATTCTGACAGAGTTTTGCATCAACTTTCAGCGGCCTACCATTATCTACTGTGATAATACGAGCACAATCTCTATTTGCAGAAATCCAGCTCAGCATCAGCAGATGAAGCACATTGAGATCCATATGCACTTCATACAGGAGCTTATTCATGATGGTATCATCGAAATTTAGTACATTCAGACAGCTGACCAGATTACAGATTTATTCACCAAGCCCTTCACTGAGATGAAGTTTCTTCACTTATGGTCTCTTTTTGGGGTGAGGTCTTCTGCAACTACCCATCTTCTTAGGACTATGTAGTCCTTCTTTTCTTCTTTTTCTTCTAGGAAGATTATGTTTGTATATGGGCACCTTATCAGGCCTTTAGTTTCCAGGCCCCATTAACACATCTTTCTTAGTTGTTTAAGAGTGTCTTCCTCTTCCGTCTGACTCATCACAGCTGCTACCCAGCTTCAATGAAGGGGGGTGTTAGTGTGAGTTATCCTATGTGTCCTCCTCTCATGTTGGAGGGTCATCTCACATGGGTTAGGTTTAGGGTTTCATATGTGTCATGCACTAGGGTTACTCAGCACCCTATATGTACCCCTTTTCTATTCATTTAAGAGTATGCCAAGACACTCTACTATCTTTCCTCTATGCAAGATTTGTTTCTGTTGAGCAAGTTCTTCCATTGCTGATCATTTTTTCCTTGCTATCGCTGGAGCTTTCACGATTCCGTTGGAGTGCAACTACTTCGTGGTGCCTCGTTTCCGATTCGATTCTCGCAAACTATTTTCACTCTCTTAACCATGAATGGGTTTGGATCCTTCTCAATATACTTAGACAACATGTGTTCTATCTCCCAACGAAACTATGATTTTTCTATGTCCCTTCATTGAGATTGCCAGATGTGTGTAGGAGATCATGCCCCAAAAGTGCCCAGATTTTTCCAAGCCACACACCAAAATTGACTAGAATAAAAATGGAAGGTTCATTTGAAGGGCTTGACAAGCTGAGTTTTCTAGAGGCTGAAGATTGTTCTTGAAATGACAGTCAACTAATATTTCCTTGAAATGATAGAGATCTTCTGAAATTGAAAACCCCTGAAAGTCTGAAATCGATTGAAACCTAAAAATATCAAAGCTTGTGAGACTTCCGAACTCCAGAATTGCTTGATGGAACCTTTCTTGAAACTCATTAAACCCTGAAATCCTGAAATCCTAAAATCCTCGAAATCCTAAAATCTCGGACATTGCTTCTTCAAAATCCCAAAACCTTGATCCTGATTTTGAGAAAACACCTTGAAATTTTGATAGGAATTAGGTTTTCCTTTACCTTTTCCTTTCCATTTTTGATGTTGAAGAAAGTCCTGCTCCTCTTCATCATCCTTATTATGTATGAACTTCCTCTTATTGTAGTAAGTTTAGCCCTTGTCAAAAAAACAGTCGTATCTTTAGAGTTTAGTGTTGTGACAAAAATGTGGTAAGAAGAAGGTGAGTGGTCTTGAGAAAAATGGGAATGAGAGCTTCATCTTGTGACTTCTTCTCCCACCGGGCTATCAAGTGAAGCCCTCAACTCTACAAATATTCTTAAGAAAGCTTCAATTTTTTCATTCTTCTTGAACTTCAATGTGTGTAACTGACTCTACAAATTTAGTGATGAACCATTCTTGTTCTTGGCCAAAACTGTATAATGTGCTCAACTTATCCCACCCTTGATTTGGTTTTTTCGGCATCTTAGAATAAGTGGGGTTGCACGTCATCGGAGCACTCCAAACAAGATGATGGGACTTGGCCTTCTGATAAGCTCTATGAGAGAAACTGCCAACTTATTGTGTTGTATCAGTAGTCACCATCTTGTCAGAGTACTATTCACAACTACTCTAAATTTCCAAACTCAAGCGGTGTCTTGATTTAAGTCTTCCATGCAGCATAGTTATTTCCTCTGAGTAGTTGTGAATCCAGAAGAAAATAATTTGGGGGCATTGGTGCCCATTTTACAGAATCACAACATGAAGAGGCTCTTATCACTCCAAATAAGGTCTCCCAATCTATATACCATTCAGTCCTATATACTACAACCTTTCTATATACACGCCCTTTCGATATACCTAGTGGTACAGATGGAAGAAGCTGCCCTTTCTATATACCCCAGAGAATGCAATGAGCACAAGAGGTGTTGAACGTTCATGAAAGAATTCATATACATGGTACCAAGATAGTACTGAAAGGGGTCTGTGTGATTATTGACACCGAATCAAAGAAATATCCTCATACGCATGCGTAACTTTGCTATATACTTGGATAATTTCTCAGTCTGGATTTATGTCATGCAAACGTTCATAGACGGATTGGATGGCTCATATTGTGTGCACTGTGATCTTATTACTCCCCATTGATTTAAAGGGATGATGCCCAAATGACGTTGTTTCAGCTATATTAGGCATTAAGTGTAGTAGTAGTCACGATGAATTTACCCATAAGAGCTTCACAGAGGCATTGTATATACTGAATGTTGTGAATGAGATCTAGGATCTCGTGAGTGTTTCATAACCAATTTATGGTTGTTTTTTATTACAATATTCTGCCAATTTCTGAGTAGTTACAAAGTTTACAGTTGACTATGGCAACCTAAAAATTAGTACAATATGCTGAAGCATGTAATTACATTAAAAAAATCTAGGAAAATTGAATGGCAGGCAAAAAATTTTGTTTCTCGGGGCCCTGGTGGCCTTCGGAGCCCAATACGGCTTGCTGAGAAAACAACCATAAAAAAAATAGCTTAGTAATGGAAGTTTTACCAGGTAGCCCTCCTTTGCTTCAAAAAGTTTCCTAAATGCAAAAATATTAGAGTGGAGGATTGGTCTTCACCATTTTTTTTCCCTAAAATGGGGTTTTTCTTGCTAAAAATTTAGTTAGTTATAACTAAATTTGAATTTTCCGCTAAATTTAGTGTTTCCGCTAAATTTCCTGCCAATTTTGGTAGTGGGTGAGGGAGGGGGATTTGACCCCTTGACCTCTCTTGATGGGAAGTGTCTTACAAAAGTTATGCTAGCCACTTGGCCCGGCTATGCTAAACAATTATATGTAAAGCCCAAATTTCTAATTAAACACTTGCAAACTGTAAAACCATACCTCTTCAAAATGACCACTGTTTTGGAAAGGTGGTTTTGACCTTCGAAAAATTCCAGCTAAGAGAAAAAATGACATGTATTTTGGTGAGAATAAAGGCGGTGGTTTTGAGTGTGTATGGACTCCTTAGATCATTTTTCTTCTTTTCTTTGAGCTTGTAACTCTTCCTTGGTGAATTCTATCCTCCTCAACCTTATACCCCTGATATTCACATAATTTCCAACTCGCATTGACCCCAAACCTAACTTCGATTTCTGAGGAACCCTGCTGCATCGATGCCACGTCACCACCCTTTCGGGATTTTGATGTTTCGCACTTGTAGAGGCAACCCTGGGCTCACTTTTTCTTGATTCTCTTGATGAGATTTCTCCAACACTCCTCAAATTCTGCCGCAAAACTCCAAAAGCTTTCAACCTACTTTGGACCCCAATTTTACTTTTCTCATTCAAGTGATCCCATTTTCACCTCAATGCCCCTACGTCCGAGTTGGCCCTTCTCCATTCCTCCGTCGATACTTAATCAACGATTACAATGGAGTCGAACTACCCTATGTTAGTAGAAAGTTGACTCCTACAGAACAAAATTATATAACAAATAATTGAGTGTGCACAGCCTTGTAACCATGATCTATGCAACTACATCCAATATTCAGACAATACCTTTTAGCAAGCACCATTCATATTGTTACACCAATCACATAGCATGTAGAAATACTTGGTAAACAAGCCCGTTTTACAGGGGCACATATGTCGATGGGTGCTCTTATTCCATAGTTAATTTGATTATCACAGTTCATAATTAAAATACTAGGTAGATAAGTAATTATGGCCTAGACATGGAACTCATGGAAGAATGATTCAATGTCAGGGGAGGATGCACAGAACTAATTGAAGATATAATGAAACAAATGAACATAGTTGTACATGTTACAACCTAGCACAACATTTGGAATCTGGAGGATATTGCTATCTTTTTACGTACAAGTGCATGGTGCCAGAAGGAATGAAATTTCCATGCAGGAGATTTGGTTCTCAACTTTCATATTCACACGAGCCAAACCTTTTATGCATGATCAGTGGTGATTCCCTATAAAAGTTAGGATGAGATGAATTATTGCGTCAGTGTGGTACTAGAGCATGAGTACATGGACATTTTTCATATCAAGAGGATCATGGTGGAATTGCAGGTGGGCATCTATGTTAATGAGATGGCCACTATGCACAAGATTATATTTTGACTACAACTTATGCGTTGGGACACCCTCTGTTAAGTCATTACTCAAAGTCCTTCACATATTGTAAGGCGTGTGACTTTTCTATTTCTTGTCAATGTGGTGTGTGAAACCCTAGGAAAAGAGATGAAATGCCTTTAAGACTCTATTCTTGGTGTAGAGCCATTTGTAGAAATGGATACTAACCTAGAGGTTTAGTGGGTCCTATTTTTCCAACTGCGCATAGAATTCCCAATGATGCTACATCATCACTCACACAAATTATATCTACAGGAAGGTGTTTTCAGAATCACACCTACCAAGGATTCCTACAATAGCTACGGACAGCTAGGTTCTTATCCTGAAGGATGTTCTTACAAGGTATGGATGCCTGCTGAGCTCTGACCAGTTTGACAAGGGTACACACTTTCTGAGGTGAGATGATTTCAGGAGTTTACTATTGGATGACTTTAACAAAATGATTGTTTAGCAGTTATAAGACTTTGACACCCTATCAGTCCTCAGGAAATTTTGGGACTTCTGAGGCCTTCAACAAGATTTCAGAGTTCTCACTTTATCATCCAGAAAAAATTTGTGACAGTCCTGAAGTTCCAAAGTTTGAAAACTGATAAAGTTTCTACCATGCTTTGGGGGTATCAGAACAACATACAAGAGGTTGAACAAAGGCACACCCTTTCAGTTGGTGTTTAGCACAGAAGTAGTTCTTCCTATGGAATTCATGTTACCTTCAGGGTTTTGGCATATTGCGCATGCTAGAGGTCTAGCTAGATGATAAATATTTCAGGAAGAAAGAAAGTATGAGGTATTGATACAGTTGGATAAGAGGTGTGCCATAGAACTTTTCAGGAGTTATAAGTAGGTTCAATGCCAGGCAGAAGTTTCATGGCATTGTGGGCACATCAGAGTTTCAAAAAGCTATGAGATGGGATAGCATGGTGCTTCTTTATGAGTTCTGGAAGTTTCTACGCCATCCAGGCAAGCTTAAAGTGCATTGGTTGGGACCGTATATTATCACTCATATACTTCAAACTTCAGGTGCTTATTAGTTAGATACACTTGATGGAATATGGTTACCCAATTACTTTATCGGGAGTAGGCTGAAGCAGATACTATGAATAAGGTCTTCAAATTGGTGTCAACTTCCCCATCAATAAGGCAAGTGTTTGAAAATTTAGTACTAGGTTCTTCTGTAGTTACTCCTTAATATATTTCCTTTTTTGTTGTTATGCTTTGTCAATTTAGTTGGAGTTTTGTGTAATAATCACGTTTGTTCACAAGCTGGATTTACCAAACTTCTGGGAAGTAGATTTTATGACACAAAGGACTACACATACCATTGGTGTACATGGCTGTATTCACAATTGGACTTACACATAAAGGAACAATTTTTGCTACAGGTGCTATTCAAGTTTCCCAGAGTTTTTCTTGGCTATAACAGCTCATTTTAATAAGGATTCTAAATCGGTAAAATACAATGACATCAAGGTCGTGATTAGGCTGGACGCTGATTTCTTAAAATATTTATTTAAACTTCTAGGTGTTGAAGGATATGCAATAATTTCACCAGAAGCCGCAATTGAACATTGGGATAAAGATACTAAAATTTGTACAAAGGTCATGATGAAGAGTTAGTTGGAAAATAATGTCATCAAGATTCCTAAAATATTTTTTTTCTACTCAAACTTCATCTAGGAAGTAAATGATCTTATTGTATTTTTTAGTAGAGTTTTAGGTCTTTCTTCGGCAAAGGATTTTTAGGAATGGATTTTCCCTTATATTGCTACTATCAAGAAGAATAAGGATTTCATACGATGGGGGTAACATATCAAGAGTTAAATTTGTTTTCAGTTGAGCAATGTCTTGACTTCTAAAAAATTCTTCATGACTTCCTTCCTCGTTTACGTTGCAACTGCCATGCAAGAATTCAATGGTTTGAATACAAAAGGTGTTAGAAGTATGTCACAAATTTATCAATTTTATCCTCAAATTACAATAGAAGAAGGAAACACACATTTTCGTAGGGTCAATGATGCCTTTTTTATTATCCTCTTTTGTCATTTTCATAAAAAATTGTATAATCGAATCATTTCTGATGAAGATTTTAAAGATGTAAGATAATTCAAGATACATTTATCTTGAGTTCCCAAAATTCACATACATTATGATTCCATGTTTTCTAGGTGTTCCTAGAAAATTTCCGCGATGTCCTATCAATAAATGGGTCTTGCTAGAACTGGTTCTAGAATTGTTGGATTACCATAAAATTCAAAATAAACGACATAAAGTGGGAGTCTAGTTTCCTATTTCAATAGGAAGGTATACTTGTGCCAATATTTACAAGGAAAATAATGTGGATGGAGAAATTTTTGAAGTAACCTTGTGAAATTTCCATCCCAGAACCAACCTTGATTACTGGGGTAAGTTTAGTGAAATAGGATTGGCCAATTCTCATGCACATCATTTGGAGGGTATTTGGATTAATTTTCAGGATGATATTATTATCATTCAACAAGAATATGAGAGGTTGACCTTAGATAAAGTTAAACAATTCGATATTGTAGATATTCTAGAGGGAATGGAAAATGAGGATAAAATATTGGTTCCAATTTACAAGAACAATAACGTTGCTAATCAACCTTTTTCATGGATTTATTGGTACCAAGAAGAACAATGCAATACCAAGGAAAGGGTAGGGTCCATTCTACAAAGGACGTATGATTGGTTGGCTACCTTGAGAATTTCAACCAAAATGTTAGATCAATCTATAAGAATAGAAGCTCAACCAACATTGAGTCTCCCTACACCCGTGAAAAGTAAGAGGTCTACCCAAAAGGCCAATATAACTCCATGCAAGATGTCATTTTTTGTTGGGAGTTCCTCGCTTTCAAAATTTACCATTTCCGAGGTTGTTTCCTCTATAACAAAAGTATCATAAGTTGTTGAAGTTAGTGATTTTCCAGTTGTGTCATAAGATTTTCCACCCCCTCCTTCACTACCATTGTCACCATATTCAATTCCAATTTACCTATCATTATCCACTACTCCTCCACTCATTTCTACTTTTCCATCCCCATCCATGGCCCAAGTGTTTTCATCCCTTCCTTTTCTCTCAGTAGGGGGAAATGATTAGGTCTCTAGTTTCAACTCCATTCTCTCAACAACTTTCATTTCCTTCTATTTTCACTTCCATTTCTATTGCATCCGCTCTCAATGCTATTCTCACTTCCAACCCATCTATCATACCCACCTCCATTTCATTGTTAACTAATATTACTAGTTCCATTGTTTAATCCAATCCTCCATGTGCCAAACAAACTATGCCACTTTCATCTACATCTACTATACCTGAATGGCTATATCGCCAAACCTCAAATTAGTAGAAAAAGGTACCTCTTGTAGATGTGATAGATCTGAGTGTGCTGGAACCTACTACAAAGAGAAAAACCACATTACCAAGGATCATCTCTAATTTATCAAATAAACTAGTTAGGAGAAAGGGTCATGAAACCTACTCTTGTTGAAGCAAACAATAAAAAAACCATTACAACAATAGATTATGAAATCTCTAGGTTTTCACTAGGAAAGGAAATACATGATGGCACCAAACAATATGTTCAAGTGGCTCTTGGAAATTTTTTGGAGAAGTATGACAAAGATAAAGCTTCCAAATATGAATTGAATTCAAAGGTTGAAAAACTTATTGCTCTTTTAAGTAAAGTAACGCAACCCACTCCAACTACTGATCCTTCAACTACAACTTCTCTGACAGTTTCTTCCATTTTAGATGATATTTTATATCATAAAATTGAGAAGATAGGTCAAAAGAAAAGATCAATAGATGACTGGATAGAATGCATGCTTCAGGTAGCTAATCCTTTGATCAAAACAGTTGTTGAATTGTATAGTGATTTACAAATTGAAAGAACTTCTATTCACATGATATATGAAGTCCTCTCTGAGGAAAATAATAATTTGATTATGAATTTGACTACATGGGGAGAGATAAGAGATGTGGACCCAGATTAAATCCTCTAATAAGGAGTAATTGATGATACTTCTAAATTGTTTAATTTTCAAATATCTATGGAATGTAGATCCCAAGTATTGCAATATTTGATCAAGAAATTGGATGATAAACATGTGGAAATAATGGATGGTCTAAATGATATTTCATAATAATTTGATAATATCAACTACATGTTAATCAATGAGAATATTGATGCTCTTTTGGTTGACCAAATTAAATCAAATTTCAAAGATTTGGTGAAGAAGGATGATGAAGTGACTAAAACTTATAATAACAATTCAATTTACAGGTTAGTTTCATTCCAAAATTTCATAAGTTAGCTGAAGAAAGTAGTGAATAAGTGGAATAAGGTTTCTAGAAAAATTTGTGAGTTAGATTGATAGGGGGGACGTGGTAAATCATTATGCATGCAGACTGGAGGAGAAGGAGGTACATGGAATAATCAAATGTTTTTTTATTACAAACATCAGATGGCTATGTGGGAGGAGGATCATGGGAAAAATGAACAACAGAGAGATGTTACAAGTCTAATCTAAGCCAGGTGGCCATGATTGGGATGGTTCCAAGCTCTGAATCAATCAAAGTTGTAGGTTGACTTATTCAAACCTTTAAAGCAAATGTACCATTTTTATGGGAGCTTGTTGCCTTGAACTTATTATACTCTATTTTTAGTAACTTGTTACTTAAGGTTTAACTATAATGGCTCAACCTTTGGAACTTATAAATAGTTAACCACATTAAGTTTGGGTAGACCTTGTAGATCATTTAAAAATTTACTTTTCAAGCTTGGAAGAGTGCTTTATATACTTTGAGCCTTTCAATTATATTCAGAACAATATTTTACCATGAAAAGTCTAGTTTATTGTGTTAATCATTGATCAATTTATAACTTGTGAATGTTTAATTCCTTAATGTGATTGGTTAATCTATCTTTAACCTAGTTATCTTATTTCAATCTATATGAAAATTGATATAGTTACTTTGAATATCAATTGTGGAAATGATATTCCCTTTCTGTTATAAATTTGCATTATTATTTATAGGCATGGATGGAGGAAGATTTCAAGACGCACATATCATATGTTGTTGTGAGGAGTTGATTGTGGATTTACGTGGGTTTATCTGTACAATATACTTGGTACATGACATTATTTTATTTTTTTATCTTTGACTTAAATATGTGTACAAGTGGGGGAAATGGAGCTCTATAATCCTCTAAACCCTAAACCCTAAACTGAGCTCTATAATCCTCTCACTCTATTGTCACATTGTCTATCTTAGTGATCAAGCCATCCCTCTTTGTAATCAAAGCATCTCAGATACCCAAGAGATCATCCCTTTCCCTTTGAGCCACATCCCTCTCTCCCTCAACTATGGCCTTCTCGGTCATCACTATTGGAATAGCTACAACTGGCTCATCATCACCATCCTTCTCAATATAATCCTTGGCCCTATATTCTATCACCTATGTTGGTTCTCTTGTTGCATGAGCTCACACTCGTCTAACTCTCTGTGCTACTCTCTGTGTAACCTGAGCCCGATCAAAATTATTCAATGCTCAAGTTCACCATGTTGTGTACTTAGGGGTAATCCCTGTATCATCAATAAGAACAATATGAACCTCATCATTTAGACACATAACCCCCGGATGATCCAAAATATCCTTAGGATCAGTCACAATGATCCTCGGGGTCTCTATATCCCCATCCTCTCGTTTTTATTGTAAAGGTTGCACTAGCACTCCATGTGCAAATCAAAACTATCTCATAACATAATAAAAAATAAAAAACTCATGCTCACTTAATTGGTGAGCCTGCACCCATATAGGCTACTGTAAATTGGTCAGATCATCCAGAAACTCATGCCAAAAAAGAAAATATATCTATGGCCTCTATACCACATCATCAATCTGAAATCTAGATAATAACTCTCAGTAATACCCAGTACTCCTCCTCTTCAGGCCATAAAAATAATCCTCCCTTCATCTCAAGAAACTAGGGTTTCCTTCATCAATCACCTTAGCAAATCTTACAAACGAAGTAATAGAAATGTTCTCAAAGGCCCAAGCCCGTAGTATAAATCCAATGTCAATACCATCTCTTGTGGACCTTCCAAGCCCACAACTCTTTGTATGTTTGAGAAAGAAGGGTCAGACCCCACTTGAAAATAGTGTGCTCCTCAATCATCTCAAGTAAAACTCCCATCATCATCCAAGGAAATCGGCCACCTCCCAAATCCAAAAATGCATAGAAAATAATGGTCATCATCATCATGGTCATTCGAGTACGTCCCACTATCCTAGTTGAATACAATCTAGCATAATAAAATCCCTCTGACTCTAGTATGATATCCCCTACATCATTCCCATATAATATATTCATAACATCATCTATTTCCTCCTCAGTGACGAGATAGACACCTTCACCTCATATAGGTAATCTTAGAATGTGATGAAAATCCTCTAGAGTGATCATAATCTCTCAATTAGGCATCCAAAAAGTGTTGGTGAAAGGATTCCATCACTCTAGTAAAGCCAACATATTACTCCTACATATTTGTAACCACCGATAATGTCTAATACAACCAAAACCCACAAGCTCAACATGCTCCCAATCATCTTTAGACATATCAACCTTGAGCTGATGCAAAACAAGTGGTATACGATCACGAATAGTCAATTTCTCATCCACCTGCAAAATAGAAATAAATTAACATATATATCATCATTAAAAATATATGTTTGAAACATTAAAACCATCCAAAACATATCAAAAACAAATAATCAATGTCAACATCATCACCTACAAATATAAATACCAACAACATCTAAAACACTACCTAAATTATAATTCCATATTCGAAAGCAAAAATATAGATTTTGCAAAATTTCTTAGGTATCAAAATTTAATGTTGTCACAAAACAAAATGTCAACATCAATTACATTCAACACCAAAACCAATATTGAAACCAAAAATATCACAAATAATTCAAAATATATTTTGAAAATTACAAATGAAAAATTAAATTGTTTGCATAGCAGGATAATCACCAACGATTCACTATAATCGTTGACAACTTTATAAATGATCGAAAATTCTTATATTTTTTCCCTAGGGCATCCAAACGATCCCCAAAAATAGAAAAGATGCCCTAAAACTACAAAAAACTAGAAAAATATTAAAAGAAACAACAAAAGAAAGGATATAAAACCTACCTTGACCATCATGGGTTTCCTCTGTGTGCTCAAACTCACCATTTTTTTCCCAAAATTCACCTTTCTCTTCCTAAAAACACATTTTCCTTGTTTTAACAGGTCTCTTTCACCAAAGTAACAATGTGGTAAAATGAACCCGTGCCTTGGCTTTTTATAACCTAGAGTTTACATTGAGGGAATCATTGGTGATTCCCCAAATCGCCAAAATTTTTCCTCTAATCACATACAAACCATACCTTATTGGCATATGTGCCCATTTTTATCCTAAATCATGGCAATCTTATTTTTACACAAATGTGTCCAATTTTTAATGGACTCTAGCCCTCAAAATATTAAAACAAACAAATGAACTTTACATCAGGATCTTCCATTTGTCTATGGGACATGCGCCCTTTGACACCCCATCATTTGGCTTTCCTGCTCTTCTATCCTACTTTTACGGATCATACACCCATATGTGTCAAACCCCATGGTTCCCCTATCACTTGATCCCTCAGTAGCAGATCACGAAAAGATCATCCATAAAATTTTCCATCATTTTTGTCTAACACTTTGCCCTTAAGTTGTCAGACAAAAAGGGGAAAATTTAGACACCAAAATTCTACACTCCCTCCTTTGCAATAATTTTTCCCGTTCACATTTGAAATCTATCACATTCATATCCATTAGCTTAAATATATATTTTTTCATTTAGGTTATTATTTAATAAATCCATTTGAAATTTGTCCTTTAATGTGAAATCATTCCAAAACCCCTTCATCCCGACATATCTACTATGGATAATTTTATATACTCATAAGATCCTTTTTTATTTAATTATCATAACATAATCTATTAATATTAGACATTATCCTATGATATATGTTTAATATATCCAACTAAATCACCTAAAACATATCCTAAAACTAAATTAGGCTAAAATAGAACATAATCTAACTATTTTCTAAACAAACATGACACCTCATACGACAACACAACACATTAAAAAACAAACCCAAATCATATCCCTCAAATACACAAAAAAATAAACTTAAATTAGATAATTGTTTCAACTATTCACTAAATAAAATCGAAAAGGCTGAAATAATCAAAACTTCGGTAAAATGTCAAGGATTATATAAGCCCATTTTACAGTCTCATTCTAGAAGTTCCATCTGCTTACATTTCCGAGCTTAATTTCGGTCATCCTTTCGCATATTCAACTAAGAGTGTTTATTAAGATTTTTCTCTATTTACTACATCCACTCATCATACAACGTCTACACACACCATCGTCAAGCATGTTCAGGGCCTGTTCGGGAATAAACAAATCTTCACCAGCTTGCAGGTTTTTTCAAGTTTTAATCTTCTTTAAATCAAGGTTATCTATTTTAATTTTACATCTTCTATTCACTCATTTGAAAAATTATATATTAAATCTCTCCATTTCATATCAAATCGAAATCAAATTTTTAATTTTTCATAAACACACTACATTTTCATGTGAAAATTACTCTGATCTAATACATATAATACATGAAATAACTACATAGAAAATAATTAAAATCAGCAACACTATATTATTCTCACACTCATTTTTTTATTGATTCACTATTTCATTACACTCCATTATATAAGAGATGTATAATAACAATCCTCACAACAACCTTTGTTTGCATATCCAACCATACACCCGTATGGTTTCAATCTCTCACCAATATAATAATAAAACAATACTAATTGTTTTATTATTCTAACTTACTAACTTACCACATACTAACCACATTTTACATTTACATAGTAAATGTACTTTCACTACTTTACCATAATAATAATTACACATGTAATTATTATTCACCCATACATACAAATGGAGCACTAATATATATTTCCTAACATTCCCCCCCTTAGTGAGAACATGGGGAAAACTTTCCTTTTTACTTGCACTTACTTTCATGATCTGGTGATTTTATAGGATGATCATAACCTAATAGATAGTTTTTCATAGGGTTGACTATAAACCAAAAATGATGGTTTTGCAACTGGTTTACCACAAACAAAAAGGGTGATGGTTTTGCATAGGGTTTACCAACAACCAAAAATGGTGGTTTTACAAGTGGTGTACCACAAACCAAAAATGAAGGTTTTCAAGTGGTTTACCTATAACCACATCATGATGTGTTAAATACAATTATCAGCTCTCATCACATTTCACTGCATGGAAAAACATAGGAAATATAGCTGCTTACATATAGAAAATACTAGAAATGGAACATTGAGATCATGTTCTCCCCTCAATGTGAAATTTCTTTTATTCTACAAACCACAATAGGAACACTGCAACCAAAAACTCTGCCAGACATATAAAGAAACAATAGGAACACATTGTATAAAAAAATAATCACCATAGCTGATACAGCCCCATCGTTGGTGACTGACGAGAGGTTGCTAAATGACCTCCAACCTCCTATGCCTCCTTCCTCCAATAACTTTACTTAGTATAGAGAGTTTTTAGAATTATAATCAATTTCATATGTTATTTTTTCATCTTCATTGTCTGAGCCTTCTTGAATGACTATATTTGCTTCATTTTTAAGATTTCCATTGAGAAAGTCTTTAGCTTGATCTCTACAAAAAGACTTAGTATGAACCTTTTTCTTGCAATTAAAACATTCAATTTCATCCTTTTTTTAATAAATTTTTGTATTTCTTTTTAACATACAAAGCAATTTCCTCTTCTATATCTTCTTTAGTTCTTTTCTCTTTAGCTAGAAGAGCTAAAATCATGCCCTCTAATGAGCGAGAAGACATTTTCCCTAGAGTAAAGATAAAATTATTGTACTTGGATGGCAAACTATTTAATATTATGGATTTTTCATCTTCATCATCAATAGGAGCTTTAACTTCTACTTTTTTTCTAAGAAGATATCTCAATTCATTTATATGACTTGACATTGTGACTTCTTCATTCATTTTCAATTTGAATAATTGCAACTTTAAAGAGAATTTTCCATTATTTGCTTTAGCCCCAAAAGTTTTGTTTAGTAAATCCCATATTTTTGTAGAAGATTTTTCTAAATCTACATGATGTAATTCAAAATCTGAAAGACCAAGTCCAATTATTGTTTTGGCTTTGTCATCTCTAGTTTCCCATTCTACAATTTTTCTTACATCTGTAGGTGCTTTTTCTTTTCCATCTACTATCCTCCATAAGTTTTTATTCATTAATTGCATCTAGATTTTTACTCTCCATGTATGGAAGTTCAGCCCATTAAATTTATCTAATGGTTTATCCATTTTACTAAATTTAAATATCCAAAAAAAAATTGAATGTAGATTTGAATTACCTTTGATTCTTTGATTTCTTCAAAAAACAATAGTGATCAATGTGATGTATAGTAAATTACATGTTTCTACCAAATAACGAACTGGGTTTGGTTGAAATTTCTTCTGTAGCTTTTTTTATAGTAGATCATTCCACGCGATTTTTTTTTAGAAAATCAAATTGGGAAACAAAAGTTACAAGATCTTCTTCGAGACAGATTTAACCTACTCTAGTACCAAATATGAAAATTACTCTAATCTAATACATAGAATACATGAAATAACTACACTGACAATAATTAAAATCAACAACACTATATTATTCTCACACTCATTTTTTTATTGATTCACTATTTCATTACACTCCATTATATAGGAGATGTACAATAACAATCCTCACAAAAACCTTTGTCTGCATATATAACCATACACCTGTATGGTTTCAATCTCTCACCAATATAATAATAAAAAAATACTAATTATTTTATTATTCTAAATTACTAATTTACCACATACTAACCACATTTTACATTTACTATTTACATTTACATAGTAAATGTACTTTCACTTATTTACCATAATAATAATTACACGTAATTATTATTCACCCATACATACAAATTAAGCACTAAGATATATTTCTTAGCATTTCATACTATTAGTATTAACCCAGAAACACCCGTGTTTTACCCAAATGTGCGCATTTCAGTCAAAACATATGTGTTTCCTGTAAATTTTATCTTTTATAGTTTTAATCGGATTATTTACTTATCAATTTCATATATTTTTCTGTCCTTTCTAACAAACTGTCGAGAATGAATTTTGTAGATGGCTATAGGTGGAAAATCTCATGAGATAATCAACATTAACTCCCTTATGATTATCCGTCAGCCTTTGCATTGGGAACAATATGACGTATTAAAAGATTAAGAACTTTTTTTATTCATTCAGCCCCTTTATACCAGCTGCAAAACATATTCAAAACCACTCAGAGGATTTGTGAGGCCACAAACAAGTTTTGGAGGCCTATTTCAAAATTTTACGCATTTGAGCTGAATTGGCTTTGTTCGAATACTGATACAAATTCAGATTGGAAATTTGGGACTCTGATGCTATATTAACAAAACAAACTGAATCCAATGATAAACCTGAATATCAATATTCTAACTCTGCATTTAATTATTAGGACGATTTAGAGAACAATGAACCATAATATGTCCTTGATTTATTTAGAGACGAGTATACCGATGATTACGACTCCTACCTCTTTGAATATTCTGAGATAGACTATCCACATCTCACTTTCAAGAATTCGTCATCATCTTAAGATTCTAAAACTAAATTTGATTCAAATTTGTAGGTTATAGTTTACATATCTAGGTTTTCATCATATGCTATAAATTTGTAATAAAGTCTGAAACTGTAAGAAAAATTACTATTTTTATAAATGCTATATCATGATCGAATTTATGTATTGCTTGATTGCATAAAACAGTGGGTTGAAATTCTTATGAGGAATCCCCTTGGATTTTTAGGGACTGGCCTTTGCCAGGAAGCCCACTTACTATTTTTACTAATTAAAAAGTTAGTGCCGTGTCTTTGAATGTAATTTCATTTGTAGGATAGGAGCTAAACTATTTTAAACACATGGCACAACATCAACACAATTCACAAAAATCTATGGGTACTAGTAAACCACGCCATTTTGAGGTTTGATGAGCTTTATTTTCTTTCTTACACTTATAAGTTGAAGAGATAAAAGTTTCTAAACATTATGGCAAGCCCGGTGGGATTTTGTCCCTTATTTATTTGATTCATTTCATCAAAATGTTATCTTTTTTTCATTTTTTTTAATTCTCAATGTAAAAAATCACATGTGATTGGGAAAATCACCTACGATTTCTCTGGTTATTTTTCAAAGCCTAACAGTTTATCTTTTTCTTCTTGTTTTCTTCGTTTTACTTGTTTTCTTTCCTAACCTATTTCTAGGTTTTTGTTTCTTGAACGGTCATGTGCTAGATTACTGTATTAATGGATTTCTTACTTTAAACATTGCCAAAAATAAAAATATAAAATATAAAAGGGGCTTTTAAACAATGAGTTTTAAAAAAACTTTTCTTTTTGCTTTCAATTTTTGAATTTTATTTGATTTTCTTCATTAAAATTAACACTTCATTTTGGTATCTAAAAAAAACTTTTCATCCTTCTTGTTTCACATATAATTAATTAGGAGCATATTTCGTTGCATTTAATTTTATTTCCCCCATTCACAACTAAACAAGTTAAACACAATACGCATTTTAAAAAATTCCTACCCAAATGGATACCTACTTGGATTTGATCACTAAGAGGAGAAGTTGACTCGGTGTTCTGACCGAGTATAATCATCTATCTGTTGGTATATATTGGCTAAGCACCCAACACTCTTATTGTTGTGAGACAGTGAAGGGAAGGGGTGGGCTCTAATACCATGCCCATATAAACAATAGTATAGAGTTGGGCCTCACATACCTTAAGATATATCGAGGAATTTTCCCTTAAACATACCTCAAACCAGTCCTAGATTGCCATTTCCTAGGACCGCCATCAACCATTGTACATATTTCACCTTATAATTAAATCAAGAAACCTTAAAAAACTATCTTATTTTCTATTGATTACTATTTTTAATCAACCCATTTTAATTTATTTCTTAGATAATTCTTGTGTGTGTGTTTGTTTACAATGGTACAAACAAGACAATAAGCTTGCAACCAAGCTTTTGAAAGCATGTAGCAACCAATGTACACACCCTTACAGCAATAAATACCTTTATCTACTACTATATCTACACCATCATTTACCATGTGATTTCAACAACAAAACAATGAAGAAATGAGACAATGTCTTTTAAATTCTACATGAAAATTTCACAGTCAAGAATTAAATACATCATAATAGCAAGACACTAAACAACCATACTCCCCCATCTAACAATTATAATATTTTGAAACCACTTTCTTTGAAAGAGGAGAACCTATTTTTGAAGAAATGTTAGATTCAAAAACCATTTCCCTCCATGTCTATCTGGCATCTATGGGTGTTCAACTCTCGTCATTTACAACAGATCCATCTACAAACATTCCTGAACCTTTGTTTGGATCTTCACAACAACTTGAATCTAAAACATTTTCAGGTATTCATGGATCTACACAACCCATTGATTCAAACCAAAAAACTATAAATGAACCACCATTTTCATATAATCCTTCCTCTACCATTGCAAGACTTGTTTCAAATCAGGAAGCTATCATCTAACAAGTATATTCATATCTGAATCTAAGTCGAACTAAAACTTTAGAAGTTATGTCCTCCATTCTCATTCTTAGTTTTCATATGGTTTCTTCTCAGGATATAACTGCCCAACAATATACTTTGTCGCTTGAATCTTCTAATGGTTCAACACCTCCACAAAGTAATACTAATACATGTTTATCTACCCCTCCAACATCCTTTATCACTCAAACATCTCCAATGAGTTCCATTGTTGCTTCTACTATCTTGTCTCATCCAACTAGTAGCATTCAAAATATTACCATGTCTATTCCAACATCAAGTCCTTTAATCAATACTAGTAAAATTTCCACCAAGCATAATATTTCATAGTACATACCGTAACAATTATTTTTGTTAATTTCTATACCACAATATTCTTCTACACAATACATTCCACAACAAACACCATCCTTTGGGGCCTCTACTTTTGTTTTTCAATAACCACCTCCTTACTCACAAGCCTTTCCTTATCAATATATATAATCTTCCCAACCCTTGGCATCTCAAAAATACATTCCACAACAAAATCTTCCACAAAAACAAAACATCCCTTCTCAACAATACATTTTACAACAAACTCTTCCTCAACAACAAAACATTCCTTATCAACAATACATTCCGCAAAAAACTCTTCCTCAACAACAAAAAATTCCTTCCCAAAAGTTTATCCCTAAACAAAATATCCCACAACAGAACATGCCCCAGCAGAACATTCCTTCCCAACAGTATATCCCACAACAAAATATACCCCAAAATATATTCCTTATTAGCAATATTTTCCTCAATAGAACATTCCTTATCAACAAAACATTCCTCAATAATATTAGATATACTCATAACCTGGCCAATTTTCATTTCAACGTGGTCCATCTTCACAAAAATCAATGCCAACTAACTCTCTTCAAGCTCTTATGAATCATATGTCAAGTCTATAAACCGCATCATCTCCACCCAAAAATGTATTCTCCTATGATCAGATTTGTAATGAACCCATTCACCCCTCAGTCCCATATAAAGCATATCCTCCTCATTTGGAGCTCCCAAAATTCATTAAGTTGTAAGGAAGACCCCCAATAACATATTCATGTGTTTCGTCACACTTTTTATTTAATAGCTCATGATCAAGACCTTATGCTACGAACCTTTCCAATATCCCTCACTAACCCTACTTTAGATTGGTACAATAACATTCCACAATATTCCCTTTTCTCCTTCACTCAAATTACACAATTGTTTTTGTAACACTTCTCTATAAACATAGCCTAAAAAGTCACCATTAATGATTTTTATGCTATCAAACAATTTGAGGATGAGTCCTTTGCTGATTTTTTTCCCGCTAGAGAGGTACAATCAATCAATTATCCTTTTCATTACCACAAATTGAATTTATTTAAGTTTTCTATCGATCATGAGCCAAAAAAATTTCATGAACATTACAAATTTAATTGTTCCAAACCTTTGATGAAGCCTTTATTATGGCCTATAAATCATAATTGTGTACTTTAGAAGATGGTTGTGATAAACTTTGCCCCAAAAAACCACGAATTGACTTCCCATCCAAAACAAAATCATCCAATCCTAACAAATCCAAGTCATCTGCAAACATTGTAGTATTTATATCCACCCCAAATGAAATACCTACTACTAACTATGCCCATCAACCACATAGATATACACCCATAGGAGAGACTTATAGTACATTTTTTTAAAAACTACTCGTTGCAAATATGATATCTCTTCCTCATATCCATCCCGTAGACACATTTACATCCAAAAATTATTGGTATAGAGATAATGAATATTGTAAATACCATAGGTTTAAGGGACATGACATTGAAATGTGTCACATGTTTCGTAATTTCCTTCAAGATTTTACTAACACGAGTTACCTTCACTTAGATAATCCATATACACCCCCGAATCAAAACCTTGACATATTCAAACCACCTTTTCCTAATCATCCCCCACCAACTGATAAACCATAAACAAATGTGGCTCAAACTCACCATACAATTAATACCATTACTAAAACATTACCCACCTTTGAGTCTACCATAATCCCAATTAAATATGAATATACATCTTCTGAATCAACATCAATACCACTTGATCTGAATCCACATATCCAAATTTGACACCAGTGTCTACTAAATCCTTCACCATTAGGGACAAGGCTGAAGCCACTTCTTCCTCTGCATCACATGATGTTACTCAATCCATCCCCATACCAAACATATCCTCTAGTACAACTGCACCTACACTTTGTTATCCTCTAAATTTGAAAAGGGCAATTTTACAGGTAACCATGCCAAAATTTCATTTTGGTCCCCTGAAAAGGTCTATTAACATTCAAAATGGCCTAAAGGTTCCCTTCCAAAAATCAAGTTTTAAGAACTTAGCCATTTTTTCAGCCTTTTTGAGCTGGGTGCAAAAATTGTTGTGGCAACATCAAGAAAAAATTTCCCCTTTAAAGATCCTTTGGCACCTTAAAAGGCATGTCAACATGACAAGAGTTGCACCCCTAAGGCTCTAAGAGTTACATGCCAGCATCCTCAATCTTGCACCAAAGAAACGTGCTTAAGGAATGAAAATTAATGTGTCGACACATAAGAATGTGAGCCCCTTTTCTCCTTGGTGCTAAAAATGTTATGTTGACATCATCTTAAGTGTGTTAAATAGGCACTAAAACCTCCGTGTCGAAACTTTACCAACCACACCAAAGGCGGTTAGTAGCACAATAAATGCTCATTTTTTCTATATATAGCGACACTCAACCTGTCATTTTCATGAATTAAAAAATGAGAAAATTCTTTCCTCTGTGGTTGTCAGTTATTCTTATCAACCTCACATGCAGTTCCTCATGCTTATGGATCCCATATCTATCCTTTGTCATTATATATATCCTAGTAGGTGAAATCTACTCATATTGTTGTTGTTTTTGGTTTTTATGTCAGGTTAGGTGATTAGGATTGTATGTTAAATACGATGAACCTTAATATAATTTTACAAACCAATCAACCAAATGAAAACCCCTCTTCCCCCTCTTTTTAGATCTAAAAATCTGGAAAGCTCTACCTTAGAAAGAGCTCCAACCCTTTTTCCTCTACTTTATGCCTTGTTGGGATTTCCCTCCTTGCCATCAAAATCCAAACCAAAAGAAAGGAAATCAAGAAATCCTTGAAATCTACCAAACGGTCTTGTTTTCCTTTGGACCACTATTTCTTCATGCTACACTACACACAGTCACGCCATAGGTGCACTTCCCGTCCATGCAGCATGAATCCTTCTCGTGCATAGAAAAAATCTTGAAAAGCATGGGCACTAGTGAAAATGCAATAACCACAACATTATATGTTGTGTAAACCAAAACTGCATCGTGCAAGCCAAACCCTTGGCGTGCCTAACCTATATGGAACATTTCCTAAGGGGGCGCCAAGACGCACCAAAAGAGCATGCGACATCAAGCAAATTTGTGCCTTGTCAAAGCACTTTCCTAGGGCGGTGGTGCAACTTCCTCAACACCAACATTACATGTTGTGTATAGCTAATTTGTGCCCCACCCCTTTTGGCGCTACCTTCTATCATGCAACACTCCTCAAAAGTGTGCCTTGCTAATTCAAGCCTCTGTAACCTGTAGTGAAGCTGCGCCTTGCACCTTAAGGCTTTTAAATTGACCATTTTTCATTTTTCAAGTTGTTATTATGGATAACATGACGGTTGGCATGGATATTTTGTGTTTGACCTCTTTGATTCTCCATACAGAACAAAAACATCCACCCTTAAGCTCACACATGTCTTCATCGAGCAAGAAGCCAACTAAGTCTAAAGGAAAATCTAAGTTGACAAAGCAAGAAATGAAATACAAATATCAGAGAGTCAGGATCCCTGACTCACTTGTAGAGTGTAGTCTCGACATAAGAGACTCAGAGCTTGGGCACATAGATATGGATGACTTCTGGGAAAGAACCATAAAGGTTAACGGTGGCCCATGGATGGACAAACTGGTAGGCAGCGGGCTACACTTTGCAGCTGGATTCCCAGTAAGTGCTATAAATAATGATTTCATCATGATAGTGGCCCATTGTTACAATAAATACACAAGATGTGTCAAAGACAAGGAGGGAAATGTAATCATTAAGCTCACAGCCCGACACTTTGAAGTCATGTTAGGCATTCCTCACCATAGCCAGTATGTGGTAGTAAGCTGAGAAAACTGCATAAAGACTTAGACCAAAAATGAGGACAAGTGCATGTAGATGATGAATGAGGTTTACCTGAAGAACAAAAAGGTGGTGAGAAGATGGCCATAGAACTGTTGTTGCAGATTCACAGCACCCCTGGATGCTGGTCAGGTTTCTAGGTTGACCATACTATCATCTAGTGTGATTGCACAACATTGAAACCTCCCTACAAGTGTGGGACTTGTAAAATGAGAGAGGAATCTCCAGAGAAGGCTGGTTCCTGCTCCTAAACTACTTGCCACAAGCTATTCCAGTACAGGCAAGCTAATCTAAACCTAATCTAACCATGCCAAGGAGACAGAGAGAGAGAAAAGGGAAAAACAACAAAAGCCTACACTAAAACGGTGATACACTAGAGAAGGATAATGTTGAACATCTATCAAAACTGCCATGGAACAAGGAGAGGTGAGCAATGGGAAGGATGGACAGATGCATCACAAACCCAAAGATAGATTTCACACAGAAAATGTCCCAAACTCCATGAACACAGCTCCATACTTGTAATGAACATTAGAACATGTGCAAATACCTGCAATGAAGAGAGGCAAGAAGAAAACAAGTAAAAAAATGAGCAAGGATGGACAGATGCATCACAAAACATGTTTTTTGTTACTCCAGATGTTTGCACAGAACATCATTTCAATATTAAAAGGAAAAAATGCCATTACAGAGCAGGGGAGGAGGTTCGAACTCTATTTTTTCAACCCTGGAGAAGAAAAAGAAGGGAGGGCAGAGCTGAAAAGATGAACAACCACTTGGAAAGAAGCCCCTCCTTACAATTTATAGGAAGAAAAAGAGAGGGAGAAGAGAGGAAATCTGAAATCTGCCCCAACCACCTCCAGACTGCATTTAAATCATATCATTATGGTGGTAGGTGAGAACCCCAACGAACCCAAAAGTGACAAACTGTATTTTGCATTTTTAAGAATTTTTTCTCACCCAATTAAATATATCTAGTCATAGTTAGATAGAGGACCTCGTAAGCTTTCCAAAAATTCCAACCTTGCATGAATCCGAGCTCCCAGTAAAAATTTATGGCCATCTGAATATCTGCGCTAGGGTCTGCTTCCTGTCAGTGCTCAAAATGTTGCGCCTCCTGAAGGTGCGCCAAGGGTGCATCAATGTGTGTGTCAACATCCTCTTTTGTGTGCCAAGGGCGCACCATTTGCCTTGTCTACATTCATTTTCATGCACCACTTCTGTGCACCAAGGGAGCATCCTTTACCTTGTCGACACTCATTGTCGTGTGCCACTTCTGTATGCCAAGGGCGCATCCTTTTCCCTGTCGACATTCCATGCTGTGCACCTTGGGCGCACCATTTTCCCTTTCGACATTCTGTGCTATGTGCCACTTTTGTGTGCCTTGGGTGCACCATTTTCCCTGTCGACATTTCGTGCTATGCACCACTTCTGTGCGCCTTGGGCACACCATTTTCCCTGTCGACATTCATTGTCATGCGCCACTTCTATGTGCCATGGGCGCACCATTTTCCCTGTCAACATTCATTGTCGTGTGCCACTTCTGTGCACCTTGGGCATGTCAGGGATTTGAGTTTATTTGATTTCTCCATTCTCCTGCTTGTCTATATCGACCCGGGGGGGAGATATTTACAACAAGAACATCCACCACATTGAATTCTCAAAGGAGCTAAGTGATACCATCACTTTCCTCATAGAGTTTTTAGACTTCCTGATGCCCAATACTTTCATAAATGGATGCTCAGGTACTTAGAGACCATAAGAAATAATGTGCCTGAGCAACATTTCAGTTGGGGAGATATTATCAGTGATACTATCTCACAGAAACTCCAATAGGTTTCAATGACTGGGAGGATCTATATGAACTCCTATGTCGTATATGCTGCTACCTTAGAGAGAGAGTACACGGGACTGATTCAAAGTGGGGTATGGCCTCAGGTCAAGATATATGAGTACTACCGGGAGCTAAGGCTAGAAGCTAGTATCACCCAGTTCAATAAGATCAACAAAACCTTCTTCTATGAGGAAATCTGCCTAATGAGGCCAAGCATGAGGCACGATTGGACCAACATGAGCATGGTCACTACCACAAAGAAGTGGGGGGCTTTGTTTACACAATTCCCTACCTTCACATATCTCAGAGCTGCCAACTTCCTGGGAGAACCAATAAGGTTGCTAAGGTATGCAGGGCCCAAGTTGATCCTTCTGGAGCTCTCAAGGTAGCTAATTACATATCATGAAAAATGTATGAAAAGGAAGAAGGGTGGAACTCCTTTCCCCCTCATGGTTTCTAGATACACCTGCGCCTCATTGGGTAAAGCCCGAGAAATGTTTGCAGAGTTGGAATTTCTCAACCTGAAGCATGATTTCCTAACAAGGCCAACCTTCGATTGTCGAGCTTACCTCCCCAAGGAAAAGATCGATCACATCCATGTCCCAGAGATCTAGGACATATGGATAGACATCAACCACAAAGTTGAAATTAGGCAAAAGGATCACTCCTGGCTGGCATTGGCAGAGATCATCCACTATGGAGTTACCATCATCCCAAAATATTTTGAAGAAACTGATCAGGAAATTAATCAGGTTTACCTTGACATGGATGGGGATGATTGGCCGTTTGCAAGCATCGATAGGACCAAGGCACCCAAGACCATAGAAGAAAGGGTCCAACCCATGTTTCAATACACAGAACATTGGTGCAAATGTAATGGTATCATCTACCTTGGGGTGGATTTCACTACTTCCCCCTTAGGAAGAGTGCCTCCAAAGCCAGATAAATTTCCAAAGGGAAAAGGAAAGGATGAAGTTAGAGAATCAAGCAAGCAGGAGAAAGCTCCTGATAGCCATCTTTCTGCCTCAAAGTAAATAGTGGACTTAGTGTCCCCAGGAAAGGAAGAAGTGGTAGATGTTCCAACGGACACATCCAATTAGGATGTTGTCACAGCGATAACTTTGGAGGTGCCCTCTGTTCCCTCTTCTACTCCTCTCCCTCCTCCTCCTCAGGTAACCACTCCTTTGGTTGTTTCTTCTCCTTTGTCTTCCTCCCTTCCATCTCCCACTTCTTCCATCTTTTCCTCACTTGTGGATCTGTCACCTGGTATTCCCTCCATCCAACTAAAGATCCATTCCATCTCCAGATCCATTCCATCTCCACCTCTTTCTCCTCTCTTGTAGTGACTCCAAGCCCTGTAAGCACTAGTGCATCAGACTCTCTATCCATGCCACCACTAATTGTTTCCACTTTCTTCCCCAAGTATGCTATAGTTGCTCCCCCTTTCACCCCCGTTTTTTATTCTTCTTCTGATCCCAATCCCCTAAGTCCTGATTGGATCTCCAACCACCTGATTCAACACAAGAGAAAGGTCCCCATTGTGGCTATGGACTTCTCTATCATTCCGACAAAGGGACCCAAGAAGAAAAAAACATTAACTCACTTCTCAAAAAGTGCCTTGGGAGAAAGGGTCATGGAGACAGCCTATCTGGATCCCATAAAGAAGAAGGAATATCTATCTCCCACAAACTTCACAGTGACTCAAGTCACAATGGGAACATCATCAGAAATCTTGCAAGGAGAATCCTTGTTAGTTTTTGATGCCCTCTGTAAGAAGCTACAAGAGGTCAAAGAGGAGAAGAGAGTACTCAAGGAAAAAAACAAACATCTCCTCCAAGCTTTGCAGAAGATGGGTAGAGCTCCTTTAGCAACTACTGCATAACTTGTTCAGGCTCTCAGCCAATAAATAATAGATGAATACATAAAGATTTCTAAACAAGGTATAGTTGTGTCACCCTGGATTGAGAAGATCCTCCAGGATGGTCAAGTATAATTGGTAGGTTCACATTTATGCACAAATATATAACTTGGGGAAATAAAGAGCTACAAGTACTAGTGAGCTCCCTTTCTGAGGAGTTAGATAATGCTAAGTTACAGCAAGGAACATTCCAGACCATGGTCAACTGTTTGGCTGACGACCTATTAAAATTTGGCATTATCGATCACCCGCGGGCACATTATAAAGCTCTCACTACTTTTGATTACCAGGTCGATCAAATGGAGTTCATCCTGGAAAAAATCAAAAAATTCAAGGAAGAAGCCTTGGATGCACTACACAATATAGAGAGATGTCTCCTAGACTACTCATTGCATCTTATGAGTTAAGAGAAGTAGATGACACATTTCAGCACTTCAAGGCTATTTTCTCTCAAGGTCTGGCGCAAGAGGTCACTTTTTATTGAGAGTCCATCAACAACCTCTTAGCCTTCCATGACTTTATAGCCTCTCTGATTGATGAAAACAAAGAGTACGCTGATCTACCCAACAAGCTCAAAAGTGAGAAAGAGACTTACGAAGTGATTCACAACCATGTCAAAGGTCCTGATCAGTATCAACTTCAGAATATAATCAGCAAGTTCGCAGAGTATTGGGTGCAGTGCCACATTGACTCTCCTGAGCCTCAGCTAGAAGCTAAATTATGGCCAAGAGACGATGATGAATAGCTTTCTCTAGGATGGATTTTCCATTTTTGTAAAATATTTAAAAGCATGTTAGCACACGTGATGACATCATCCATGTTGCACCATGGGATGTTGCCATCCTAAAAATTACCCCAAAGTCAACTTTTGACTTTTAGATATTTTGTAAATAAGTGGTTGGCTTCTTTTTGTCTTCTTTTTCCTCCTCCTTCTATAAATACTGGAATACTTGTTGTATTTCATGTGGACAGTTTTATATGAAAAATAGAAGTGAGGAGAGAAAGACTTTGTGCTTTCTTATAACATAAGAAAATATTAATACATACATTGAGACTTTGTGCTGAATTTATGTGTTATGTGCATTGGATCTCTCTTAAGTTAGATCTGTGTTCCTTTTTTGTTGGATTCTTTCTTGCTCTTACCATTTGTTCATTAGTATTTCTTTATTTTTTTATGCGAGTAAGTTTGGCTCTATTTATTTACCAGCCCAAAGTGTAAACCTTCTGACTGTTCTATCTTGGAATTCATTTCTTTTCTCCCTTCAGATCTATCCTTCCTCCGTTCTTCCTCTCTCACATTTCCGTTCATCATTCAGAACTACCTCTATTGGGATGAGATCCTAAAACCCCCCCGAAGGAAAAATACTGTAAGACTTGCATAGGTTCCTACTAGTAGAATAGCAATAAACTAGTTTCACTTTACTGTCTAAAAGAGGGGCTATGCCCTGCACACTGTTGTCCTATTTCCCCACGATTTGTCCATCTGACAAATTTTTAAACCAACACACTTGCCACCAATTTTACAAATATAACTATGATAACCCTTGAGACATTCCTAGCATAACTACCTCTTCCTAAACCAACCATGGGTCATATTCATCCCCCATTGGAAAAAATGCAATCCAAGACTGATACAACCCATAAATCAATTGGATTACATTAACTTCATAATTCAAAATCCTCTTCCTTCATTAGCATCAACTTCAATAAATACACCCAGCTCATCCAAAACCTCAAGGGGCCCCAACAAACATTGTGTCATCCATGTCTTTAAAAGTACTTATTATGATCAAACATACCATTTCTATGGCCCTTCACCTATTCTTTCACCTCCTCCTAGAAGTACCATTTCTACTTTCACTTATCCTCTTGCCATGCCAAGGACAAGGCCTACCTACCAAAATTCTACAACATGATATTATAAACAAGATATCATTTAGGGTTTTAATGGCCATTAATATTTTAGAAGACCTCCTTCATCAATCAATCATAACGTTACCACCTCCCAAATCTTCATATCCATGAGGATGGAAGCCCACTTGGTATGAATTCAAATTCTCTTGCAATTATCATAAAACACAGGCTCATTCAATAGAATTTTGTAAGGCATTTTATTTAATTGCTCAGAATTATGGAAATTTTCCTCTCCTTTGGAACCATCCACTTTCTCACCTTCACCTAAATACAAAGCACCCATATCTTCCCACCAGGTTGACATCATTCATTTGTTACATGTTCATAAACCTACGACATATAGTCATTTGAATCTAAGAAAGGTAAAAATTTTGTAGCCATACCTCCACCACCAGAATTTTTTGTCCCATAAGACCAACCAAAAGTATCTATTCCCATAAATCTTGAAACACTTGGTCAAATGACATCACCCAAAGCTAAGGTTTCCATCCTTGCCATATTACCTTCTTCCTCCACCACAATAAAGAAGGTTGTTACTAAAAAATCACACCATGCTCTAGCTAAAATGTCAATTTATGAGTTAATACAAATGTCACCTTATAAAAAAAGCTATGATCAAATCCCTACAATTAGTAACTGTAGTAATAGATGTACCCTCATCCTTCACAAATTTTGTAAGGACCCTCAAGGAATCCACTACTATATCATTTGAACCATCTGAGATTACTTTACTTAGACCTGAGGAACATGAATTACCATTTTTTATCACTTCTCATATCGATGATTTCCTTATCGGAAGGGTCATGATTTATGGGGGCACAAACATCAACATTATATCCTCCATTGCTTTCAATCAGGTTAATATATCTCCTTATGTTTCTAGTCAAACTCCATTTTTACTGTGATCCTTCAACGACACTATTGTGCCCACATTAGGCACTGCGATCCTTCCACTCAAATTTGGAAATTAAACCTTGCATGAACTATTATACATCATAGAAGGGGAATTACAATTTAATATTTTGTTAGGATTCCCCTAGATACACACCACGTGATGTTTTTCTTACATTCTTCACTACTATCTCAAATACAAACATGAAGGTCAAATATTTATAGTTCCCGCAGATCGCAATCCTTTTGCTTTTTTTTTGACATATCATCCAAATGATGTCCTTATATTGAAGTCCACATCAATATCATCTGACAAGGCATATACTAGGACATTCATTTCTTCATCCAAGCTACCAGATGATTCCTCCCTAAGTGATTTTTTACAATTTCTCACATTAGGAGATTATCACATCCTCATGCTTAACTCCATCCCCTCACCAAATACCTATGGTCACCATGATAAGAAACCCATGTATGAGCCTAATGTAGGGGATATTATCTCCTATGGGCTCACCTATCTCAAAACAAATTTTATCTATGGGGGTCTTGATCACCCATCATCCTAGGTCACCAATTTACATCAAGCCATGCCTTTCGCATCATATTTTAGATCCTTAGATAATCTAAATTTTTCCCATATGTATCTCCAGCATTTGCATGGAAAGGTTTTAGTCTTGGTTGTTATGAACATGGGATACATGACTTGATCTTCCAATTCTCCCTTAAAATATATGAAAAATATGTCCTAGGTTATGAAATATATTTTTACAACACATCCAAACCCACTACTTCTATACACATTACTGAATATGAGTCATCATCACCCACAACTCCTAAGCCCCTATGGACGTAGTTGATGTCGTATCCATCCCACCTAACTTTTTTTAGTCAATATTATATCCTTAGGACCATTAGCTTATCAATCTTATCACCATACTAAAAAAAATGCCTCTTGCTTGGCCAAAAATAGTCAGGGAAGATGTACCCATCATAGATATTCTCCAATGTCAAGATGATCAGGACATTGTTTTTTACATCAGAGCTGATGATCATTTCCTATAGAAATATTTACCCTCTGAGACACCAAATATCCTCAAAAAGTCTAGCATTGATGTTAACTTAGGAACCCCTCAGGATTCTCACATATTTAAAGTCGACTAGTCATTGAGTTCAAGATAACTGGATGACTTAACCTCATTCTTATTAAAATATTGCCAAGCCTTTTCTTATTCATACAGTGATATGCCTAAAATTGATCCTAATATTGTATTACATAATATTGTCACATATCCAAACTCTAAACTAGTTAAAAAACTCTATAAAATGCATCCACGCATAGCTCTTATTTTTAAGGAAGAATTTCAACGTCTCTTATTTGCTAATTTCATCATACCCATTGATTATCCACAATAGGTCTCTAATTTTGTTCACATAAGTAAAGTGTTGAGTAAATTACACAATTGCACAGATTTCAGGGATCTCAACCTTGCCTGTCTTAAGAATGATTTCCCTCTTCCAAACATAGATCATTTTGGTGACGTAACAGTCGGCCATGAAATGTTCTCCCTCATGGATGCTTTTTCTAGTTATAAACAAATCCTCATCACCAATGACGACAAAAATAAACGCTATTTCATCACCTCATGGGGAAATTTTTGTTATCACATCATGGCATTTGGTCTCAAGAATGTCGGAACTACTTACCAACTCACCATGACCTATATATTTCATGATCTTAATCATAAAACTATTGAGGATTACGTTGATGATATATTAGGAAATTAAAAACAACACAAAGATAACCTTGACATTTTGGAATCCATCTTTATCTGTATTATCTAGTATTGTCTTCATTTTAATCCTATAAAGTATGTTTTTGGTATTCTCACCGAAAAAAAATTAGGCTTCATCATCTCCATCTAAGGCATTGGTATTGACCTAGCCAAGGTTAAATCCATTCCTGAAATGCCTCCCCCATTTAATCTGAAAAAATTACATAGTCTTCAAGGAAAATTATAGTCAATACAATGTTTCATATCACAAATCTCCAATCAATTTCATCCTTTCCATCATATCCTTCACAAAGACATAGACTTTTGATGGGATTCTGGTTGTCAGAAGTCCTTCGATGAAATAAAACATTATCTCTTATCATCTCCCAACCATGAGAGGGAGACCCATTTTATCTTCACATATCTACTTCAGAACATGCTCTAGGTGTTATGTTTGTTCATCGTGATAGTTAGGGTCGTGAACAAGACATATATTACATCAGTTGCACACTCCATGAATATGAAACCCGTTACACAGAAGTGGAAAAGCTATGTTGTGTTTTGTACTTTATTACTTCAAAATTACGTCATTACCTACTCAATCACAAAACATATGTTGTTACTAGCTTCAATCCACTCAAAACTATGTATTATAAACCATATCATAGTGATTGTATTACTCAATGACTTATGCTTATGACTGAATTTGACCATGAATTCATATACCAGAAGTCTATTAAGAGTTAGGCTATTGCAATCCATCTTCCTAACTCTCCACTTCCCAACAACTAACTTCCTCACAAAAATTTTCCTGATGAATCCATCAATGATGTCAATGACTATGAATTTATACCCATGAAAATGACCCTCTCCTTTGATGGTTCTAAATGGCAATAAGGCAGAGATGCTGGTGTTGTTATCATACCTCTTTAGGGAATTCCCATCCCATTATCATTCAAACTCAATTTTGAATGTACTAATAATATGGAAGAATACAAAGCTCCATTAATGGGCCTTACAACTATTTTTCTCCTAGGTGTTCACATCTTAGACATATTTGGGGATTAATAACTAGTTATCAGTCAAGTCAAGGGAGAATACCTATGTAAAAATTAAATCTTGCAAAATATAAATCCAACGTTGATTTTCTCATAGAATATTTTTATCATTACACCATTAAAACCTGTTGGGCCCCTAAAATATTGACTAAGTATAGAAGGTACATAGGTGCGTAAGGGCCCCAGTTAAAGAAAGGTGAGTAAGGAAAAAGTGCGCAAGGTAGGGTTTAATAATTGGGTTTAAGGAAGCCCATGGCATGTGTGGCACACAAGAACATAACCAAGGGTTCGGGACTTAGAAAAATTAGATGTTTAGGGAAGAACATGTGAAAAGCATGACCTGACTATGCATGGATAAGATGCCAGCCTGACGACAGGTTGGCCCAGAAAGGAGCATTCCTGTGGTAGAGTCTTCTAGAAGCACAACATGAGATAAAGTGGAAAGCTCATGCCTGGAGGAGCATGCTCACATGGAGGACCACATTTATACACTTGGCATCAGATATGAGGGCACTGGAAGATTAATTGGCAGCCCAATTAGGTTATAAATACAAGTGCCTACAGAGTAAACAAGAGAGACTTAGAGTGTGGGTGGAGCTATGCAGAAATACTGCAAGAACTCTGTTATTGAGTAATTTGACTTAGGGAAGGATGTATTTGGCAAGGGGATTGTAATTTTTCTTTATGGTAGCATAGTTACATTAGTCTAGTTGTAATGCATGACTATGGTCTGCTTCTCTGTGACCCTCTCTAATGGATCCATGGATGTAATGAGGTTTCCTGTTAAATATATGAATGTCAATGATTCTTATGCATACATCTCTTTCATAAGTTCTCTTTCATTTTATGCTAAGCATGGATGTTTGTATATTTCTTTCTTTCATGGTACACATTATAGATTATGTTAAGTACTCTGTCTAAAATGAATGCAAGGATCTAGAGGCCATTCTGAGCTCTATGGTTCTTGTATGTCCTTAATCCATTTGAAAGTCTTTTAAACATAAATCATAGATGATGTTTCCCACTAAACTCGCATAAAAGAGAGATTCGGCACCCGTGTATGCCTCATGTGAGCTCCCAACTTTCACTGGGTGATAGGCTGACACACATGGGGTTCCTTTCTTTTGTGTTAAGGGAAAAATGAATACATCTTGGTCCCATTTTTGGGACCTCCTTTTGAAGTTGTAGTGGGAATTAACATTCATCATAATCTGTGTAGTGAGTAATGGTAGAGTGGTTAAATTTAGAAAGTTTTGAATCATGGTTTAAGAGAATAGAGGATGAATTTTCTTAGATATTCAACACTAGACCTGAGTTTTATGCACGTAGATGGGTAGAAGAGAATCTCAACCATGATCTGTATGAGACTTTTTTCTGCTGCTTACTAGTGGAACTGTATGAATGGATCATAACCTATGCATCTAGATCAAGTTGGTGTTATGGATCATGTGTGTGGACCCAAGAAGAATACCATAGGTTGTAGGATGCAGATCTAACGTGGAACCATGATGTGGATCATTGGTGGAAAGGGGTATTAGCTAGCTACACTTTGGAGTATGCCATTTCCACATATGCTTGTTCGAAGGTTGCTGAGTTTGAGTTTCTAAGGGAGCCTGGATGATCATTTCTATGAGATGTCCCTTTGGATATGAAAATCTTGATGGTTACAATGAGTTTATAGGCATTTCTAATGGCCAACTAAACCATTCTGAGCATTGGGCAAGGAAGCTAGGGTGGAGGAAGATGGTAGATGTTCAAGTAGAGAAAGATAGGGAGGAAAGATGACTCAAGTATGGTGAAGCACGTGAAAGGGATATTGCTATGCAGCGCGAGGTTGTAGGTGTGATGGATGTATGACAAAAGACATTGTAGGAAAGATTTGAGGTTCACGCAGAGGACATGGAACTTGAGCAGTCTGTGCGACCCCATCTTGGAAAGTGTGTAAGAGAGACCCCATCAGCTTCTGATGATATTTTTTCATGTGGAGAAAGAAGAACCATTAATGTGCATCTGATCCCACCTAGTGACCATACCCTGGTGTTTGGTTTTCCAGATCAAGGGGAAAACATTTCCGGTCTAGTTGGTTACATTGGAAGTGATCGGTCTACACTCAGGAGTTATAATTTCTCATCTGGGACTTCTATGGCTGCAAACACCAACCCAGTGTTAGGAATTTTTAGGAAAGGTATAGACACACAAGCTTTTGGTCTCGCATCTGGGAGTGGTGCGGGGTATACTATTGGTAGTGGGGCATTGTCACAGACCATAGGCAAGTAGCTCAGTAGAAATATGGGGACACTTGACACGAACACTTTAGGACCTGGTGGGTCTGGTGGTTTAGGAGGAATAGGAGCTAGTGGGTTTGGTGGATCTGGTGGTTCAGGACCTAGTGGACCTGGTGGATCTGGTGGTTCAGGACCTGGTGGACCTAGTGGATTAGGTAGTGGAGGAAACATAGGAAAAAACCAAGGATCTGGCTCAGGAGGATATGGGTCCCAACCAACCCCTAGGTTTTCTTTGAAATGTCTCTACATTTTCCCAATTACAGAGGTATTGAGGATGTTGTGGAACATGTTCACAAGTATGAACTACTATGGTGTGCAAAGGGTATCACAACCCCAGATCAGAAGGCTGGTCAATTTGTAACCACATTGCAAGGGCACACACATAGTTGGTATAGGAAGTATGACCTTCATCAGACAGTAGTGGACTATATTGTTTTAAAGAATACATTCTTGGTAGAATTCCACATTATCGAGTTTGAGTAGAAGAGAATCAGTGCGTTGAAGGATATTTAGCAAGGAATGGCAGAGAGTGTACGGGAGTATGATGGGTGCTTTAAAACTCTCTTGTCTAAATTATCATATGATATTCACCCTTCGCATCATGTTCAGTGGTTTTTTGGAGGAATGATCACCCCTTTTAGAAGGACCTTATCTCATAAAACTTTTACAGACCCACGTAAGGCATTGGAAGCTGCCCTATGTGTCGAGGCTGTTGGTTGTGTTGATACTGGCATTAGCCTATTCCTAGAGGCTCATATTACTACTATGACCAAGCAGTTGGAAAATTTTTCTATGAGCTCATCCCATGAGACTCGCAGTGGTTTATGGTGTACATATTTTGAAGTAGAGGGGCATGTTAAGGATAATTTCCCTCGGAGGACAGTACGCATCGTGGCAGTAGATTGTGAAATTTTTCATGTGGACCATGATGCAAGTAGATGCCCCCTACTACAACGTGCTATCTAGAAGAATGTATCTTGTTACTACAATATTTGTACCTCTAAAACCCATGATACTAAGGATTGTAGACTCATTGATCAGATCCATGAGGCCATTGATCATGGGGTGCGCTAGACCACTTTTCTAGTAGTTCCAAGGGCAAGGATCACCATTATGAGGAGCACATAGATGGAGGCCTGCATGGAAGAGGTTTTTGAGGAGGATTTCATGGTCATTGTAATCATGGAGGAGGAAGGACTAAGTTCCCGTGTGGAACCTATTTCAATTGTGGATGTATAAATCATTACAAATGATAATACCTAGACTTGTTGTAGTGTTTGTGGTACAGAAAGAAGCATAAGTATGAGAAGTGCCTAGAATTGTTTGAGCACATGAATCAGCAGCACCAAAGAGACAAGGGTACTGTAATGGTCAGTATTAAGAAGGCACACACCCATTGGATGCCTCGGGTAACATGAGATGTAGGTTTGCAGTATGTCTTGGTAACAAAAAGGGTAGAAGCCATGCGTGTAAAAGAGATACCAAGGCATAAGAACCTAGTTTCAAGGGAGGAAATAGTTCATGGAAAGTACCTAGACCTTGTGCATCAAAAATATGTGTATCAAGATACTATGGATGTCATTCAGAATTTACAAGGGGAAATATAGTGTCTAAAGGAGAAATCCAGTAGGGAGGAACAAGGAAGGAGAGTTGAGGCACCAAAGGATGACCTAGCTGAGGTCAAGGAGGTGTGTAAAATGATAAGGCAAGAGAATATTATTCCCTTGCTAGGATCATGGTTGAGAGAGAAGGTACCATGCACCAGAGGAGAGCCTGAGAGGTAGGTATTGCACATAAACCTTTCCCCTCATAGCCTCGACTATGAAAAGGAGATCACGTTGAATGCAATTGTAGATGGATGGATCCTTAGTAACATCCTCACTGACACTAGCACGGAGGTTAATGTTCTAACTTTGGATGTATGGCATCAAATGGGAAGACCTGTGTTACATCCATCTTTGAATGTGTTGTATATGGAAAATAATAATAAGGCGATGCCCATTAGTGTTTCAAAGGATGTAGCTATTACTATCTAGGGAGCTAAGTTTACTGGGGACTTCAAAGTCTTGGCACTCACTAAGGAAGAAAATTTCCCAGTGCTACTTAGGTGCCCATGGTGTTACAAGAACAATGCGGACCTTTGGTTCAACAAAGGGTACACCAGCGTTTAAAACAAGGAGGAACGGGTCATTATACCCTTGGCTGATGGGAAGTCAACACCCTATATTGATCCTTTGGGGGAAGAAGTTCTATACAGGATATATATGCACTCAATTAGGGACCGAGAGATAATAAATCCTACCAAAGGAGTTATCCATTTTGAGGATGCTTAGTCAGTAAGTGATACCACCAGTCTAGCATGTGACAATTGGGCATGGGGAACTTATGAATTGTAGGGATGATAGTTGAGAGGGTCGGTGAACAAGGTAACAAAGGCTTGCATAGTTTCGTGCCTAGGAGAAAAAGAGCTACCCAAGTATTCAAGAGGAGCCTTCAATGAGATCTTTCTGCAGGAGATGGAAGCTCAGTGGAAGGATGAGAAGGAATGAAGAGGGATGCTAAGTTATGTCCTACTCGGCACAATGGTATGGTGGTGGGCTACACATTAGGAGAACCTTTTGGAATGGCACAAGGTAAGAATTGTTATCTCTGTCAAATTCTATAGGAGCAACGTGCCCACTACCATCAACGACTACCATGGGAAGGGACCCACCACTTTCCATATCCAGGAGTGTGAAAGGATCTAGAGAGAAGGTGCGAAAACTTTTCCACCATCCCTATGGGTGTACAAGTTGTATTCTACACTGTAGGGTTATGCACACATATGGTATAGTCATTCAGAGACACACTGCTAAACAAGGAATTGGAAAGAGCTCACGACTGATCTTATTCAAACCTTTGAGTACCAGAGTACCAAGCCATCAGTTGATAAGGCCTTACAGGGTATCAAGTGCCTTACCATGGGGGATAGTGCCATGGCAGAAGATAGGTTGTTGGAGTTTCTAGGTGGAGTAGGGTTGGAAGCACGCTTTGAAGAGGAGATGTAGGAAATAGAAGAGTTACAACTTGATCGCATGTGTTTGGAAAAGCAGAAAGGAAAGTTGGTGTATGTGATTGATGGGGAGGAAGAAGAAAATTTGGATGTTAGCCATTCTGTAGGGATGCACGAGGTAGTGGACAATGTTGATACTCGCATGTGCCTACCATGAGCCCTTAAAGACAAATAAGGTTAACATCAGTTCAGGAGAAGAACCTAAGGAAGCTATTATTGGAGATTACTGGTCGAAGAAGGAAGTCTCTAAGATCATTGATCTGTTGCACAAATTTGAGGATTTATTCCCACACGGGTACCATGAGCTCAAAGGCATTAACCATTCCTTGGGGGAGATGAAGATAAAGATGAAGGATGGTGCGTGACTAGTTAGGAAGAGGCCCTACCAGATGAATCCCAATTTAAATGTAAAGGTTAAGGAGGAGATAGAAAAAATGATAGCTTCTAGGATCATTGAAGTAGTGGAGGAATCAGAATGGATAAGTCTGATGGTAATCAACATCAAGAAGGATGGGTGGATTAGGATCTATGTGGATTATAGGGAGCTGAACACATTTTGTGTCATTGATTCCTTTCTGACCCCCTTCATGGAAGAGATTTGGAAGGATTCACTGGGCACAAAATATATTCCTTTATAGATGGATTTTTGGGGTACCACCAAGTCCGAATTGCAAAGGAGGACCAGGAGAAGACAATTTCACCACTAAGTGGGGAATTTTTACATATATGGTCATGCCCTTTGGGTTATGTTGTAAATATCTCCCCCTGGGTAGATATAGACAAACAAAAGAATATGGAAATCAAAGAAACTCAGAGCTCAATTTTTATTGTGTCACCAACAGCCGAAGGAGCAGGTAAGAGGTGCACGACAGAAGGTGTTGACATGAAAATGGATGCACCCTTGGAGCAGGTAAGAGGTACATGACAGAAGGTGTCAACATGAAAATAGATGCGCCCTTGGCGTAGGTAAGAGGTGCACGATAGAAGGTGTTGACACGAAAATGGATGCGCCCTTGGCGCAGGTAAGAGGCGCACGACAGAAGGTGTCGACACGAAAATGGATGCACCCTTGGCACAGGTAAGAGGCACATGACAGAAGGTGTCGACATGAAAATGGATGTGCCCTTGTCGTAGGTAAGAGGCACACGACAGAAGGTGTCAACAGGAAAACGGATGCACCCTTGGCACAGGTAGGAGAGTGTCGACATGGTAGAAGTCGCACCTTGGCGCACATAAAGGGCACATGACATAGAATGTTGACATGAAAAAATTCATGCCTTGGTGCACATAAGGGTATGTTGACATGAATATGGATGCACCTATGGTGCACCTTCAGGAGGTGCAACATTCTGAGCGCTAACAGGAGGCAGACCCTGACCCAGATATTTAGACGGCCATAACTTTTCACAGGGAGCTCAGATTCACGCAAGGTTGGAATTTTTGGAAAGCTTATGAGGTACTCTGTCTAACTACAACTAGATATATTTAATTGGGTGGGAATAAGTTCTTAAAAATGCAAAATACAGTTCACCACTTTTTAAGTTTGCTAGGGTTCTCACCTACCACCATAATGAGATAAATTAAATGCAACCTGGAGGTGGTTGGGGTAGATTTGGATTTCCTCTCTCTTCCCTCTTTCATTATTCCTATAAATTGTAAGGAGGGGATTATTTCTAAAGGTTGGACATTCTTGTTTTACCCCTCCCTTCTTCTCTTTAGCAGGTGAATTTGTGGAATTCAAACCTCCCATCTAAAACTGTAATGCAACTTTGCCTCTTGGCATTTTGTAGTGTATTGTATCAATATTTGGAGAAAATAACACAGGTCTGTGGATGATTCTAAACCCTCTCTATGTTCATTTGCATCCTCCTGATCTTTCATTGTAATTTTTGTTATCTATGCATGATCTTGCATTGCATTTTTATGGTTTGTGTTTATTGGCAAGACAGGTGTTCTTCATTCCTCGGTGCATCACCTTTGTTAGTTTAGGTTTATTTTTATGCATCTTCTTACCCTGTCTCCTTGGTAAGTTAGTTTAGGTTTTGAGTAAACCCTCTACATTTTTACGTGTGCATCTGAATAGAGGAATAGGAACCGGCCTTCATCTAGAGAGCTTTTCCGTTTTCACAAGATCCCACACTTGGGAAAATCTCCATGTTATGCAATCACACTGAGAGTCTCAACCCATCGAGTTGCAGTCATTCAGGGGTGCTGTGATTCACCATCAATAGGTTAAAGAATACACCTGTTATTTTTTCATGCATAGGGGTGCAAGCATTCCAGGACTTCATCCATAAGTTTTTTTAGGTCTATTTGGATGATTAGACAGTGTATGGTCTAGTTAAAGACCATTGTGACAATTTAAGGTTAATGTTTGAGAGGTGTAGGTAGTTGAGGATATCCCTCAACATTAAGAAGTGTGTATTTGCCACACCCTTTGGGAATTTATTGGGGCATATCATATGTAAGGAGGGCTTGCTAGTAGATCCTACTAAAGTTTTAGTTATTATGGGGTTAAGGGAGCCTACTAGCCAAAGTGCAGTGCACGAATTCCTTGGGCATACGGGTTATTACAAGAAATTCATCAAGGGGTATGCCAATATCATTGTGCCTTTAGAGGAACTATTCAAACATAAAAGTGCCTTCCATTGGGGAGAGGTGCAGTACAGGGAGTTTGATACATTAAAAGATAGGATTGTCACCGCGCCTATATTACGTTTTCCCTCTTGGGATAAGCCCTTCCATGTCCATATAGATGCCTCAGGGACCACTATTGGAGAAGTGCTTACACAACTAGGTGAAGGAATTATTGATCATCCTCTGTGTTTTGCAAGCAGGAAGTTGACACCAGTAGAGCAGAATTACACCATGAATGAGTGTGAGGCATTGTCAATGATCTACATACTTTTCAATTTTAGATAGTATCTATTGGTAATACCCTTTTTGTTTTACACCGACCACATGGCATTAAAGTATTTGGTGAACAAGACCATTATGCAAGGGCACATATGTCGGTGGGTGTTCTTGTTTTAATAATTTGAGTTCACTGTTGTAGTGAAGCCTGGGAAAAGTAATTATGGACCTGATCATCTGTCAAGAATTGATTCAAGGGAGGACATGAAGAGTATTGAGGAGACAATGTCAGATGCACAAATTTTTAGGTTACAATGTGCCCCCTTGAATTTGGATGAGATTGTGGTATTTTTAAAGGAAGGTGTGACGCCAAAAGGAATGAAGGCATTAGAAAAGAAGTAGTTAGCCATACCCGCCACTCCCTATATGTTAATCGGTAGAGACTTATACAAGTTGGAACTAATGAAGTTTTGTGCAAGTGTGTATTAGAGCATGAGCGCCTCACCATCATGGAGGAAGCACATGGAGGAAGTGTGGGTGGGCATTATGGAGGTGATGCCACCACGTGTAAGATATTAATGGCAGGTTTGTGGTGGGAAATCCTGTATAAGGATTGTAAAGACTATTGTAAAGTGTGTGACCATTGTCAGCTCATTGGAAAATCAAAAAAGAGAGATTAAATTCCTTTATACCCCATCCCTAGTGCATAAACTTTTGAGAAGTGGGCAATAGACTTTGTAGGCCCTATCGCACTAGTGGCACATAGGACTAGGTCACGCCACTTTCATGGATTATTTGACTAGGTGGGCAGAGGTAGCCCTAACTAAAGATTACACAGCATCCATAGTGGTAAGGTTCTTATGGGAGAACATTGTCACAAGGTATGGATGTTCGTTGATTTTGACCACCAATAGGGGTACGCATTTCTTAAATGAGACCGTGAGGATCCTATTAGTAGAATTCATGGTGGCTCATCACAAGACTATGCCCTATCACTCACAAGAAAATGGAACCGCGAAGGCATTCAAAAAAATACCGAGTCATACCCTGACCAAAATTTATGATTTCAGAAGACAAGATTGGGATGACAAAGTATCAACAGTATTATGGGCTTACATGACAATGTATAAAAGGCTTAAAAAATCCACACCATTTCAGTTGGTGTTTGGCATAGAAGCTGTTCTACCAGTTGAATTCGTGTTACCTTCTCTGTGAATAGCGCACACAGGAGGGTTGGCTGATGAGCAAGCACTAGAATAAATAATTAAGGAGTTGATGAAATTGGATGAGAGACGATCACTCACCAGGTGGAGCCAAACAACAAAGAAAGCAAAGAAGAAAGTTTGGCATGATCACCACATTAGAAACAAGAAGTTTGAGGTTGGGCAGGTGGTCTTACTATATGATTCTAAGTTTCTGCACCATCCTGGGAAGTTGAAATTCCATTAGTTGGGTCCTTACACAATATCGTACATCCTTGATTCAGGCACGTGTTAGTTACAAGCATTGGATGGGACGAAATTTCCTATAAACTTCAATGGGAGTAGGCTGAAACCCTATTATAAATAAGTCTTCTTGGTGTTTATCAATAAGGTATTTTTTCCAGTTAGTTTAGAATTTTCCTTTATGTATTTCTTTTCTTGTGTTTCCCTTTCACGTTGTTGTTTTGTTTTGCACCTTGGGCATTGGTAACCTTATTGCTAATTTTTTACAATTTGTGAGTGCACAGAGGACCGTGCATTGTTTTAAGTGTGGGGTAGAGTAATGTGAAGGAGCACATGGTTAAAGTGCTAAGGAAGTTTGTGTTAAACATCCTAGTTGAATGGCCCGAATGAAAGAGGTGTATGAAGAGAAAATATGGAAGAAGGATGGTTGGTGCCAAGATAAAGCTATTTATATATCCCACGTACAAAGGAGGAGAAATTTCATTAAGCAACATGAGGTAAGTGAGAGTGAAAATCAGGATAGAAGAAGTGCCTTTGGCACTATTTTTGTGCACATAAGAGTCTCCTATCAGGTTGGATTGGTTGCGCGTCAGAGGTTGGAGGATTTTCCACGTAGGTTGGGTGCATGAGGGAAAGCACTTAAGTTAAGATTTGTTTGAAAAATCCACATTAAATGAAGAAATTATGGTGGTAGGTAAAGTAGCACTTAATTCTCAAAAAGGGGAAAACTATAAATAAGGTGGTCGGGACACTTCATTTTTCACTTTACGTATAAGGAGAATGAAGCTCTTTTTGCAGCTTTGCAAACTAGGGCTTCCAAAAAAATGATCCGTGTGAAGAAAAATTTGGATAAATTGAAGCAGGAGTACCTAGTTTGGATTTTTGAACTAGGACAAAGGGATTTCACGGGCGTGGGAGAAAGTGTGAGAAGACATTGTCTTGTGAAGGGAGTATCCCAGTTAGGGTTTGAAGAACTAGGGCATGGGTTTAAGAATTTTTTTTCACAAGTTTGAGATCTAAGGTTGAAGAGAGCAGAAGAACAGAGTAAGACAGAGTGATTGAAGTGGGAATAATACCTAGAAAATGGCACCCAAGAAACCAGTTAGTACACCTAAGAAGGGAAAGGGAAAGGGCAAGGGAAAGCAGAAAGAAATTCAAGCAAGCACAAATGAGGAGTGGTATGCAGAAATGAATTACCCAGATGGAGTGTTGTTGGGGAAGGAGTGGGAGTCCCATTTTAGGGACATGTATGTAAATGATTATAATCATCATACAAGCACAATTGAAAAGTATTTGGTGCTGGAGTTAGTGCACCCAACAAAAAAGAGGACACTAGAAGGTTTGCCCATATATAATGATGATGTAAAGGTCAAGCTCGAGAAGGTAGGGTTACTACAACTCTTTAAGTTCCCCTACTTCGGGAAACCTGAGTGGCTGTATAAATGGCTGATGTCACACGTGCATGAGGACTATTTCCACTTCATGGGGTATAAGATGCGCATAACCCCTTAGCTCATTTCACATTTCACAGGCCTCATCTGTGAAGGAGATGGGTTGGAGGATGATTTGATAGACAAGGAAGTGATTAAGGAAACTATAACCACTTTTTCTTACAAAAATGGGTCAAGGTATTATGATGTCATAGACATCAAGGATCTAGTAATGAAGATGCTCATGCACCTGGTGTCAAATTTAAATGGACATGAGAGATGGAATCAAGTCAGTAAGCCATGGTTAAATGTTTGTAGAAATATTTTAGAGGGCACCATCTATAATTTGTTTGCATTCATCATGGATGAAATTATCAACTGCGCAAAGGAAGGTGATAGGATCATTTTTGGAAATGTGTTGTTGACCATTGTGTTCTCAAAGATAGGGGTACCAGATGTATTAGATAAGTTCATATGGGAGTACCCTACTAAAGACCCCTCACCTGACAAAAGATTTGATAAGTACACTTGTGACACTATGACAACTCTACACAAGGCGCGCTTGGAAAAGTGGTACACATGCCTAAGGAACATGTTTGGGGATGAATGGAGAACTCCCGAACAACTACCAGCGGCCACTAGGGGAGAAGAAAAATTTGCTATGTACCAGCATTACTGCCTAGGTAGATTCAAGTTGATAGATGACTCATGGAGCCCATGGTGCAAGCTCCCCTTTGCCTTCACAACTCAGTACTTCCAAGTGGGAGTAAACAGGTTCAAGGAGTCCAAAAATTAAGTTGTACCTTGGTTTTTTGGACCACAACCATAGGGAATTGTGTAAAGGGTTGGTCTACCCTAGAAATCACACATACATAAAGTGGTATGTGTCACATGAAGTGAAAATGACAAGGCCCATGACTCTACCCATTGTAGGAGGATCTGCAGCGCGCATTTACATTCACATAAGGCCCAAGTTGGAGAAGGGCACATACCTAGAAAATGAGGTATCTTTACCTTAGGATCTAACTTGGAGGAAGAGACTCATGCCCAAGTAGGAGGAAAAGAAACTAGAAAGGAAAAATCCAAGTGTGGTGGACACGTAGGAAATAGGTTCCCCTAGGGTAGGCACCAGACCTAGTACATACGCATGAAATAAAAATTCCATAATCAGAGAAAAGACTCTAGAGCCAGAAGAGCCATCAGATAAGGAGTCATCAGAAGAAGAAATAGAGTCACCTACACTAGAATCTCCAGTTAGGAAAAAGCAGAGGGTAAAAGAGGAGATAACTTGGGAAGAAACTAGAAGTATGGGCAAGTACATAGGAGAGACAGATGGTAGTGAAGAATAAGTGGGGAAGATGACCTTGGGAAAGATTAGGGGGCACCTATTTTCAATATAGATGATTCAGAGGAGCAAGGTAGAGAAGAAGAATAAGGGTTCCTTTTTGTGTGGCACAAGGATAGCCAGGTAAGAGGAAGCGGCTAGAACATGGGAAAAGATGAAGAGGCTAGCACATAGAAGCAAGAGGTTCCAAGATTGGCACAAGAGAAAATGGCCAAGGTGGCAAAAGAATAGGAGACAAGGGACATTGAGACCCTAAAGAAAGACAAAGTGGAATGCGGCACTAAGCCAATATTAAGCAAAGAGAAGGAGAGTGTAGAAGCGGAACGTGGTAGCATTAGAGGCCTAGTTTTAATTGTAAGTATACCCAAAGGTACCCACATGGGAGGAAGGTGAATAGAGGGGGGAGGCCAAAGATGGGTTATATTGATGACCCCAAGAAGGTTTTTCACACACGGTTCCAGATTACACTTCCAGTGGAGGAGCTTATATGCATGTCATCTTTTGATAAGGAGTCTACCTACCCATGGACAATGAAGATGATCTCTTGGGAAATTGAGTCCCAAATTAATGATCCATAGTTTGAGGTAAGCCACAAGGAAATAGTAACATTTCTTGGACTAGGAGAAGATAACCTAGTGGTGGATACCTAGTAGCTCTCAGATGAACAACTATGCAATGCACTTAACAAGGTCCTTGTTGAGATAGAAGCTAGGCTCTTCAGCTGAAATGATAGAATCAAGGACTTGGAAGGGGAGCTGAAAAATAAAGAGGAAGAGCTAGTTGTATTAACCAAGGAGCTGGGCTAGGAAAATTTAATCAGCACCCAGTGGCAACGGGAGTTGAAGGATGAGAAGGCCAAGGTGAGTGTTGTGTACAATAAAGTAGAATCCATCAATGAGGCCATATTATTAAAGCATCCAGACCTGGCATCACCCATGTAAAAGTATGGATTTACTTTGGGATGCCTGGAGGATTTAATAAGGGTCCTCACCATCGAAAGATAGCCGCTAGCCTTAGAGTCTGTAGAGGAATTGGCTACATGCCTAGAGAAGGAATACAAGTTGAAGATCGTACCACTTGTCGTGAAGTAACACAAAGTGCTTGCTAATATAAGGGCCACTTCCCGGAATACTGAAGCCACGTATGACAATTTCACAGATAGAGACAAAGTGGTAGGCACCCTGGTCACCACTCATAAAGTGGAACTCAAGGAGTTCTAGGAGAAAAACAAGGGGAATAGGGTGGAAAGAGACAAAATCCTTTCCGAAGTTGAGAAGAAATCAGAGGCCATTGAAACCTTAAGGGTTTCAATCAGAAATTAGTTAAAGGAGCTATATCCACACATTACACAAAGAATGGACGTGCTGGAGGATATATGTAAGGAGTTGGAGAAGATCACATATACTATGAGCGCGTAAGGGGATGGACTAAATTTTGGGGAGGTAAGCACCCTGGTCGGTGACCTCTGTCAAAGAGCGCAGGATGAAGTCGATGCCTGGAATAAATTGGAAGCTGACTTGAAAAAGGATTTTCCCAGTCTGTTCTAGTAATTCCTTCACTCTCCCATTCTTTCTTCTTTCCCCATTCTTTCATCCTCTTATTCTTTTTCCTAGGTGTAATCCTATTGTATTATTTCTCTCACTAAGAGGAGTGTTCCCTTGGATAGAGAACAGGTGTAGTGTGGGGTGATGTTGGGTCCCTAGAATATTGACTAAGTATAGAAGGTGTGTAGGCACGCAAGGAAAAAGTGCGCAAGGCAAGGTTTAAGAATTAGATTTAAGGAAGCTTGTGGCATGCACGATACGTGCAAACATAACCAAGGGTTTGGGATCTAGACAAATTAGACATTCGGGGTAGATCACATGAAAAGTATAACCCAACTACACATGGATAAGATGCTAGCCTAGTGATAGGTTGGCCCAAGAAAGAGCATGCCTATGGTAGAATCTTCTAGAAGCACATCATGGGATAAAGTGGGAAGCTCAGGCCTAGAGGAGCATGCTCGCACGTAGGACCACATTTAGACACTTGGTATTAGATATGAGGGCACTGGAAGATGAGTTAGCAGCCTAGTGAGGGTATAAATATAAGCACCTATAGAGTAAACATGAGATGTGGGTGGAGCTCAATAGAAATAGTGCAAGAACTCTGTTAGTGAGTAATTAGACTTGGGGAAGGATGTATTTGGTAAGGGGATTGTAATTTTTATTTTTGGTAGCACAGTTACATTAGTCCAGTTGCAATGCATGACTGCATTCTACTTCTCTGTGACCCTCTGTAATGGCTCCATGGATGTAATGAGGTTACCTATTATATATATGAATATCAATGATTCTAATGCATACATCTCTTTCATAAGTTCTCTTTCATTTTATGCTAAGCATGGATGTTTGTATATTTATTTCTATCATGATACATGCTATAGATTCTGTTAAGTACTCTGTCTGAAATGACTGCAAGGATCTAGAGGTTGTTCTAAGCTCTATGGTTCTTGTATGTCCTAATCCATTTGAAAGTCTTTTAAAAAAAATCATAGATGATGTTTCCCACTAAACTCACATAAAAGAGAGACTCAACATTATTATCCCATTTTAGTGATTCTAGCTAAAATGAGGATAACCATAGAAATTTTTGAAAAAATTGACTAAAATACCCGTCTAAAGAGTATTTCGGGTCTTTGGGTTTCAAAAACATGCAAACAGGTTATTTACATGCAAGATGCTCATTGTTTCCTGAAACCCAAAACCCAATTCAACTCCCTTGTGTTGGGTTTTCAGAACTCATAGGCATTGGAACATGCATGATCAAAAACATGTTTCATGTCACATGTCTTCCAAACCTCGAAACCCGATCCAATTCCCTTGTGTCAGGTTTACGGAACCTTCAAGCATCTCGACATATCACGCAGTGTGTTAGGTTTTTGGACAATCCAAACATGATGATATGGCATTCATGTTGAGTTGTAGGGTAGTTGGTAAACGTGTCAAGTGAAGTGTAATAAATGTGTGTCTTTATAAATAGCTAGATTTACACGTCATTTTTTACCTTTTGTTCTTTTGATTACGTGAATTTTTCTCTTGCATGCTCTCTCGGCCTCTGAACCCGATTTGATCTCGTGCTCACTCACATGATCCATTTTCAAACATTTTTCAAATTTCTTGAAGGTATTTACTCTGTCTTTCACTAGTGAAGTTTCATTGAAAATATTTTTGTGATGTCCTTTGCATCTTTTCCTTCCTTCCTATTTTTCTTTTTAGGTTTAGAGTTTTTGGGTTTTTCTTCTTATTTTTTTGAGTGATATTCCAGTGGAAATCATTGTTTAAAGGTTCACCCTTAGGGTGTTTGTCTATTATATTCCTGAGAATATGCCTTTTGTATTTTAAAAGAAGAGAAAAAGAAAACAAAATTTTGAACTATTGAGATGGCGGGAAAAATTCATGTCTGGACATCTAAAAAACCTGATCCCTTATTTTTGGGTTTTACAGGGTGTTTTACATCTCCTACTTCCCGCAGTGTGTCAGGTATTCCAAAGTTCTAGGCATCTAACATCTTCCTACATATAACTTCTAGTGTGTCAGGTCTAGCAGTGTGTCCGACATCCTCAGTTTTTTGCAGTGTTTCGGGTTTCAGCAAGTGTCTGACATCTTCAGTTTTCCAACATACACGGCTGATTGTCAAGGTTTGTAGAGTGTCCAACAAGATTTAATATTTGATGCATTCTATCTAGTGTGTCAGGTTCCATCAGGTGCTTTGCAAATCCTCAAACCTGGGTGGTGTGGTGGGTTTGTGTGGTTGTTCAACAAGTTTTCAAACCCAAAGTGTTTGAACCATAGGTTGTCAAGGAATTTTTCCTCCAAGAATCCTCATGTTAGATCTTGGTTCATCATAGGATAAGTAAGATAAATTAGGAAAGATGAAATAAAAATTCAGGAAGCTGGATTCCCTTCCTACATCGATTGTAATTATGACATTTGGGATACAAAACTCAGAAATGTAGACATGGAATACTTTTGGAACAAAGTCAAGAGTTCTTCCCAAACTTCCTAGATGAAATCAATAGCTAGCAGTGGTCTCCCTCTTGCAGAAAGATTCCCCATGTCTACTCAGTGCCCTAAGTTCATCTTGGAGTGTGCTTTGAATTATGACTCTGCCTCTCATTCAATGAGAAATTAAGTGAGAGAATTCATAGTCAAGTTAGATGGAGGTTACTTCGATGACCTTCTCAAACTGCCTAAATTTGAGGATTATGGGGACGCAGATCTAAAGTCAACCCAGAAAGCCTGGGCCAAAGATCAGGAAGACTATATTAAACATGTGAATAAGAAGTTCCTAATCAAAGCCAAGCCGGCTATTTCCAGGTTTCCAAGACTTGTTCCTAGAAGTGATTTCATTTAAGAGATCAATGATATCATTACTTTTCTAAGTTAGGTTTTTGGATTCCCTGAGTCAAATATTTTCCAAGGATGGATGTACTAATTCATGGTCATCATTAAGAAGAATCAATAGGAGATTGATTGGGGTAGTCTTATCAATGACAAGATAGACTCCCAGATGAATACAATCTTGTCTACGGGGAAGTTTTATATGTCCTCATATGTCACCTATGCAGCAGCTAGTATGAGGAATTATCCTGGATTCAACACAAAAGGGAATAAGGCAATTGAACACATCTATTGGAATTTTCCTTAGCAAACAAGGAAGGGGTCTGAGGACCAATTTAGAAGAGTAAATGATGCCTTCTTTTACGAGAACATCCATAGGATGAATCCCGAACTGAGAAAAACAAGAGTCTCTGATGAGGCATGGGATGAAGTTTCAAAGTGGGGTTGTGTCTTCTTACAATTCAAGAAGTTCACGTATCTTTGAGTGGTCATGTACCTAGGTGATCCATTCTGATTGCCTAGATATACAAGAGACAAGCTGGTCTTGATGGAGTTGGTCAGGAAATTGTTGGATTTTCATAAGTTCCAACAGAGTAAGAATAAGGCCACCATATCCTTCACAATTTCTATTGGAAGGTATACCTGCTCAATGGTGGTAAAAGCCAAGAATGAAGTTCACGAGCTTCAAGACAAGTTAAAGAAGCACATGAAGCCCAGAGACGGGTTCAAGTTTTGAGGAGTTCTTAAGTCATATGGAAGCCTGTACTTGCATGTGCCTATTATAGAAGATATCTAGGTTGATCTTTGTGATGAAGTCACTATCCGTAGAAAGGATCATAATAGATTAACACTTGAAGAAATATAGACACTCAAGCTTGTTGACATCCTAGAAGGTACTGGTGACAATTAAAGTTTTCTAGATCCTTCATATAATGGATTGCATGAGGATCAATATGTTTTCCCTGCTATTGATTGGTCTATCAGTGAAAAAGCTTCAATTACAGATAGATCGGATCTGCTTCTCGCATACACTAAGGCATGGTTTACCTCTTGGGGAATGAGTTGCAAAGAAGATAGTTTTTCAAATTTGGTTTATTTGGAAGCGGTGTCCTCCAAAAACAAAAAAGACAAGAGATCTTCTAAGAGGCCTATAAAGGTCAAATTTTTGAAGAAGGGAGGAGAACAAGAAGCCCCTTCAATTGCCACTCTAGTTGAAATGGTGAATGTACCAGAATCACCAACACCACCAGAAATTAGGGAAATATCTTTGGAGGTATAGGTGAGTCAACCTCTAATTTTCACCATTTGTCGATTGCTCAATGAAAGTAATTTTATCCCTCGCTTCCCAAGTTTTGGATTCAGGAGCTGCACTTCCTCCTTCACAACCACTTCCACCTCCTCTTTCTCCATCTTTTTCATTAGCCATGGCCTGCATTTTCTCAAGACTCTCACCTCTCTCTGTTGGAACCAAGGTGATTGTAGATATGCCTCCACCTTCTACGCCTCTTTTCACCGAATCCACTACCACACTTGTGATTATTTCCACTCCATCAGTAAGTCCTCCCTTACCTGCAAGTGCAACCCAAAATCCTATAAAAGTAGTAATTTCCTCTGGCATGCCTCAATGGTTGCTTGCGTAAACTCTAAGGAAAAGGAAGGTGGTAGTTCCCATACCAGCCTTCGATTTCAGCTCACTCAAGGCTTCTACTCCTAAATCAGCTAAGAAACCCAAAATAGTTTCAAGGGTTTTAGTAGATGCTTCAGGACAAAAGTTTGTAGACATCGCCACTCCCACAACTGATAAGATCAAAGAGGACATAGTGGCCTTTGATTAGCAGATAACCAGGCTTGATCTAGGGAAGGTGACGACAGAATGAGCACAACAAGATGCATAATATGCTATGAACGTGCTATGTCAGAAGTTAAAGGAAATAAAGGAAAGTAGGTATGAGCTTAAAGATAAGGTGGAGCAGTTGATTGAATTATTACTTAAGCTCTCAAAGCCTCCCGAGTCAATACCATCATTGTCTACTTCTATTGGGTTTGATTTCTCATCGGTACACATGATTGAAAGAATTAATGAAAAGGGGAGAGTGGTCGATGAATGGACCCAAAGGATGCTCCAGTAGGGAAAAGAACTAATCCAAAATACTAGGGAAGTCTACCGATCTTTGGAGGATATAAGAAAAGATGGAGAAAAAATGGATGATGAGTTTTCTTCAGAAATTAGGAACCTAGAGTTGACTTTTGAAGCTCTCCAAACACTAAAACAAATTCCCTCCAGCATCTTGGTTAAAGAGGGCATCATCTCACATGCAGATAAACATTTTCAACTAACCAAAGCCATCAAGTTCAGAATAAAGATCCTCAATGAAGCTTGCAGCAAGTTGAGAGAATCAAGAGACCAATTAATCGATGGAAAGAGTGACTTAGAAGAAGAGATGGTCAAAATATGTGTGAAAGTGTTGAGTGGAGATTCAGGTATCTTACCAGTTGATGATTTTTTCAAACAAATCCAAGAATTGATTCAACATGAATCAACCCACGGATTTAGCATGGAAATCATTGACAGGTTTGTGAAGATTGAACATTCTTTGGAGACCCTGAGGAAACTCAACAAAATATCAAAAAAGCTTCCCGGTAACGCCAGCGATACTCAGAAAACATGTGAAGTTCTGAGTGATCATTCCACCGTGCCAGATGCAAATCAAATGCAAGGTATAATCCAAAAGTTCTAAGAATTTCAGAAGAAGCAGGATTTGTTGGAAGAAGAGAAAGATGATGATTCAGACTAGGCATAGTGCGACATGTCATTTCAATCTTGAAATTGACATGTCTTTTTCATTTCCATTTCATCATGTAGGAATCAAATTTTGACTTGGTCTCCTGCGTGAGAGTCAAACAAAATAGAACTCTTGTTAAAGACTATTTCCTAGGGTTTATCCTATTTTCTCTCTACTTTTTTATTATAAATAAGGAATGCTTATGCATTCCAAAAGGTGGATATTTTTGGAATATTGAGAGCTATTGTGAAAAAGAAGAACTTTGTGTTTTCTTTCAATCATTCAAGGAATAGAAATCGATGTTATTTTTTACAAAATTTGTGTTGTGATATTCATCCATCTTAAGATATTGTTCTTATGTTCAAGATCTTAAGCTATTCTCTGTTTAATTATTCTCAATCATTTTAAGCATTTCCAACACTACATTACATTTTTTATCTAGAACGTATATGATTACTTCATGATTTGTGTTTTCTTGAAAGAAAATACATTTCTATCATTTCCTTTCCATTGTGTATTCTTTCCAATCCATTTTACTTTGAAAGCAGCAATATTTCCATCTACTATGGATTTGGATTCTGGGATTCTATCCCAACCCCAATGGTTACATTAGTGTAAATAATGTATGTATCATTTTTGTTGTGTTTTAGATTAGTAATAAACAGGCAGCCTCACCTGTCTTTGAGGAGGGATTCAATCCCATGTACTTTGGTTGAACCTCATATTTTGTCTTGACATAATATCCAACCAACAGTTTTTGGTGACTCCACTGGGGAATACAGATTGATAGTATAAAGATTATCCTTTTGGTGTTTGGCGACTCCATATTTGCCTCATTTTCAACAAGATCTATTTTCCAGTTCAAGCTAGCTAGAAAGATCTTCACTCAGTCAACCTGAGCCCAGGGTGAAACTGATTCATTCTTTGATTTTCTTCAACAACATAATTTCATACTTTCACCCAACAGTGTTGCATCTACCTGAGTGTTAAGTTATTCACCCATCTGAAGGAATCATATTCCTCAAGAACCAGAAGTCTCTGCAACTTATCGTGCATTATTCTTGTCGAATATTCAGATTCCTATTCACACTTCATTTAGAAGAATGGCAGCACAATCTATGCCTTGGGCCACAGCTATTGGTCCTCTTTCCCTTACTCCACCGTTGCATAACCTACCTCATAGATCACGGAAAAATATTCCTAAGTTCAACGGCAATGGAAAATAGCATCCTGATGAACACATTGCCTCATTCTTTGTTGCATCTGGTGTTCTTGGGGTTGCTCGCGAAGATGTCTCTATTTGACTCTTCGTCAAAACATTGTATGACGTAGCAGTGGAATGGTTTTACCATCTCCCAAATGCATGCATTACCAACTAGGCTACCATAAGATCTGTATTTGAAGTAAGGTTCAAACTAGCTAAAGATTCTCACACCTTGTTGGAAAAACTTACCCACATGAAGAAAGAGCCTTATGAACCCATGCGGGACTTCATAGCTAAATTCAACAAGCTGATCTGCATGATTCTAGACCTCGTTGTTCCTACTCTTGAAAATTAGAAATTTTTCTTTATCAATGCTCAACCTCTGGATGTGAGCTTATTATTAATAAGATCTGTTATTCCTAATTTGGCCACCACGCAAGCTATGACCACTGAAATAGAAGATGACCTTATTTTGACAGGAAAGATTAGAAAAGAATCATCCAAGCCTAAAAATCAGAGTTCTTCTCAGAGTACTACTGATCCCATGATTCAGAAGATTGCTATTGACTTGATCACTTTAAAAAAGAAAATGTCTCAACAACTGAGCAACGTTACATATCAGGATATTCCTAGATAGAATTTCAATAATACTAACAGTGCTCCCACAAGAGATAAAATCCAGTTGACTGCTGCTCAACCAAGACTAGCTATTGAAGCTCCTCCTATTAATGTTATAGTGGAGATAGTTGAAGAAGATGAAGAAGCAGAAGAACCAGATTCTCATGAAGCTTTTGAAGCTTTGAGATACACTGATGAGTCTTATGATGATTCAGCTGACAACTCCAACATTGGGTATTTCAAATACGAAGAAGATGGATGCAAACTTGATGGTCAGTCATTCGTGGTATTCACTCAATCTCAATTTGAGAATCCTAGAAATCTAGGGGAAAGCTCTAAGGAGAAGAGTAAATATGCTCCCATGGTCATAGCTAAGAGAGGCTCTCCTATCTTAGCACAAACTGAAAAGGATATGACTAGAAAAGTAACAACTTCCTCCTATTCTCCTTCTCCTAAGGCCAATACCACAACTTAGGCCCATGTGATCAGAAATGAACCTACCATCACTCCTTCATACACTGCTTTTGACATCATTGACCATGCAAAAAGAACCAAGATCCAAATGTCAGAAGCAAAATACCTTCAATCAAACCTAAAACAATTCGAGAAACTTGCCAAATTCATTAGAAATAAGGCTGATATACCTTCACCTTCCAAAGGAATTTTTCCAAGTCCTAATCAGTCTTCACCTTCTACCAATATGGCCTCTGCTCCTTCTTCAGGAAAGATCGAACCGTTTTATTTGTCCTTAATCATAAACAAATTCCAACTCAGTAATTGCATCTTAGACTCAGGCACCTCTGATAACGTGATGCCCACCAAAGTAGCACATGCCCTTGGACTTACTTTAACCAAATCATATAGATGGTGTTACTCCATGGAAACCAAGCAAGTACCCTTGATTGGTCAAATCAAAGATGCACAATTTGCATTTGTCACCTTCCTGGAGAAGAGAGTGAAAATGACCATTCTGGTTGCTAATATTCCAGTTGCTTATGGTATTCTTTTGGGAAGAGGTTTTTGTAAAAATGTTGGGGGAGAGATTAACATGGATTGGACCATAGCCAAAATCCTGGTTAATGGAGTTTCTCACATTCTTCATCCTGAACCTCAAGCAAAGTATTTGGTCACTAAATCAGATGACCCCAAGGCTCAAATTATTTTTGAAGATGTTGGCTTGGGAAATTTCTTCATGACATCAGAGGTACCAATTGTATGCATCAAAGAAGATGATGAAAATGTTATTTGGACCCTCAAATTTGATGGGAGATATTCAACTACCGGATCGGGAGCTGGTGCAGTTCTTATATCCCCAGATTTTGAAATCTTCCCCTTCACCTTTGTTGTCTACTCAAAATTCCCCGCCCTGTTAAAAGTAATTTTTCAAAATTTTGAGTTTTAAGTATCTTTTCTGTCAAGCTGGTAGTCTGAGAAAAGTCTTGGAGTCCTAAAATCTAAGTTCTGGGTCGCTTTGTGAGTATTTCGGGCCTGTCGGACTTTTCTGTCCCGTCTGTCCCAAGTTCAAAAATGCGTCTTGTGCTCCGTTCGGCCGAAATCCCCGAAATTGTCCCATTCTCGGGCCCGTCGGAAGTTTTTGTTCCAGGTGTACCGAAACTTTTGTGCAAGGCATGCCTCTTTCGGCCAAATTTCTCTTCCCGCGTACTTCACATTTTCGAGTCCCAAATGTCCCAAAGTCAAAAGTGCAAGCTTTCTCATTTTCGGCTGAAGCTCCCAAGTCACGTACCTAAGAGCTCTTTGTCCCAATTAAAAAATCGCAAACTGTTCCAATTTCGGCCGAAATGTCCGAACCGCGTCCTTCGCGCTTTTTCGTCCCATTTGTCCCATTGCCAAAATGCGCCCCACTTCATTTTCGTCCGAACCGTTCAAGCCACGTACTCCGGAACTTTCTGTCCCAAAATTCCCAAGTCCAATCGGGCCCGCTGTCCCAATTTCGGCCGAAATGCCCGAACCGCGTACCTCGCGCATTTTCGTCCCAATTGTCCCAAAAGCTTCTGTGCATTCTCTCTCCATTTCGCCCGAGCCGTGTGTTTCGCGCATTCACGTCTCGCATGTCCCAAGCGTACTTAGTGTCATCTATACTTAGCTTTTTTCCCGCTCACTTCCTAATATGACACTTTTCAAATTGGTAATTAAATGCACATTGAATTCGCTCCGCTCCCCAAACGGCTATATAATGAGCATTTCCCCTTTGCATTTTCCTCGCATCTTCCTTGCTATCCTTTGCTCGAACCTTTGCCATTTGCAAACTCGCGCACATTCCTCTGCTTCTGTAATTTCATTCCAAGGCTAGTTTGCGCCCTTGCTGTCAGCATGAAGATCAAATTTCAAGGACAAGAACAGATTTCTCCACTCGAGTCTACTGTTAGCAACATTGGAGATAGTGATGCCCGACATCTCGATTTCGGCGATTTTTGGGCAAGGATGGAAGATGCAAATCCCTCACCGATGGCTCAGACAATTCATGACAGTGGTTTAGCGTTCGCTAGAGGATTCCCAATTTCAATACAGTCTGCTGATACAGTGCTCGCGTGCGGAGCTCACTTTGACCCTGCCTCAAGTGAATTGACAAACGTACATGGGGAGCTCATCGCCAAGCTAGACACTGCCACCATTGGTGCCGCTCTGAGGATCCCGGAATTGGACAATGCCATAGTTGTTTCCCAGGCCCAAGCGCAAGCCATGTTCGACCAAGACAGTGACAAGTACAGAGCGCGAGTGGCGAGGTCCTGGCTAAAGAACCCTAAGAAGGGAGCTTCCCGCCTCACCAAAACCCTCATCTGAGCAGACTTCAACGAAGAACTATCAAATTTCATAATACTGTTGGCTCGGGTCATGGGTTTGCCTTCCACCAGCGAGTTCCATTTCTGGATGTGCCCGCTCATCAGTATGGTGTGCGAGGGTACACAAAATATCAACTAGGCTGATATCATCAGCATGAATCTGGCGGAGCAGCTATCCAACGTACTGCAAACAAAGAAGTTTTTCATGACTTCATATCTGATGTATACTCTGGCAGCATCAAGGCAGTGGTTTGGATTCTCATATATAGATGCTCACAAAGACAATCCAGTGTACACCTATTGCCCGCAGTTTACCTTGGAGTCTAGCAACCGCAATTTCAGAAGAGTTAATGATGCTTTCACTATGTACGTGGTCCGATTGCTCGAGGGTGACACCGCCAGGAGGTTTTCGGATGAGGCCATGAACTTGATATCGCGGTATGGGGCCTACTTCATCCAATTCAGGAAGTTTTCATACATCAGGCTTGCTGGTTATGAGAGCACTCCTCTGCGACTTCCCATGTTCTGCAATGACAAGATGGCTCTGATCGAAATATGCAGGCAGCTAGACAAGTTGCACAGGACTTGCAGAGACAAGAAGATCTCTGGTTTGCACTTTCCCATCTCTCTGGGAAATTACACATGTAAAACAGCCCTGGATGCCCAGAATATAGAAATAACTTTGGTCCCTATCACCGTTCATTTCTTCAAGCCAAGAACCTGCTTTGACTTGAAGAAGTTCATTGAACAGAACATCAAGATAGTCTATCATCATATGGCAGATACAGAGGACTACTGGGCTGACTGTGCAGACGACTTTGAGGCCAGAAGAAGGCATTATGGCAGGTTCTCTTTACAATTGATTCAGGAACTCGGTCTGTACCAAGTCCCTGAAGGCCTCGAGGATGACAATGCTGAGCTATACTCGTATGAGTATGAAAATGTGATCAAGCACACCCCTCTGGAGGACCTGGATTGGAACAGAAAAGAGAGGGATGATTTGGCTGAAATCCTTGCTCCAGTCTTGGTAAGGACTAAGGTCTGGTTCAATAAGAAGGTCCGAGAATTCAGGAGACACTCGGGAGAATCCTCCTCCAAGGATACCTCGACACCAATAAGAGAAGCACCAGTTCTAAAGTCTGAAACACCAGTGAAAACCACTCCTGCCTCAGCAGCTCAGGGACCTGTGGAATCTACCCCTTCTCCATCCACTCAGGTATATAAGAAGAAGCTCAAGGAAGTAAAGAAGGAACCGGTGGAAAGAGATCTTCAGGAGAAACAGGCAGAATTGCCCATTGGACCAGAGAACATCATCATCCTCAGTGAAAGCGAAGAGAGTGAGAGGCCAATCCCCACAAATGTTCCTGAGGACCCAACAGATAAAGACAAGGAGGTCCAGAGCGCTGAATTTCCAAGTGCTATTGATTCTTCTGCTGTCATTGCCTCCAGTGCTCCTTCCACATCCCAGCTTGAGTCAACAGCTACTCAGACCTTGAGTGTCATGAGCTCCCTGTTTCTTGGTCCCCTTGCTTCTCCTGCAGATTCTTCTTCCTCTTTTGCATGGGTGCAACCCTTGGTTGACAAAAGGAAAGAGGAGATCCTCTTCTCTGAGCTTAGGACCAAATTTTGATGCTGTTGCAGCCATGTTGGGCACCACGCCTTCCTCGCGCCAAGAAAGCAAGAACCACCTCCAGAATAGTATCTGATACTCGAGGTCAGCAATTCCTGGAGATTGCCAAGCCTACAATGGAAAAATCAGAACAGGACTTGCAAGTATCTGACTTGGAGCTACTGAGAATCCCAATGGGAGAGTCTACCCCTGAAGGCGAGATCCATAACCTACAGGAAACAGTCACAAGAGTTATTGGGAGAGTGGAAAAAGGACAGCAAACTATCGAACAGCTGGAAGAGCAAGCCCGAGTTCTTACAGGTTTCATCAAGTCTCTTCTATCTAAGGACAAAGTTTTGGATCCCACCCCTTTGACTGCTCTACCTCCTCCTGTAATACTAAGCCAAGATGAAGTGCAAAGTATAAAAGATATGCACAAGTATTCTGTTTATGGCAGAGCTATCGAAGCCATGGTAGATGACATGCTTGTTGCTGGGTTAAACTTCATCGATGAAGCTTTCAAACTCTATGAAAAGGTGAGTAATATGCAACTGAAACTCTCCTCCACTATCAATACCATGGATAAAGAACTCAAAATCTGGAGTAGTTGCATAGTAGACCTTCGCCTCATGGGACAAACAGATGAGAACATCTTAATGGCGAACAAGATTTTTCGATGATGCCAAAGACAATCTATCAAAATCTTGGGTCTACAGCGTGGAATGGAAAATCAGAGTATTAGAAGAAGCTGTGGTAGAGATGAAGAACAGTTGGCAGAAGGGAGAAGCTTTCAAAGCACTGACTGTTGCTGCCTTCAAAGATATACATTGTCATCTACAGGATGAAAACTCTGGTGCTTTCCTGTCCCTTCAAGAAATCAAAGCTCAGTTCAGAGCTTTTGTCAAGGATGATCTGTTCAAGGAAAGCACCATCTCCAAAGAAAAGATGAAAGACATTTGCTCTCTTCAATATGCCATTAAAGAAGCAAATAAAGATTATCATACTCACGTCGAGTTTGATAAAGAGATGGAGAAGTGCTTAGGATTTTGGACTCAGTCTGCAGCCAACACGTCGGTTCCACGTGGCAGAGACATAGCCGAGGCTTTGAAGAAGTTCAGGCAGTGAATCCTGAAGACAGTGGGTCCCTCCCAGTAGTTGGCCACCTGTCTTCTTCTTCTTTCTTCCTTTTCTCTTCTTCCCATTCTTTTCGTATTCCTTGTAATCAGTTAAGGTATTGCGTTTGGCATTCCTTAACTATTCTTTAGTTAAAAGAAACGGTTATGAAGAGTAACCGAATTGTAAGCTATATAATGGCCTTTCTACGCCATTTTAAAGGAGGAAGAACTTGGATATTTGCTGAAAGTGTAAATAGATCTTAAAAGAAATCAATACAAAAAGGGCTTTCTATTCTTTGTCTATCTGAATCTTGTTGTCTCTGTGTTTTCCTTTAATATTGTGAAGATCATTTTGTTCTTAACTTGTTTAGTCTCTCTGATTGCATACTGTCCAGTTTTGCAAATACAGCGATCTTGTACAACCAAGAAGGAACTTTGTGTCCTTGATTAATAAATCCGAAGAAGGTTATTTATGGAACTTTGTGTCTTTAAATTTAATCTCAGCTAATCAAATGATCTTGTCTTAAATCCTTTGAAGCTTCGCATACACGAAGAATTATTCTGTTATCTATAATTCTGAATGTTGCTATTCTGCTCATCTTCTTATTCTTTTTCCTCAGTCCTTGCGTAACTGATGATCTTTGTGGAAAACACTTTCGTAATATCCAAGTTCAACCATAAAATAATGTTCTATATATTTGTAAATAAGTTTCGTTTCAGAATAAGGGAACCTCTCCCATTAAAGAGGAGGGACTTTTTGTCTCCTGACTGTTGCTCTTCTAAAAAGTCCTATTTGAAAACCAACAGTTTTTGGCGACTCCGCTGGGGAAAACCGCATTCCAGTACCGTATTTTTTCGATCATCCTTTGATCTGGCGACTCCACGTTTCACTCGAGGGAGAAGAACCCTTGGTATAGAAGATTCTCAGTTTCAGCTTTTGGAGCAACAGGGTTTTCCTTTCCCTTCAAATAGAAGAACTCGTTCGACGAGCACTCCGCCTGTTCAAGAAAGAAGTCCTACGTGTGGCGTTCCTTCAGCCAGCTAGTCCTAATCTACAAGCTTTGATCCTTGCTGGTGTTACAGTTCCCCTCCGAACCGTATTTCCAAGAAGAATGGCACAATTACCATGGGGTCAGCGTGTCGGGCCCCTGGCCCTTACTCAGCCTTTGCATGAGTTACCTAGAGGTAACCGAAAGAACTTCCCCAAATTTAAAGGCGATGGCAAAGTACACCCTGATGAACATATTGCAGCCTTCATAGTTGCGTGTGGAGTCTTGGGAGTTGAACATGAAGACGTCTCAGTAAGACTGTTCGTCGAGACGTTACAGGACAATGCTGCTGACTGGTTCTATCACCTTCCGGCTGGTGCCATCATCGACTGGAATACCATGAGAACTCAGTTCGAAAGCCGTTTCAAGCCGGCAGAAGATGTGCATGCACTGCTTGCCCAGATTTCTCAAATAAAGAAAGATCCATCGGAACCCATGAGAGAATTTGTGGCACGATTCAACAGACTGATCAACAAAATTCCTGTGAATACTCGACCGGTTGATCAAATCCAAAAATGTTTCTTTTTGAATGCCCAAACGCCTAAAGTCAGTTATGCTCTGAGAAGGGCTAATCTTGGAACGTTAATTCTGGATCAAGAACTGGCTGTTAGTGTCGAGGATGACCTGATCATGTCAGGGAAGTTGAAGAGAGATCCTCCCTAAATCTAAATCTGCTGCTTCTTCCTCTTCCACCTCTGGACCCAATACTGATCCATTAGTCCAGAAACTTGCAAATGATCTAGTAGCTATAAAGAAACAATTAGATCAGCATGCCCCGTATGCAGATGTTCCAAGAAGAAATTTTCAGCCCAGGAACCGTTTTCCTGCTCCCCACACAAGACTAGCACTTGAAGGACCTCCTGTCAAAGTTCCTGTGAATGCAACTTGCAAGGTTGAAGAGCCAGAAGATGATAATGAAGCTTGTGAGGAGTTCCTGGAGGAATTCGATGATGAGGCAGAAGAACCCGAGGGATCTCGAGTCAATTTCTTTACCACTGAAGGCATTGATGATGCAGATGACTATGATGAAGTGGTAGCAGATATGAACAGCGAATCCTTCGCTGTCATGACTCGGGAACAGACACATCAGAGGGAAAAGGTGACGCAACCCCTGAAGAAGTCCAAAGAGCAACCTGCAACTATTCCTGTAATTGCCAGAAGAGGATCTCCTATTCCTACCTCATCTGCACCAAAGGTAAGTACTGCCAATCCTGCCCCCAAAGTTGCTTCTTCTTCTTTTTCTCCTAGGGTTGATAAGCCTAAGATTCCAAATGATGATGGACCATCCACCTCTGGATCCTTTGACATTGTAGATCATCTAAAAAGGACCAAAGTTCAAATTTCAGAGGCTGAATATTACCAAACCCATCCAAAAGCTTTTGCCAAGATGATCCAATTTGTGAATTCCCATTCCAAGACCACCTCCAAAGGCCTTTTGCCCACACCTCCTTCTGCACCACAGCCTAGTCTAGTAGCTGCTGTCACCTCGCCTGGTGACAAAATCAAGCCTTTCTATGTAACACTCCTTATAGCTGGCCACAGGCTCAGTAACTGTGTCATAGATTCCGGAGCCTCAGATAATGTGATGCCCGCTAAAGTAGCTCATGCTTTAGGCTTGACCCTTACTCGTACTTATGGATCTTGCTACTCCATGGAAAGTAAGGAAGTACCTTTGGTGGGAAGGATTAAAGATGCACAAGTGGCTTTTGCTGCTTTACCTGAAAAGAAAGTCTTGGCTACCATACTAGTAGCCGACATTCCTCCTTCCTATGGAATGTTGCTAAGCAGAAACTTCTGTAAAGATGTGGGTGGAGAGATTCAAATGGATTGGTCACACGCTCTCATACCTGTCAATGGACAAATGAAGAAGCTACTACCTGAGAAGCAGTCCGAGTACATTGTGCAGAAGACAGATGATCCCAAGGCACAAATACTCTATGAGGACAGGGGCCATGGTAATTACATGATTTTGTCCCCTGATGAAATCCGACCCTGCAAAATATCACCTAAAGATCCCAATGGTGTCTGGATTTTAGAATTCGATGGCAGTTGTTCCTCGGCTGGCTCTGGAGCTGGTGTTCTGCTAATATCACCTGAAGGCTGCCTGCACCCCTTTTCATTTAAATTGCAGTTCGAGAACACTAACAACACAGCAGAGTATGAGGCTCTCATCCTTGGACTGCAAGTGGCCAAAGAACGAGGTGTTAAAAATCTTTTGGCTCGTGGTGATGCAGAGCTGATTGTGAAGCAAGTCAGAAGCCTGTTTCAGGTAAAGAACGGGAGGCTGAAGCATTATCGGAATCAGGTTTGGGATTCAATTGAATTCCTTGATGCCTTCTCCATTGAAGCAATTCCCAGAGAAAAGAACAGCAGAGCTGATTCACTGGCTGTCTCAGGGTCACTGTTGATTCCTCATCCTGAATTCTCTCAGGATAAGTTCACTATTGAGATGGTCCACCGACCTAGTGTCCCTGACAATACTAATAACTGGCAAGTCTTCAACGACGACCAGCATTTGCTTTCCTTCCTGGAGCTCAAGGGCAATTTTGAACAACTGTATTTCGAAGGAAGTGACAACCTGCCTCGTGAGAGCGTGTCTTCTGACCAAGCCGTCACCCAAGGAGAAGAAACTGATCAGGAAGGGTGCATTAAGCTCAAAGGAAATAAGATTCCCAAAGGTTTGGTGAGTTTGGAGGAGTTGTTTGATAAACATGACAGATACGTGAGATCTAAAGCTTCCACTGGACCTCAGCAATCAGCTGAGTATGATAAGATTGATATTGGGAGTTCTGATGGCCCGAAGCTGGTAAATATCGGGAAGTGTTGCACATCAGATGAAAGGAGAAGAGCAATTGACCTTCTAAGGAAATATAAGGATGTGCTTGCTTATTCTTATGAAGATCTAAAAGCCTTCAAGCCAAAAGAAATGCAGCACTCTATCCCTCTCAAGCCAGGAATCAAGCCTTTCAAGCAGAAGCAGAGGCAGTACAACCCAAAGATAGCTGACACCATATTTCAGGAGATTCAGAAACTGCTGAAGGCTAAAATCATCTTTCCCATTCACCATTCGACTTGGATTGCAAACATTGTACCTGTTAGGAAGAAGAATGGTGAGATCCGCATCTGTGTTGATTTCAGGAACCTGAATCAGGCCTCTCTGAAAGATAACTACCCTCTGCCTATGATGGATCAGATTTTGCAAGCGGTAACAGGCTCTGAGATGTTATCTATGCTTGATGGTTTTTCTGGATACAATCAGGTAGAGGTTGATACTGCTGATCAACATAAGACAGCCTTCACAACTCCTTGGGGTACCTTCGCCTACAAGAGAATGCCTTTTGGGCTGATTAATGCCGGTGCCACTTTCCAGAGAGCTATGGATCTGGCTTTTGGGAGCTTGAAAGGGAAATGTATTGTCATATACCTTGATGACCTGACAGTGTTTTCAAAGACAAGAGCAGATCATTTCGATCACCTGGAAACAGTTCTGCAGAGATGTAGAGAGCATGGAATCTCCCTGAATCCTAAAAAATCTGTCTTCTGTGTTACAGAGGGAAAGCTATTAGGACACATTGTCTCAAAGGATGGCATCAAGATTGATCCTGAACGAGTTCAAGCCATCCAACAGATTCCTCTCCCTACTAGTAAAAAGGGCGTGCATTCCTTTTTCGGTAAGATCAATTTTCTAAGAAGATTCATCCCTGATTTTGCTGAATTAACTTTGAATATTTCTCAGATGATGAAAGGAAAGCAAGCATTTGGTTGGTCTTCTGAAGGAAAGGAATCCTTTGAGGGTATCAAGAAAGCTATTGCTAAAACTCCAGTTTTGGCCTGCCCTGATTTCAGCAAGGATTTCATTATCTATTGCTACGCTACAGATAGTACTCTGGCTGCTGTCTTAACCCAGGAAGATTCTGATAAACATGAGCTACCAATTGCCTTCATGAGCTATATCCTGAAGAACCATGAGCTAAAGTACACCATGATGGAGAAGCATGCCTTTGCAGTAGTCAAAGCTGTCAAGCAGTTCCGTTTCTATATCCTCAACTCTCACTCTACGGTGCTGGTCCCAGATACGACTGTAAAGTCAATTCTCACGCAACAAGAATTTGGATCCAAGAGGGGAAACTGGGTGGCTAAGGTCCAGGAGTATGACCTTGATATCAAGCCAACCAAGCTGGTTCGGGGAAAAGGTCTTTGCGAGCTCATTGCTGAAGGAGCCCAACATGAGTTATTGGAGAAGAAAGCTGACCTTCCTACTGTTCTGTTCCTGAGTTCAGTTGATGAATGGTATGCTGACATCGCCCATTTTCTCACCTACGGGGAATGCCCCTCTCATTTAACTGCTAAAGAAAAGAGGACTGTTAAATTGAGATCAGCACAATATGTATTGTGGGAAAATGCCTTGTTCAAGCGTGGTTTGGACGGGAGATTTCTGAAGTGTGTAGACAAGGAACAACAGAGAAAGTTGCTCTCAGCTTTTCATGATCAGGCATGTGGAGGGCACTATTCATCAACAGTCACAGCTCATAAGATACTCCGTGGAGGGTATTACTGGCCTTCCTTGTTCAAAGATGCATCCAAGTGGGTGGATAAATGCGAGGCCTGTCAGACTTTCGTGGGAAGACCTAAATTGGCTTCTTTGCCTCTCAAGCCAGTTGTGATTGAGGAACCATTTCAACAATGGGGTCTGGACTTCGTTGGTGCACTCAACCCTGTTTCTAGCGCTGGACACACTCATGTGCTAACTGCTACTGACTACTTCACCAAATGGGTGGAAGCTATTCCAGTCAAGAGCACCACTTCTGAAGTAGTATGCAACTTCATCAAAGAGAACATCTTGGTTAGGTATGGTGTACCTAACAAGATTGTAACAGATAATGCCTCAAACTTCTCCTCAAATGAGATAATGGATTTCTGCTACGGGTATGGTATCTCTCTGGCTCATTCTTCAGATTATTATCCCCAGGGAAATGGACAAGCAGAATCTACCAACAAGAATCTGGTGACTATCATAAGGAAGTTGGTCAACGAATCTCAGCGAAACTGGCATAAGAAGCTTTATGATGCTCTTTGGGCAGACAGGATCACACCTAAAAGAGCCATTGGAATGTCCCCCTTTCAAGTAGTGTATGGAGTAGAGGCTCAATTGCCAGTGACAGTGGAACTACCAGCCTTGCACCTGATGAAGGCCATTGAAGACACTAGTTTCAGTGATGCTCTGGACAAAAGGATCATGTACCTGCACAAACTGAACGAGGATAGATTGGAGGTTGCTGACAGAATATCTGCCCACCAGCAGAAGGTGAAGATTCTGTTTGATAAGAAAGCTAGGAGCAGAGAGTTCCAAGTTGGTGATACCGTGCTGTTGTGGGACAAAAGACATGAACCTCGTGGTAGCCATGGAAAATTTGATTCTCTGTGGCTTGGACCTTTCAAGATAAGACACTTTGCTGGTAAGAACTCTTTCTATCTTGATTACATGGATGGTTCCCCCCTCCCACTTCCTTATAGTGGGCAGTATTTGAAGTTGTTCAAGTCCTAGGTGACTAGGGAGTTCCTTTGTATATTATGTACAGTGTTTCTGCTTTTCTGCTTTTGGTGTGTTTCCCTTCTGTTGTTGTGTGTGTTGCCCTTGTATTGGTTTGTCCTTGACTCCTTTTGCCCAATGGATAAGGCACTGGTCTGCTACACCAAGTTTGTCTAAGTTCTTGCCTTGTTTCATTCAGTGAATTTATGTCAAGTCATCCCCAGAAGGAGCCAGCTGTTGTCTACTCAAAATTCCCCCTCTCTAACAAGAGCAAATTTTGAAAATTTTGAGTCTAAGTGCTTTTCTCTGAGGTACCTAAGTCATAAAATTGAAGAAATCCAAGTATTGGGCCTTTCTCGCATGTATTTCGGGCCTGTCGGACATTTTTGTCCCGACTGTCCCAAGTTCCAAAGTGCAAGTTGTTCCCCGATCGGCCGAAATCCCCGAAATTGTCCTATCTTCGGGCCCGTCGGAAGTTTTTGTTCCAAGTGTCCCGAAACTTTTGTGCAAGTCATTCCAATTTCGGCCGAACCACCCGAACCGCGTACTTCGCACCTTTTTGTCCCAAATATCCCAAAGTCAAAAGTACGAGCTTTCTCTTTTTCGGCCGAAGCTTCCTAGTCGCGTACTTCAAAATTCTTTGTCCCAAACCGAAAAAATGCGCCCCGCTTCATTTTCGGCCGAGCCGGTCAAACCGCGTACTCCGGAACTTTCTGTCCCAAAAGTCCCAAGTCCAAACGGGCCCGCTGTTCCAATTTCGGTCGAAATGTCCGAACCGCGTACCTCGCGCATTTTCGTCCCAATTGTTCCAAAAGCTTTTTGTGCATTCTCTCTCCATTTCGCCCGAGCCGCGTGTTTCGCGCATTCGCGTCTCACATGTCCCAAGCGTGCCTAGTGTCATCCATACTTAGACGCTTTTCAAATTGGTGGTTGCGTAATTAAATGCGCATTGAATTCACTCCGCTCCCCAAACGGCTATATAATGAACATTTCCCCTTTGCATTTTCTCACATCTTCCTTGTTATCCTTTGCTCAAACCCTTGCCGCTTACAAACTTGCGCACGTTCCTCTGCTTCTGTAATTCCATTCCAAGTCTAGTTTGCAACCTTGTTCCCCTGAAACTATCGACATGAAGATCAAATTTCAAGGACAAGAACAGATTTCTCCACTCGAGTCTGCTGTAAGCAACATTGGAGATAGCGAGGCCCGACATCTCGATTTCAGCGATTTTTGGGCAAGGATGGAAGATGCAAATCCCTCACCGATGGCTCAGACAATTCATGACAGTGGTTTGGCGTACGCTGGAGGATTCCCAATTTCAGTACAGTGTGCTGATACAGTGCTTGCATGCGGAGCTCACTTCGACCCCGCCTCAAGTGAATTGACAAACGTACATGGGGAGCTCATCGCCAGGCTAGACGCTGCCGCCATTGCTGCCGCTCTGAGGATCCCGGAATTGGACAATGCCATAGTTGTTTCCCAAGCCCAAGCGCAAGCCATGTTCGATCAAGACAGTGACAAGTACAGAGCACGAGTGGCGAAGTCCTGGCTAAAAAACCCTAAGAAGGGAGCTTCCCGCCTCACCAAAACCCTCATCCGAGCAGACTTCAACGAAGAACTGTCAGATTTCATAATACTGCTGGCTCGGGTCATGGGTTTGCCTTCCACCAGCGAGTTCCATTTCTGGATGTGCCCGCTCATCAGTATGGTGTGCGAGGGTACACAAAATATCAACTGGGCTGAGATCATCAGCATGAATCTGACGGAGCAGCTATCCAACGTGCTGCAAACAAAGAAGTTTTTCATGACTTCATATCTGATGTATACTCTAGCAGCATCAAGGCAATGGTTTGGATTCTCATATATAGACGCCCACAAAGGCAACCCAGTGTATGCCTATTGCCCGCAGTTTACCTTGGAGACCAGCAACCGCAATTTCAGAAGGGTTAATGATGCTTTCACTATGTACGTGGTCCGATTGCTCGAGGGTGACACCGCCAGGAGGTTTTCAGATGAAGCCATGAACTTGATATCACGGTATGGGGCCTACTTCATCCAATTCAGGAAGTTCTCATACATCAGGCTTGCTGGTTATGAGAGTACTCCTCTGCGGCTTCCCATGTTCTGCAATGACAAGATGGCCTTGATCGAAATATGCAGGCAACTGGACAAGTTGCACAGAACTTGCAGAGACAAGAAGATTTCTGGCTTGCACTTTCCCATCTCTCTGGGAAATTACACATGTAAAACAGCCCTGGATGCCCAGAATATAGAAAGAACTTTGGTCCCTATCACCGTTCATTTCTTCAAGCCAAGAACCTGCTTTGACTTGAAGAAGTTTATTGAACAGAATATCAAGATAGCCTATCACCATGTGGCAGATACAGAAGACTACTGGGCTGACTGTGCAGACGACTTTGAGGCCAGAAGAAGGCATTATGGCAGGTTCTCCTTACAATTGATTCAAGAACTCGGTCTGTACCAAGTTCCTGAAGGCCTCGAAGATGATAATTCTGAGCTATACTCATATGAGTATGAAAATGTGATCAAGCACACCCCTCTGGAGGACCTGGATTGGAACAGAAAAGAGAGGGATGATTTGGCTGAAATCCTTGCTCCAGTCTTAGTCAGGACTAAGGTTTGGTTCAATAAGAAGGTCCGAGAATTCAGGAGGCACTCGGGAGAATCCTCCTCCAAGGATGAATCGACACCAATAAGAGAAGCACCAGTTCCAAGGTCCGAAACACCAAAGAAAACCCCTCCTGCCTCAGCAGCTCAGGGACCTGTGGAATCTACTCCTTCTCCATCCACTCAGGTATATAAGAAGAAGCTCAAGGAAGTAAAGAAGGAACCGGTGGAAAGAGATCTTCAGGAGAAACAGGCAGAATTGCCTATCGGACCAGAGAACATCATCATCCTCAGTGAAAGTGAAGAAAGTGAGAGGCCAACTCCTACAAATGTTCCTGAGGACCCAACAGATAAAGACAAGGAGGTCCAGAGCACTGAACTTCCAGGTGCTATTGATTCTTCTACTGCCATTGTCTCCAGTGCTCCTTCCACATCCCAGCTTGAGTCAACAGCTGCACAGACCCTGAGTGTCATGAGCTCCCTGTCTCTTGGTCCCCTTGCTTCTCCTGCAGATTCTTCTTCCTCTTTTGCATGGGTGCAACCCTTGGTTGACAAAAGGAAGAGAAAACCATCCTCCCAAAACTTGGGACCAAATTTTGATGCTGTTGCAGCCATGTTGGGCACCACGCCTTCCCGTGCCAAGAAAGCAAGAACCACCTCCAGAATAGTATCTGATACTCGAGGTCAGCAATTCCTGGAGATTGCCAAGCCTGCAATGGACAAATCAGAACAGGACTTGCAAGTATCTGACTTGGAGCTACTGAGAATCCCAATGGGAGAATCTACCCCTGAAGGCGAGATCCATAACCTCCAGGAAACAGTCACAAGAGTTATTGGGAGAGTGGAAAAAGGACAGCAAACTATCGAACAGCTGGAAGAGCAAGCCCGAGTTCTTACAGGTTTCATCAAGTCTCTTCTATCTAAGGACAAAGTTTTGGATCCCACCCCTTTGACTGCTCTACCTCCTCCTGTAATACTAAGCCAAGATGAAGTGCAAAGTATAAAAGATATGCACAAGTATTCTGTTTATGGCAGAGCTATCGAAGCCATGGTGGATGACATGCTTGTTGCTGGGTTAAACTTCATCGATGAAGCTTTCAAGCTCTATGAAAAGGTGAGTAATATGCAACTGAAGCTCTCCTCCACTATCAATACCATGGATAAAGAACTCAAAATCTGGAGCAGTTGCATAGTAGACCTCCGCCTCATGGGACAAACAGATGAGAACATCTTAATGGCGAACAAGATTTTTGATGATGCCAAAGACAATTTATCAAAGTCTTGGGTCTACAGCGTGGAGTGGAAGATCAGAGTATTAGAAGAAGCTGTGGTAGAGATGAAGAACAGTTGGCAGAAGGGAGAAGCTTTCAAAGCACTGACAGTCGCTGCCTTCAAGGATATACATTGTCATCTTCAGGATGAAAACTCTGGTGCTTTCCTGTCCCTGCAAGAAATCAAAGCTCAGTTCAGAGCTTTTGTCAAAAATGATCTGTTCAAGGAAAGCACCATCTCCAAAGAAAAGATGAAGGACATTTGCTCTCTTCAATATGCCATTAAAGAAGCAAATAAAGATTATCATACTCACGTCGAGTTTGATAAAGAGATGGAGAAGTGTCTAGGATTTTGGACTCAGTCTGCAGCCAACACGTCGGTTCCACGTGGCAGAGACATAGCCGAGGCTTTGAAGAAGTTCAGGCAGCGAATTCTGAAGACAGTGGGTCCCTCCCTGTAGCTGGCCACCTGTCTCCTCCTTCTTTCTTTCTTTTCTCTTCTTCCCATTCTTTTCGTATTCCTTGTAATTAGTTAGGATATTGCAACCGGCGATACTTAACTATTCTTTATTTAAAAGAAACGGTTACAAGACGTAACTGAATTGTAATCTATATAATGGCCTTTCCACGCCATTTTGAAAGGAGGAAGAACTTGGATATTTGCTGAAAGTGTAAATAGATCTTAAAAGAAATCAATACAAAAAGGGCTTTCCGTTCTTTGTCTATCTGATTCTTGTTGTCTCTGTGTTTTCCTTTAATATTGTGAAGATCATTTTGTTCTTAACTCGTTTGGTCTCTCTGATTGCATACTGTCCAGTTTTGCAAATACAGCGATCTTGTACAACCAAGAAGGAACTTTGTGTCCTTGACTAATAAATCCGAAGAAGGTTATTTATGGAACTTTGTGTCTTTAAATTTAATCTCATTCAAATGATCTTGTCTTAAATCCTTTGAAGCTTCGCATACACGAAGAATTATTCTGCTATCTATAATTCTGAATGTTGCTGTTCTGCTCATCTTCTTATTCTTTTTCCTCAGTCCTTGCGTAACTGATGATCCTGGTGGAAAGCACTTTCGTAATATCCAAGTTTAACCATAAAATAATGTTCTGTATATTTGTAAATAAGTTCGTTTCAGAATAAGGGAACCTCTCCCATTAAAGAGGAGGGACTTTTCGTCTCCTGTCTGTTGCTCTCTAAAAAACCATTGAAATTGTATATCGTCTCTGTGTTTCAGATAACTCAACACATTGGCAAGTATTTAATGATGATCAACAGATTTTTTCTTTTTCAGAGAAAGTTGATAATTTTAGTGAATTGTATTTTGAAGGGTCAAAATCAGCTTTCCATGAATCTGTTTCAAATTCATATCAAGAGGTTGATGGTGAGTTCATTCAGCTAAAAGGAAATAAGATTCCTAAGGGATTGGTTTCTCTAGAAGGTATGTTTGATAAACATGACTGTTTTATCCAAAATAAAAGGTAGATGGAAGGCATTTCCTTGTCAAAAGTATACCAAGTTAATCTAGGCTCTCTTGATCAACCAAGGATGGTAAATATCAATAAATGTTATTCCCCTAAGTAGAAGGAAAAATCCACTTCACTCCTACAGAGATATACGGATGTCTTGGTCTGGTGCTATGCAGATTTAAAATCCTTCAAGCCCAAATATGTGCAACATAGCATTCCCTTGAAGCCTGAAGTTAAACCCCATAGGTAGAAGCAAAGACATTACAACCCTAAGATCTCAGGGACTATTCTTTGCAGAAATTTAAAAAAATTTAGATGCAAGAATTATCTTCCCCATCCACCATTCTACTTGGGTTGCTAACATCGATCCTGTCAGAAAGAAGAATGGAAAAATTCAGATTTGTGTTGATTTCCGGAACCTGAATCAATCTTCATTAAAAGACAACTATCCCTTTCCTATCATGGATGAGGTATTACATATTGTTACTGGATCAGAGACACTATCCATGCTCGATGGATTTTCAGGATATAACCAAGTTGAGGTAGCTGCTGAGGATCAGCATAAAATGACCTTCACAACCCCTTAGGCGACCTTTTCTTACAGGAGGATGCCTTTCGGTTTGATCAATGCTGGGGCCACATTTCAGAGAGCTATGGATTTGGTTTTTAGAGATTTGATGGGAAAAGTTATAGTTGTATATTTGGATGACTTGACCATTTTCTCCAAAAAATGGAGCAATCATTATGATCATCTAGAGCAGGTGCTCTTGAGATGTAGGCGTCATAGGATTTCATTAAACCCTAAGAAGTCTATGTTTGGAGTAACAGAGGGAAAATTTCTGGGTCATATTGTCACTAGAGAAGGAACCAAAATTGACCCAGAGAGGGTGAAGGCCATTTAAATCCTCACCCTACCCACAAGCAAAATCAGAGTTCATTCCTTTTTTGGAAAGGTCAATTTCCTAAGGAGATTCATACCTGACTTTGATGATAAAACCAAGGATATCCTTGGGATGATGAAAGGTAAAACTCAATTTCAATGGAGTAATGAAGGGATGCTTGCATTTGATGAAGTCAAAAAGGCAATTTCTCATGCTCCTATTTTGGTATGTCCAAATTTCAAAAATACTTCATCATGTACAGCTACACTTTCGGAAACACAGTGTCAAAAATCCTAATGCAGGAGAATGACGAAGGCATTGAAGCTCCTATCGCTTTCATGATCTACCCATTAAAGGAACATGAACTAAAAATTTCATAGATTGAAAAACATGCTTATGTGGTGGTACGAGAAGTGAAACATTTTAGATACTATGTGCTAAGTTCTCACACCCTCGTTCTCGTTCCTGATACTACAGTTAAATCCATTTTGACTCAACAAGAGCTAGGTAGTCAACAAGGTAACTGGATAGCTAAAGTTCAAGAGTATGACTTGGACATCAGACCTACAAAGTTGGTACAAGGAAGGGGCCTATGCCAATTGATTGCGGAAAATAATTCCAAGAAAGAATGTGAAGAAACTAAAGATACTTCTTCAGAGTTGCCCATGGTGCTTTTTCATGAACACAACTGATGAATGGTACACAGATATTGCTTTCTTTCTGACTTATGCTGAATTCCCTCCACATTTAGGAAAAAAGGAGAAGAGGATAGTTAAGTTAAGATCTGGAAGATAATTCCTATGGGATAATGGAATATACAAGAAAGGTATTGATGGTGTATTCATGCGCTGTGTTGATAAGTCACAACAGGTGAAGTTACTAGAGTCCTTCCATAGTCTAGCATGCGGAGGAAATTTCTCATCTTCTGGATATCTTATAAGATCTTACAGGCCAGATACTATTGGCCTACTCTCTTTTTAGATTCAATAGAATGGGTATCCAAGTGTAAAGCTTGTCAAAATTTTGTTGGTTGCCCTAAGCTAGCAACTCTTCCCCTGAAGCCCATAGTGATCAAACAACCTGTTTGCCAGTGGGGAATTGATTTCATTGGAATGTTGAATCCTACCTCTAGTGCCAGACACAATTACGTGCTCACTGCTACAGATTATTTGACCAAGTGGGTGGAAGCTGCGCCAATCAAGCAGGTAACCTCATAAGCCATCTGTAAATTCCTTAAAGAAAATATAATCCTCAGATTCAGTGTGCCTCACAAGATTTTGGTTGATAACGCCTCCAATTTCTCATCACACGAGTTGACAGAATTTTTTTATGGATTCGGGATCACCCTGGCTCACTTATCTGACTATTATCCTCAAGGAAATGGTCAGGCTAAATCTAGCAACAAGAAATTGGTCACCATAATTAGAAAGCTAGTGGATGAGAACCAGAGGACATGGCACAAAGCATTGTATGAATCATTATGGGTAGATCGTATTACCCAGAAGTGAGCTATTGGAATGTACCCTTTCTAAGTGCTGTATGGAATTGATGTTAAAATTCCCATTTCCGTGGAACTGCCAGCCTTGCAGTTGGCCAAAGTGGTCGAAGATGAGACTTTTCAATACTCTATTGAGAAAAAGGTGATGTACCTAGTCTAGTTAGAAGAGGAACAAAGCAAGGTTGTTGATCAAATTGTAGATCATCAAAGAAAATTAAAGAATATATTTGATAAAAAATCAAAGCAATGTGACTTTCAAATTGGAGATTTGGTGCTTCTTTGGGATAAGATAAGGGAGAAGAAAGGAATGCATGGAAAGTTTGATTCCTTTTTAAAAGGACATTTTAAAATTCATTAGCTGAATGGTGAAAATAGCTTCTATCTATCATACCTAGATGGAGAGTTTCTCCCTTTACCTTTCAGTGGTCAACATCTGAAGCTGTTCCATCAGTAATACAAGATGCTCTCTTACATTGTACATAATTTATTTCCTTTCATGTGTTTGCTTTTGTTTTAATTCTTTCTTCATTTATTTTTTGGTTCTTCTCTCTTCATGCTCCATAGCCCAATGGATAAAGCCTGAAATTCTAAGTTCTCTTCCTTTTCCATTATAAAGACAGTCCCCAATTGGAGAAAGTTGTTATCCCATTTTTTGTGATTCTAGCTAAAATGAGGATAACCATAGAAATTTTTGAAAAAATTGACTAAAGTACCCATTTGAAGATTATTTCAGGTTTTTGGGTTTCAAAAACATGCAAACATGTTATTTACATGTAATATGCTCATTATTTTCTAAACCCCGAAACCCAATCAGACTCCCTTGTGTCGGGTTTGTGGAACTCCTAAGCATCGGAACATGCATGATCAAAAACATGTTTCATGTCACATGTCTTCCGAACCCCAAAACCCAATCCAACTCCCTTGTGTCAGGTTTGTAAAACCTTCAAACATCTCGACATACCAACACCCTTGTGTCAGGTTTTCAAAACATTCAAACATCCCAACATATCAACTCCTTTGTGTCGAGTTTGCGGAAAATCCGAACATGATGACATGGCATTCATGTAGAGTTGTAGGGTGGTTGGCACATGTGTCAGGTGAGATGTAATAAATGCGGGGTCTTTATAAATAGCTAGATTTACATGTCATTTTTACCTTTTTTGCTTTTGATTGCATGGATTTTTCTCCTGCGTGCTCTCTCAGCTTCCAAACCTGATTTAATATCATGGTCACTCACGTGATCCATTTTCAATTATTATTCAAATTTCTTGAAGGTATTTACTCTGTCTTTTGCTGTTGAAGTTTTGTTTAAAATATTTTTATGATGTCCTTTGCATCTTTTCCTTCTTCCCTATTTTTCTTTTTAGGTTTAGGGTTTTAGGGTTTTTCTTCTTTTTATGATATTCCAGTAGAAATCATTTTTTAAAGATTCACCCTTAGAGTGTTTTTTTATTATATTCCTGAGAATATACCTTTTGAATTTTAAAAGAAGAGAAGAAGAAGACAAAATTTTGAACTGTTGAGATGGTTGGAAAAATTCATCTCTGGACATCTCAAAAACCTGATCCCTTATTTTCAGGTTTTGTAGGGTGTTTTACATCTCCCACTTCCCGCAGTATGTAAGGTCTTCAAGAGTTCTGGGCATCTAATATCACCATACATCTAACTTCCAATGTATCGGGTTTGGCAATGTGTCTGACATCCTCAGTTTTCCACAGTGTTTCGGGTTTCATCAAGTGTCTGAAATCCTTAGTTTTTCGACATACACGACTAACTATGAGGGTTTGTAGAGTGTCCAATAAGACCTGATCTCTGACACATTCTCTCCATTATTTCAGGTTCCAGCAGGTGCTTTGCAGTTCCTCAAACCTAGGTGGTGTGGTGGGTTTGTGTGGTTATTCAAAAAGATTTCAAACCCGAAGTGTTTAAACAAGAGATTGTCAAGGAATTTTTCCTCCCAGTATCCTCATGTTGGATCCTAGTTCATCACAGGATAAGTTAGATAGATTAGGGAAGATGAAATACAAATTCAAAAAGGTGGATTCCCCTTCCTACATTGATTGTAATTATGACATCCGGGATACAGAACTCAGAAATGTAGACATGGAAGACTTTTGGAATAGATTCAAGAGATCTTCCCAAACCTCCTGGATGAATTCAATAGTTGGCAGTGGTCTCCCTCTTGGAGCAGGATTCCCCATGTCTACTCGGTGCCCCGAGTTCATCTTGGTATGTGATTCGAATTATGACTCTGCCTCTCGTTGAGTGAGAAATGAGGCGGGAGAAGTCATAGTCAAGTTATACATAGTTTACTTTGATGACCTTCTCAAACTGCCTAACTTTGAGGAGTATGGGGACATAGATCTCAAGTCAGTCCAGAAATCCTAGGATAAAGATCAGGAAGACTATATTAAACATGTGAATAAGAAGTTTCTGATCAAAGCCATGCCGGATGTTTCTAGGTTTCCAAGACTTGTTCCTAGAAGTGATTTCATTCAAGAGATCAATGATATCATTACTCTGCTGAGTCGAGTTTTTGGATTCTCCAAGTCAAATGTTTTCCAAGGATGGATGTACCAATTCGTGGTCATCAATAAGAATAATAAACAAGGGATTGATTGGGGTAGTCTTAACAGTGACCAGATAGACTCCCAGATGAAAATAGTCTTGTCTATCGGGAAGTTTTATATGTCCTCATATGTCACCTATGCAGTGGCTGGTATGAGAAACTATCCCAACTTGGACACAAAAGGGAATAAGGTACTTGAACACATTTATTGACATTTTCCTCAGCTAACAGGGAAGGGGTCCAAGGACCAATTCAGAAGAGTAAATGATGCCTTCTTTTACGAGAACATCTGCAGGATGAACCCAAAATTGAGGAAAATAAGAGTCTCTGATGAAGATTGGGCTGAAGTTTAAAAGTGGGGTTGTGTCTTCTTACAATTCAAGAAGTTCACGTATCTTTGAGTGGTCATGTACCCGGGTGATCCCTTCTGATTGCCAATATATCAAGGAGAAAACCTAGTCCTAATGGAGTTGGTCAGGAAATTGTTGGATTTTCACAAGTTCCAACTGAGTAAGCACAAGGCCGTTGTATCCTTCCCAATTTCTATTGGAAGGTATACCTTATCAATGATGGTAAAAGCCAAGAATGTACTTCACGAGCTTCAAGACAAGCTAAAGAAGCACATGAATCCCAGAGATAGGTTCAAATTTTAAGGAGTTCTTAATTCATATGTAACCATGTACTTGCACGTGCCTAGCATAGATGACATCTGGGTTGATCTTCGTGATGAAGTCACTATCGGCCGAAAGGATCATAGAAAATTAACACTTGAATAAATTTAGAAACTCGAGCTCGCTGACATCCTAGAAGGTACTGGTGACAATAAAAGTGTTCTAGATCCTTCATATAACGGACTGAATGAGGACCAATATGTTTTCCCAGCTATTGATTGGTCTATCAGTGAAAAGGATTCTATCGAAGATAGATCAGCTCCAATTCTTGCATGTATAAAGGAATGGGTCACCTATTGGGAAACAAGTTACATGGAAGATAGTTTTTCAAAGTTGATTTATTTGGAAGTGGGATCCTCCAAAAAGGAAAAGGACATGAGCTCTTCTAAGAGGCCTATAAAGGAAAAAATTGTCAAGAAGGGAGGAAAACAGGAAACCCCTTTAATTACCACTCCATCCGAAATAGTGAACATACCAGAATCACCAACACCACCAAAAATAGGAGAAATCTCTTTGGAGGTAGAGGTGAGTCAACCTCTGATTTCACCATTTGTTGATTTCCCAACAGAAGTAAGTTTATCCCTTGCTTCCCAGGCTTTGGCTTCAGGAGTTGCACCTCCTCCTTCCCAACTAGTTACACCTCCTCCTTTGCAGAAACTTCCACCTCCTCTTTCCCTATCTTCTTCATCAGCCAGGTACATCATTTTCTCCAGAATCTCACCTCTCTCTACTAAAACTAAAGTGACTCTAGATATGCCTCCGCCTTCTACACCTCTTTTCACTGAATTCACTAGCACACTTGTGACTGTTCCCACTCCACTCAGTAAGTCTTCCTCCACCTGTAAGTGCAACACAAACCCCTAAAACATTACCAACTTCCTCTGGCATGCCTCAATGGTTGCTTGATTAGACTCTGAGAAAAAGGAAGGTGGTAGTTCCCATACTAGCCTTTGATTTTAGTTCACTCAAGGCTTCTAGCGCTAAATTAGCCAAGAAACTCAAAACCATTTCAAGGGTTTTAGTGGATGCTTCAGGGCACAAGTTTGCAGAGATTTCCACTCCCACAAATGACAAGACAAAAGAGGACATAGTGGCCTCTTACTATCAGATAACCAGGGTCAATCTAGGGAAGGTGACAACAAAAGGAGCACAAAAAGATGCATGAGATGATATGAACATGCTATGTCAGAAGTTAAAAGAAACAAAGGAAAGAAGGGATGAACTTAAAGAGAAAGTAGAGCAATTGACTGAAGTATTACTTAAGATCTCAAAACCCCTTGAGTCAGTACCATTATCCTCTACTCCTATCAGGTTTGATTTCTCATCGGTACCCATGATTGAAAATATTAATGAAAAAGGGAGAGTGGTCGATGAATGGACCCAAAGGCTGCTCCTATAGGGAAAGGAAGCAATCCAAGATACTATGGAAGTTTATAAATCTTTGGAAGATATAAAGAAATATGGGGAATAGATGGATGATGAGGTTTCTTTAGCAATTGGAAACTTGGAGTTAACTTTCGAAGCTTTCCAAAAACTTAAAAAAATTCCATCCTGCATCTTGGTTGAAGAGGGAATCATCCCACACGTGGATAAACATTTCCACCTGATAAAATCCATGACATTCAGACTAAAGATTCTTAACGAAGCTTGCAGCAAACTGAGAGAATCAAGAGACCAATTGGTTGATGGAAATAATGACCTTGCAGAAGAGATGATCAAGATTTGTGTGAAAGTGTTGAGTAAAGGCTTCAAGTATCCTGCCTATTTGATGATCTTTACGAGAAAATCCAAGAATCAATTCAGCATGAGCCAACTTACAGATTCGGTATGGAAGTCATTGACAGGTTTGTAAAAATGGAGTATTCTTTGGAGACCCTGAAGAAACTCAATAAAAGATTGAAAAATCTTCCCAGAAATGCCAGCAATACTCAGCAAACATGTGAAGTTCTGAGTTATAATTCCACCACACCAGGTGAAAATGAAATGTAAGGTATAATCTGAAATTTCCAAGAATTTCAGAACAAGCAGGATTTTTTGGAAGAGGAGAAAGATGATGATTCAGAATAGGCACAATGCGACATGTCATTTCAATCTTGAAATTGACATGTCTTTTTCATTTCTATTTCATCATGTAGGAAGCAAATTTTGGCTTGGTCTCTTGCGTGAGAGTCAAGAAAAATACAACTTTTATTAAATACTATTTCCTAGGGTTTATCATATTTTCTCTCTACTCTTTTATTATAAATAAGGGATGCTTATGCATTCCAAAGGGTTGAGATTTTTTGAATATTGATAGCTATTGTGAAGAAGAAGAACTTTGTGTTTTCTTTCAATCATTCAAGGAATATAAATAGATGTTATTTTTGCAAACTTTGTGTTGTGAGATTCATCCATCTTAAGATATTGTTCTTATGTTTAGGATCTTAAGCTATTCTCTGTTTAGTATTCTCAATAATTTCGAGCATTTCAAACACTACATTACATTTTTATCTAGAACATCTATGATTATTTCATGATCTATTTTTTCTCGAAAGAAAATATGTTTCTATCATTTATTTTCCATTGTGTATTATTGCCAATCCATTTTACTTCGAAAGCATCAATATTTCCATCTACAGTGGATAAGGATTATGGGATCCTATCCCAACCTCAATGGTTAAATTAGTGTGAATACTATACATATCATTTCTGTTGTGTTTTAGATTAGTAATAAACAGGAAGCCTCACCTATCTTTGAGGAGGGATTTTATCCCATGCACTATGGTTGAACCTCATATTTTGTCTTGACAAAATATCCAACCAACAGGCACCCGCGCGTGCCTCGAGCTAGCACCCAACTTTCACTGGGTGATAAGATGGGATGCATGGGGTTCCTTTCTTTTGTGTTAAGGAAATAAAGACTACAAAACCATCCTGTGATCTTGTAACAAATTTTTAGATACAATGACCTCTTTAGGATCCCTAATTCCATTAAAAACTAAGAAATAAAAGGATAACATTAGAATTTTGTGGTTTTTCAAAGACTGGACCATCCCTAACAAGAAAATGATTTCCCTTCACTCAATACATTTAACAAAAATTTGATTGATTCATGGTATACTCAAATTTATGAATACCTTGCTGAATCTAAAGTCCCTTCTGATTTATCACATAATACTAAAAGGTCCTTCCTCTAACATGTCACTCATTTTGTCATCATAGGTGGTATACTCTACAAACCTAGTTTTGATCGTATTTTTCTAAGATTCCATAAGTCACATGAATCAATGAAAGCTATTGAAGAAGTTCATGATGATATCCACTAAGGCCATTTTAGTGAAAATTCTATCACTAAATGTGTTATACGTCTTGGGAATTATTGGCCTACTATCACCAAGGAATGTTGCACATATGTTAAGAAATGTGTGAAATGTATATTTCATTCAGATCTTATACATGTCCCTAGTCAAGCATTGCAACCCGCTAAGGATTTATGGCCTTTCTCTCAATAGGGGTTAGACCTCATCGGAGTCATTAATACCAAGTCATCTTACCAACATCATTCTATCATCACAGCTATGGAATATCTCACCAAATGGGTTGAAGTTATTAATTTAACCTCAACCAAGTCAGGACCTATTACTAATTTCATATATCAATACATTATATGTCATTTTGGTGTCCCATACAAACTAATCAAAGATAATGGAAAATATTATAAAAATAAAGAGGTTAAAAATATTTGTGATACATTTAATATTAAACTCATTTTATCGTCAACTTAATATCCTCAAGAAAATGGATAGGATGAAGCTTCAAATAAATAACTCAACAAAATCCTCATGAAAACCATAAATTATACGAGAAATTGGCATCTCCAAATCATTTTTTATCTTTGGGCTTATCAAAAAAGTATCCACACACCTACAGGTGCTATGCCCTACTCACTTTTCTATGGATTTGAGGTTATCCTATCATTGAATTTCAAATTCCATCACTTCATGTATCTCTCAAAGACTTCATCCCAGATGAAGAGTATCGAAAATACCAATTAGCACAACTTAAAATGTTAGATGAAAAATGTCTAATGACCCTTGAACATCATCAAGTATATCAAGAATGATTCAAATGATCTTATAACAAATACATCAAAGACGTGATTTCAAAATTGGTGATCTTGTGCTTAAAAGTCAAAATGTCACTCATTTAGAACAAAGTAAACCTAGAAATTTTTCTCCTAATTAGCTTGGTCCATACAACATCACTCATAAGTATGGATCAAGAGTATATAATCTTACTTCTCTTGATGGTGAACCCAAAATTTAACCTTGGAATACCTTGCACTTGTGTCCTTTCTATTGTTAAATAATTAATCATCATAACAGTAGTTACATTTTATCACTCCATTGAAACCATTCATAATATCCTAATAATGGTTTGAAAGCATACCACTATCAGTCACTATACTAGAAATACCTTAAATATGAACACCACGGATTTTTTTGTCGCATGGATAAATTCTTGTTTAAATGGAACCCCTTAAAATATTTACACTCATCCACCTTGTACCAACTGAAAAACATGACATGGGATACAAATGTGTAGATATATACATTTTCTCCCCTCCTTGAAATGATTTATTGGGATTTTTCTCTCAGCTCAAAAATCTATGTAACAAAATTATTTGGATGTATTTCTCAAAATTCAAAACATAGTAGACTTATCCCTCAAAGGAAACTACCATCCAAAACTATAGACCGATCCTAGGAAGGATGGATATATTGCAAAAATAAAAAATTTAGACCATACCCTCAAAGGATGGCTATTCAAATATTAAAAAAAGAACTTTTTTGAAATTGACTATCCTTCAAAAATACATCAATATCAAGAGCATCAAGGAATTCTTCCTGCATTGATCATCTTTCCCATTATAGTAAACTTTCAACATTGATCAGTTTGCTTCAAAATAAAAAATATAAAAGTAGGGGCCTTTTTCTTTAAACTCATTGAAAAGGAAAATCCATTTCCCCCATATTGATCTACATATATAAAACTCATTTCATGTCCTAGGAAGGTACACATATTTTATCTTACACTTTTCAATTTTCTATAACTACTCATTAGTAATCTTATTTAACAATTGATAAAGGCTACAAGTGTAACTATTTTCACGCTTTTAAAACCCATCATGTATCTACCAAATCCATTATGGGGAAATCATTCCATTTTTATCTGATTCTACTTAGTCACATTTTGACATACCACATAAATCCAAACACATAACATCATATCATATATTTATCAAAATTCATCTAACATCAACACATTCAAATTAAAAAGTATACAACACCACACATATTAATATCAACACATAAAAGATAAAAAACAATATAGATAAGAAATCCTCATCATCGTCATATTATATATATATATATATATATATATATATATATATATATATGTATATATATGTATATATATATATATATATGTATATATATGTATATATATATATATACATATATAGGTATATATACATACATATATATATATATATATATATATATATATATATATATATATATATATATATATATATATATATACACACACACACACACACACATATACACACACACATCAATATAAAAAATAAGCTTCTAAGAGCCATGTCAAAAAAATAAATCTTACAAAATTGGCTTCCATGAGCCATACAACTATATATCATGAATCAGTAAACTAAAAATATCCCAGGGAATCATGAGGAGGAGTTGTACTCCCCCCTACTCCCTCAGAATATCTACCTCTAGCTACTCCTACACCACCCACAACACATGTATCTCCTCTAACAATCCCCTAGCTATCACCCACTCTCTCAGGTCTCTGAAGTGAGTGCCCCACAATCACACCACAAGTAGTAGGTCCTACCACATTACTGATCAAATGGCCAGCATACAAAACTATGTCTGGAAAATCATGAGTCACCATATCAATATAATGTTGTAACTTGGCCCACACTGACTCATAGTGAGTCCTAGATACTATCCTAAACCTCATAGGTAGTCTTTTTCTACTATCGTGTGGCCTTGCTCCACTAGTCCAAGGTATATGCCCATTTTCTTGTGCTCTCTAAGCCATATCAGCCAGCTCTGCACCAGAAATAAAATTCCCGATAATCCCTGAGGCCTTCCTCATCCCGTGTTTCTACCCCTTATACTAATATCTATCTATAATGGCCAGGTCCAATCGAACTCTATAATCCTCTAGCTCTACTATTACTCTATCTATCAGTGATCAAGCCATCCCTCTCCATAATCAAAGTATCCCTCTCTCCCTTAACTACATCCTTCTCGGCTATCACTACTGTAATATCTGAAGCCAACTCATCATCACCATATTCCTAACTATTATCCTTGGCCCTCTCTAATATATACTATATTGGTGCTCTCACCATACGAACTCGCACTCATCTGATTGTCTGTGCTACTCTCTGTGTAACTCAAGCTTGATCAAAATTCCTCAATTCTTAGGTCCACCATGTTGTGTACTTAGGGGTAACCCCAACATCATAAATAGGAAAAATATAAACCTCATCATTGGGACCCATGTCCCCCATCTGATCCATGATATCCTCAAGATCAGTCACACCATCCCTCAAGGTCTCTGTATCCCCATCCTCTTGTCTGTAATGTACATGCTCTACTAGAACTCCCTGTTCCAACCAAAAATTTCTTATAACATGATCAAAATGAAGTAACTCATGCCCACCTAAGTGGATATCCTGCACGCATATAAGATGTTGTAAACTGGTCAGATTGTCTAGAAACTCAGGCCAAATAGGAAAATTTAGGTATTACCTCTATACCACATCATCAATTTGTAGTCCAGATAATAGATCTCATCAATACCTAGTCCTCCTCTTCAAGCCATGACCAAAATCCTCCCTCCATCTCAAGAAACTAGGGTGTCTATCACCATTCACCCTAAGCAATCCCATCGGTTGAGAAATAATAATTTTCTTGAAAGCCTAAGCCTATAGTAGAAATCCAATGTCAATACCAAATATCTTATGGACCTTCTAGGCCCACATCTCTCTATATTTCTAAGCAAGAAGGGTAGGACCCTAGTAAAAAATAGTGTGTTCCTCCATCATCTTGGATATAACTCCCATCATCATCCAAGGAAATTGGCCACCTCATAAATATGGAAATACATAGAAAATAATGGCCATCATCATCATCATGGTCCTCTGGGTACGTCTCACTGTCCCAACTGAATACAATCTAGCATAAACAAATCCCCTTGACTCCAGTATAATATCCCCTGCATCATTCCCATATAATATATTCATAAAATTATCTCTCTCCTCCTAGGTGATAAGATAGATACCCTCACCTCAAATAGGAAATCATAGAATGCGATGAACATCCTCTAGAGCGATCCTAATCTCTCCAGTAGGTAACCAAAAAGTGTTGGTTGAAGGATTCCACCACTCTATTAAAGCCAACATAAAAATCCTACATCTGTGTAACCGTCGATAATGTCTCATACCACCAAAACCCACGGCCTTGACATGCTCCCAATCATCCTCAAACATATCATCCCTGACCTGATCCAAGACCAGTGGTATACAATCTAGAATAGTCAAGTTCACATCCACCTACAAAATAAATTAACATCAATATCATCATTAAAAATATATGTTTGAAACATTAAAACCATCCAAAACATATAAAAAACAAAGCAACAACATCAACATCATCACCTAAAAATATAAATACCAACAACATTTAAAACACTACCTAAATTAAAATTCCATATTTGAAAGAAAAAAAATTAGATTACACAAAATTGCTTAGGTATCAAACATTAATGTCATTGCAAAAAAACTGTCAACAACACCAACACCAATATTGAAACCAAAAATATCACAAATAATTCAAAATATCTTTTGAAAATTAAAAATAAAATATTTAACCATTTACATAGCAGGATAATCACAAATGATTCATTATAATCATTGACGACTGTATAAATCATCGGTGTATCCTACATTTTTCCCCTAGGTCATCCGTGTGACCCTCAAAAATGGCTAAGCTACCCTAAATATATAAAAATTCACAAAAATCTATAAAAAACAATGAAAGCAAGGATAAAGCACCTACCTCGACCATCGTGGCCTTCAGTTTTCTACTCAAACTTGTCATTTTCCCCAAAATTCACCTTCCTCTTCCCAAAAACATGTTTTCCTCACTCTGACAAGTCACTTTCACCACAGTAACAATGTGGTAAAATGAACCCATGACTTGGGTTTTTATAACCCAAATTTTATATTGCGGTAATCGCCAGTGATTCCCCCAATTGCCAATGATTTTCCTCTAATCACTTACAAACCACCCCTTATTGGCATATGTGATCATTTTTACCCTAAATCATGACAATCAAAATTTTCCACAAATGTGTCCAATTTTCAATGGACGAAGTCCTCAAAATATTAAAAAAAACAAGTAAATTTTACATTGGGATCTTTCATTCATCTATGGGACATGTGCACTTTGGCCCCCCATCATTTTGCTTTCTTTCTCTTCTAGCCTACTTTTGTAGATCATACGCCCATGGGTGTCAAACCCCTTGGTTCCCCTATCACTTGATCCCTCGATAGCACATATTGTTTCGATATGCCCTCAAACCATGAGAAATATGAAACACATGACACACAAACATAGGTGTTCCCCTATATTGCATTATGGAAAGATCACCCATAAAATGTTCCACCATTTTTGTCTGATACTTTTCCCTTAAGTTGATAGACAAAAAGAAGAAAATGTAGACAACAAATTCTACACTCCCCCATATGCAATAATTTTTCTTGTTCACATTTGAAATCTATCACATTTATATCCATTAGCTTAAAAATATATATTATCATTTAAGTTATTATTTAATAAATCCATTTGAAAGTTATCCCTTAATGTGAAATCATTACAAAACCCCTTCAGCCAGACATATCTACCACGATTAATTTTATATACTCATAAGATCTTATTTTATTTAAATATCCTAACATAATATATTATTATCATACATTATCCTATGATTGTTTAATATATCTAATTAAATAACCTAAAACATATCCTAAAACAAAATTAATCTAAAATAGAACATAATCTAACTATTTTATAAACAAACACGACACCTCATACGAAAACACAACATATTTAAAAAACCATATCATATCCCTCGAATACAAAAACAAATAAACTTAAATTAGACCATTGTTTGAACTATTCACTAAATAAACTCGAAAAGGACGAAATCGTCGGGGTTTCCATACAATGCCAGGGATTATATAAGCCCATTTTACAATCTCATTCTGGGAACATCTGCTTATATTTCCAAGCTTATTGTCTGTCATCCTTTCACATGTTCAACTGAGATTATTTATAAAGATTCATCTTTGTTTACTACATGCACTCATTATCCAACATCTACACACACCATCGTTAAACACATTTAGAGCCTATTCAGGAATCAACAAATCTTCATTAAATCAAGGTTCACTATTTTAATTTTACATCTTTTATTTACTCATTTGAAATATTATTTATTAAATCTCTCCAATTCATATCAAATCGAAATCAAATTGTTAATTTTTTATAAACACACTACATTTGAACACTATTAGTATTAACCTAGAAATGCCCGCATTTTACTCAAACGCCTGTGTTTATGTAAAAAATCCTCCGTATCCTGGGAATTTCATCTTTTATAGTTTTTATCAGATTATTTGCTTATCAAATTCATATATTTCTTTTTCATTTCTAACATATTGTCGAGAATAGATTTTGTAGATGGCTATAGGTGGCTAAGCTCATGTGATAAGAAACATTATCTTCCTTCTGATTATCTATCACCCTTTGCATTGGGAGAAATACGACATATTGAAAGATTTAGAAGTTTTTCGTTATTCATTTAGCCCCTTTAGATTAGTTACAAAACATCTTTGAAACCACACAAAGGATTCTTGAGGCCACGAACAAGTTTTGGGAGGCCTATTTTGAAATTTTACACATTCGAGCCAACTTGGCTTGGTCGAATACCTCTACAAAGTTGGATTATGAATTTGGGACTCTAACGATTAATCAACAAACCAAATTGAATGTACCAACTAACTTGAATATCAATATTCCAACTCTGCATCTAATTATCAGTACGATTCAAAGAACGAGGAACTAGAATACCTCCCTGATTTCTTTAGAGATGAGTACACTGATGATTATGACTCCTTGTTCTTTGAATAATCTGAGATAGACTATCTAGAGATCACTTGCGAGAATCCGTCATCATATGAAGATTCTAACACTGAATTTGATTCATATTTCTAGGTCATATTATATATATCTAGGTTTTCATCATATGTTATAAATTTTTTATAAAGTCATAAATTGTCAAAAGAATTACTATTTTTATACATCATATATCATGATCAGCTTTATGTAGTGCTTGATTGCATAAAACAATGGGTTGACATCCTTGTGAGGAAGCCCCTTAGAGTTCGAGGGATTGGCCTTTGCTAGGTAACCCACTTACTATTTTTACTAATTAAGAATTTGGTGCAGTGTCTTTCAATGAAACTTCATTTGTAGGATAGGATTTGAACTATTTTGAAGATGCGGCACAACATCAACATAATTATTAAACATCTTTGGGTACTAGTAAACCCCACCATTTTGAGGTTTGATGATATTTATTTTCTTGCTTACACTTATTAGTTGAAGTGATAAAACATTTCTAAATATTAAGAGTGTAGATTTTTCTAGCCCGAAAAATAAATAAGTCAAGATGCAAGGTTTTACCAATCACTGTCTATTCTAAGAAAACTCTAGGAGGATATATGTAAGGATTTTTTTAGAGATATCTTTGTAAGAAATGATTTTTAATATCTAACAAAAAATATTGGACCATGTACTTCCTACTATTTCTATCAATTCCATACTTATATTTGTCTCATATGCACTTTCAATGCCTTACATTTCCTATCCATTATCTTTCACCATACTAGTGTAATTCTATTATGTACATGCATGCATAATACTCTATCATAATAGTACACACAACATTGTAAGACTCTATGATCAAATAATCTTGTATATAGTTTCTATTTATTTTTTGTATTATTATATTTTCATTATAGTTTAGGTATTATTATTTATAATGTTGTTTAATTACAGATTTTATAGTGTGTTATTGGTTATACTATAAGAAGGCTTGTCAATTTTTTAGTTAGATTAGTAGTGTATTTTTAATAATATCAACTATATTCAAAAGTTACTATTTGGATATGTAACACACCACTCATTTAATAGATTTTTAAAATGGGACTTATATTTTTTATATAACCTTACCATAATAACTATTATGCTTTCCATGATTTAAATACATTACGTTTAAATCTAGCATTTATTTAAAATTCAATCCATCAGATAACATCAAAAACCATTTGTAGCTTTATGGGTCAACTAGATCTTTCTGATCCCCCACTGTTCACTCTTTAGGAGTGTGTATACTAAGTATACCATTGGTTTAACCTATGACATGTATTGATGATAAATTATAGTTTCTAAGTGTCTACCAAGGATTTAGTCAATAAAATTCTGAGTGGCATCTCACATCTCAACTGGGAACTTGGTGAATTTGACAGTGTAATCAGCATATTTCACTACTCTGGACAAATTTTATGAGACATGCATGCATGCTTAGTCTCGTGACAACACACTCATCAATCAAAACTTTTCCTCTCTCCACATAACTTTCATTAGTTATCTGGATTGGAATCAATTAGGTCTGTAATCTATATTAACAATTCACATAAAAGGTCCATAACCCATACACGTGCATGAAAAGTCACTATAGTGCCACTTAGTTACAATGATAAATTTATTAAATCAATTCATGAATTAATCCATTCTTACGATATAGTATCCTAATATTTTATGGAAATGATAAAAAACCAATAAGTAGTAATTCTAGCTACTTAAATCACCATCTAACTTAACTTACTTACTTCACTTAATAGATGGTCACGTATGACAGTCATAAAATATTTTCTTCTTTATTCTCATTTCCATATATGAAAATTAAATGTCCTCACATTATTATATGTATTTCAGGTGCATTTATATCGTTCTCAATTCATACTAGGGAGATTAAATCCCTTCTTAACGACAATTCATCATTAAAAGAACATTTTACAATTAGTCTGAATAATAACATATTATTATAACATACATCCCAAATTCCATCCATAACATTTCAATTTTAACAATAGACTTTTCTTTATTAAATAATAATGATTACAAATACAAAATGGATTGCCAACCATAATACTTAATTTAATATAGTAACTGCCCCTTCTCCTTCTTAATTATGATAGTAAGGTATAACTTGCTTTACAAAATGTCATGAATTTAAGTACAATGAATTCAACTCAATCATCAAAATTAGGTAGCTACAAATGTGTAAACCTTCTTTAGCCATCCACAAAAAGTGGCTCATCTTCATTGTTTGTAGGAGATAAAGGGGGTAAAACATGGTCAGTTTAAAATGAACTGACATGAACTATCATTATCATCCATGAGGTTTATCACATTATAAAATATATGTAAAACATCCTTGTAATCCTACCATTTCCATTTCTAGAGACATCAAGATTAAAAAACAATTAAATCTAATAAGAACACCCTCATTACCTTTGTTTCATTCATACCATAAGAGAACAACACATGTTATAATAACCAAAAGCTAAAGATAATTCATCTTAAATTATTAAAAAATCATAACATAGAGTTAGTTCTTACAACAACATAATTCTAGTTACAACAATTAGCAATAGTCAATCTACATCAATAACCTTTTCCAATATCTATTTCATATGAGTGTAGAATCACTGGATGCAACCCCACCTTATTAATCGTGAAGCTATAATTAATTTCAATCTTCTGATATTAATATATTAGAAATACCTCCTAGAAGTACCCTAGATAAGCCGAGATACTAACCTAAGCTGGTCAGTATCAAAAACACCATATGCTACCGATACTACTAATACCCATGATAATACCGATCAACAACTTCCTTGATGCCACCGGAAGGTAGAATCCCATGATGCTACTGACCAATATTATCCCTCGATGCTACCAGTTGGTACTGTCATCACCAATCCAGTACTATGATAATTCCCCACCGAGAACTCCTCGTGCTATGATTATTTACTAATGCACAGCTTTTAGTTTGGTGGATGTAATATGGAAACACAACAACAAACATAACACAAGAATACCATAGAATATGATACGAAGGAATGATGAAATTTTTAAAATATAAGTGTAAATTATAATATCAACATGAAATTATTACAATCTCACCCATGAAGTACTTCAAGTGTTACCAACTCCATTTTCCTTCCAACAATAACTATGGGAGAAACTTCACAATTATACCTCTTAATGACTTCTTTAATACACTTTCTAAATGATGGCTTTGTTCACACACTTACTCATACAATATTTCTCACTACTTCCTTCTATGCTAAATGAGGGGGGTGGCCTCTCTATTTATAGAACTATCAAGCTTATCCACCTTATCTCTAAGATAGGATAAGAAATCTACTCTGACAAATCATATTCCATACCTTAAATCTTATCTTTACATGTAAGCTTATATTTTAAGATAAGATAAACCTTATCATTTCACAAGGGTTCCACATTTTTAGAATATTTACAAATAAAATACACAAAATATTTATGACCTCACTCCTTGTCCTTATTACCAATATAATATTTATAATTCCTAATCATGTGGACCCTACTTCTCTAATTACCCTAACTTTGACATTTTAATATTACCGAACCACTTATGAAAAATATTTATTTTTTTACCACAACATTCCTATTGTACTTTGACTATTATTATACTATACATTATTGGCAGCATCGTACCAATAATGTCGTTATCTTCTATCGGACACTCCTACTAATTATACTTAACTTCCTATTCCTAATACATACATTAATGAAATAGAAATTACAGAGGAAAATTTTAGTGTCGACATCTTCCCCCTTCCTAGCTTCTACTCCATCCTTAGAGTATACTATTCTGGTGCTTGGAAAATCTTTAAATTTTCGTGGTTGACCCATTTTTTATTGGGAGTGCCATCCAATTCCTCCAGTCGATATGTACCATTTTCATGCATAGCTACTATTTTGTAGGGCCCCATCCATTTGGGAAGAAAATTTCTCTGCCTTCTTTTTTTATATCTGGAATCATATACTAGAACCAAGTCATTCACATGAAATGGAGTCCAATGGATATTTTGATCAAAGTATTCCTTCTGCTTCATTTTCTTCTTATAGCTTGTATCCTTCGCTATTTCCCTCATTTCCTCTAACAAATGAAGATGTACCAACCTTTCTTTTACTGAATCACTTTCATCCATCCTTTCATTTTTCATAACTCTCACAGTGGGAATATCAAAGTCAATAGGAAGAACTAGATCAATTCCATAAGCCAACTGAAATGGGGAGTATCATGTTGCTGACTTTGATGTTGCCCTATATACCCACAATATTGCATGAATCCTTTTATCCCACTTATGTACCTACAAGGTTGCATCTTTTGCTAGAATTTGACACAACACAAAAAAATTTCATTCCACTTGTCCATTTGTGCTTGGCTTATATATTGTTGCCTTCCTGTGCTTAATAGAAAACTTGTTGACTAGGGCTTCTACCACCTCATTAATGAAGTGGCTTCCTTGATCTGTTATAATTTCTAATTGACAACTAAATCTGGTGACAATGCGTTCATATATGAACATTGCCACTTCATCCATGGCATTTATTTTCAATGGCATAACTTTAACCCACTTGGTTAAATAATCTGTGGCAACTACAATATACTTATTTTGGCATGGGGTAGTTGGAAGTGGACCTAAAATATCTATTCCCCACTTTCAAAGGGACCAAGTGGAAGAATAGGGCATAATGGAACTAATGAAGTCTTACGGTTACCATGTGTTTGAAAAATATCATATGTCTTACAATAATTATAACAATATCTAAAAAGAGTGGGCCAGTGATAACCTACATCCAAGATCCTTCTTTTTGTAAGTTGTCTAGAGAAGTGTCCTCCACATGTACCATTATGGAATTCTTCTATTAGATCCTTCCCTTGATCATGTCTAACTACCCTCTTATATTGTCCATCAGGTTCTATTCGAAATAATACTCCAATAAGAATAGAATATGGATGAATGGCTTGAGTAATCTTCCTCTTAGTATTTGCATTGGCACCATCAGGAAACTTGAATTCATTTAGATAATTCCAAATATCTATGTATTCACTATGGATTGTGTCAAGGGATAACAATGTTGCATCTAGGAAATCATCATCATCACAAGATGAACCTAAACCATTATAGGCTTGAGAGAGTGCATCTGCATTGACATTCTTCTTTCCTAGCCTATCTATAATATCAAATTCAAATTATTGTAGAAAAATTATCCATATTGCTATCCTCCCTAATGGGTTAGGGTTATTTACAATATATTTTAGAGCCTGATGATCTGTTACAACTATAAATTTTTTCTCGAGCAAGTAATTTCTAAACTTCTTTACAACAAAAATGATAGCTAGAGACTCTTTTTTTGTTACAATATAATTTACCTCAACACTACTCATTTGTCTACTCCCAAAGTAAACTGGATGATCATTCCCACTTTCTTCCTTTTATTTTAGATTACTTCCTAGTGTTGCATCTAAGGCATCAGTATACACAATGAATGGCTTGCTCCAATCTGGATTCTTTAAAATAGGTGAAGACACCAAAGCTTCCTTCAATTGTTCCAAAGCTTCATGTGCCTTCTTTCATGGTTCATAAGTAACATCCTTCTTCAAGAAATGGGTTAGTGGCTATGAAATATTTGAGAAATTCTTGATGAACCTTCTATAGTAACCCACATGGCCTAAAAATGATCTCAACTTACTTCTATTCAAAGGAAATGGTAACTCTTTGATTTTTGAAACTTTATCAGGATCAGTACCAATACCATCTATGGATACAACATGCCCTAAAAAATGCCTTTGGAATATCCAAAGACACACTTTGTAGGGTTTATTGAGGCTTGTGATTCATCTAACCTTTGAAATGTTGTCTCCATCTGGTGCCGGTGGTCCATTTTGCTCCCATAGATGTAAATATCATCCAAAAATACTCTGATGAAGTTCCCAATGTAGGGTTCAAACACCCTATTCATCAAATGCTAGAACGTTATCAGAGCATTACACAACCCAAAAGGCATAACTCTATAAGAAAATGTTCCCCAAGGAGTGGTGAACGTGGTCTTCAGCTGATATTTCTATACTATACGAACGTTGCCGTATCTGCTATATCCATCAGCAAAACTATAGCACTCCTGGCCAGCTACTTTGTCCAAGATCTGATCTGAGAATGGAAGAGGGTAATGATCCTTCTTTTTTGTCTTGTTGAGCTTCCTATAATCAACACAAATGTTTAGCTTCCCATTTTTTTTTATTGAGATCACAATGGAAGAAACCCATTCTGAATTCTCCTCAACAAATATGAATCTTGCATCAAGTAATTTATCTATTTCTTCTTTTACAGTCTTGGAAAAATTAGGATTCATTCTATATGGCATTTGATTTATGGGCTTAGCACCATCTACCAGCTCAATAGAATGTTCTACCCAGCTTACTTGACGGAGTTCCTTGTAATCAAAAGTGAATAGGTGTATGTACCTTCGAAAGAGATGGAGGTAGGATTCCTTATCACTCTCCATCACAGCATCACCAATCTTTATTTGTTGGAGACGATCATTAATTTCTTCTTCAGATAATTTTATGGGTTCATGAGTCGATGTGACTGGAAGGATATCCATGAATGAAATATCAACCTCACTTTCTTCATCTTCTATGTCCACTTCATTGGTACTAGAGTAATAAGAGGATGTCCAATCATCAGTTTCATCACTTGAATCCACAGGTTCTTCCTTATGATGTTGAGGGATCACGTTCATCTTCACCCTCTCTTTGCCATGTCCAAGTGTCATAAAGAATTCATTCCAGTAGTTTCTCACATGAACTCTCCTTAACCATGGCCTTCCCAAAAAAATTAGGTACGTAATAGTACTATTTTTCATCACCTGAAATTCTACCACACATACAACACCCATAATAGATATTTCCACATTTGAAACAACACCTTATGGTTTAGTTTTTCCCTTATTTAATTATCTTAACATAAGTGTTGAGGGGCGATCAATTTTTAAACCCAACATATTCATTAAAAACTCAGTCATTACATTAACTACATCACCTCCATCAACTAAGACATCATGAATTGAAATACCATTACATAATACCTCAACTTGTGGAGTGTAAGGATCCACCTCTGCCTCCAAAATAGGGACCTCAACCTCCTTCCTTCGTCGAGCATTGAGTACACTTCGTAGCTCCCACCTCTTCTCAGAAGACAGCCAGAAGTTGACCATATGTAATATTTACAAGCCTTTTGGACATATCTTCTAAGATGGAGTATGGTCCTTGTCCCTGTGAATTCAAAAAATGCTGCACACCCAACTTTCTTCTCCTATGTTTCTTACTAGTTTCTCCTTTCATCTTCTTAGGATCATTTCCATCTTGGTTATCTTTTTCTTTCTTTCTTTTTGTTACAAACACATCTGCTTCATTATTTATGCTCCTATCTACTACATCAAAAGAATTCATAGGTACTTTTCCTTTATAATTATCTCTTGTACCAAATGTAGAAGCTCTATCTAGAAAATTATACTTATAATGACCCTTTTTATGACAACCATAACATACAACTTCAGAAATATTTATTTTTGGACCTCTATCTCCTCCCTAAGAACTAAATTATTTTCCTTGAAGAAGATTAATAGTTAACTGGCCCATCTTCCTAAGCAGATCCTCATACTCAGTAGATGTACTAGGAGAAATATTTGTGCTCACTGAGACTGGTTGTGGATTCTAGACCAAAGGTGTTGGTGTAGGATCTACCTTAGCAACAATTTCTTTGGGCTCTTCTTCCATGCTTTCTTCTCACCTTCTTGCAATCTCCTTTGCTTGTTCAAGAGTCGTTGGGTGGTCATACTTCACTCATTGTCTAATCTCTGGCTTCATCCCAAGAATGAAGTGCTTACAGAGGAGATTATCCATGCCATTCATCAACCCATACGCTAATCCTTCTTTTTGTATCTATGCATCAAGATTCCTCCTTATCTCTAGAACACGAGCATGATAATCCCTTATCTTCTCCTTCTCTCCTTGGGATAGCTTTGTGATATCGATCATGAGATCTACATTATTCACCAAGTTCTTCAAGAAAACTTTCAGTTAATAAATCCCATGAGTTTTTCACATTATCACCTAATGTTTCAAACCACCTAAGGGCTGAACCATCCAAAAAGGTAGAAAAAAATTCATTCCATTATTCCCTTCTTATGAGGCCATTATAAATACAAGATCATTTAAACTCTTGAATGAAAGAGGAAGCATATTCATTAGATTGGGCTGAAAAAATAGGAATCTTCCCCATTTTTAAAAGTAACCACAACAAAATACCAACCCACAAGTACAATCAACAAGACTTATGTGCACAAATAATTGGAATCACTATAATAGAAAATGACTTTACACCTTTCTACAATAAAATAGGAATGACCACGGTAAACTATGGTAAAACTTGACTTACTATGGTAAAAACTGACTTTACTATGGTAAACACTATTCACGGTAAAAAATGAAGTTATTGTGGTAAATACTATTCATGGTAAAAATTAAAGTCACTGTGGTAAATACTATTCATGGTAAAGAGTGAATTTACCATGGTAACTACTATGCACAATAAAAATAAGGTTACCCTCCAAATGATTTCTGACTAAGTGGGAATATCTCACGAGAAAATTCACCAACGAGGAATGGTCCCGACAACGAAACCAAAATGTCATCACCAATCCAACACTATGATAAATCTCAACCAGAAACTCCTCGTGCTATGATTATTTACTAATGCACAACTTTTAGTTTGGTGGATGTAATCTGGAAACACAACAAAAAAACATAACACAAGAATACTATAGACTATGATATGAAGGAATGATGAAAAATCTGAAATATAAGTGTAAATTATAATATCAACATGAAATTGTTACAATCTCACCCATGAAGTACTTCAAGTGTTACCAACTCCATTTTCCTTCCAACAATAACTATGGGAGAAACTTCACAATTACACCTCTTAATGGCTTCTTTAACACACTTTCTAAATGATGGCTTCCTTCAAACACTTACTCATACAATATTTCTCACTACTTCCTTCTATGCTAAATGAGGGGGGTGGCCTCTCTATTTATAGAACTATAGGGATTATCCACCTTATCTCTAAGATAGGATAAGAAATCTACTCTGACGAATCATATTCCATACCTTAACTCTTATCTTTACATGTAAGATTATATTTTAAGATAAGATAAACCTTATCATTTCACATGGGTTCCACATTTTTAGACTTTTTACAAATAAAATACACAAAATATTTATAACCTCACTCCTTGTCCTTATTACCAATATAATATTTCTAATTCCTAATCATGTAGACCCTACTTCTCTACTTACCCTAACTTTGACATTTTAACATTATTGAACCACTTACGATAAATATTTACTTTTTACCACAACATTCCTATTGTATTTTGAATATTACCGTACTATACATTATTGGCAGCATCGTACCAGCAACAATGTTATCTTCTATTAGATACTACTACTAATTATACTTAACAACATCCTATTCTTAATACATACATTAATGAAATAGAAATTACGGAGGAAAATTTTAGTGTCGACAGTACCATCCCTCGATGCTACTAGTCAATATCATTCCTTGATGTTACCAGTTAGTAGTATCCCTCGATGCTAATAGTCAGTATCATCTGATGATGATATCGGTTGGTAGCATTCCTTGATGTTACCAGTTAGTAGTATCCCTCGATGCTATCAACTGATATCATCCCATGATTCTACTAGATATTGTCGGTTGATGGAATTCAAAGATGTTATCAGATGATAGTAGAAAAAATATACCATTCGATAGGATCCCGTGATACTACAGGTCGATAGCATCCAAAGATGCTACCAGTCAATAACATACAAATATGCTACCAGTTGATATTAGCAAAGGGTTTTCTATAACCCTGGGAAATGATGTTTTCCCCATTCTTCAAATTAATAAGAATTTTCTAGAGGATAATCCAAGCAAGGATTCAAGGTTTGGGATAACAACCAACAAAGGAACCCATAAAAAAGGAGACACAGATAAGCTCTCCTTATCTAGAGCCCATTATAATGAAACCCTGCGAATTTTTAGATAAATCAAAAAAACAAAATGGAGTGAAGATACAGGACTTCCCAAACCCTATTAACCATAGTCTAATTCTACCCACTAAATCATGTCGTAACCTTATTAATCATCAATAGGAATATTCAACACACATTATTTAAAGCAATAACAACAAAGGAGAGAGAGAGAGAGAGAATTGATGAGTTGATGCCTGAAAAGAAGCATATGAAACCTTCTTACTACTTCTACATGATTTTCCAGTAGTCAAGAAAATTGACAAGTCCTTTTCACCACGTTATTATAACCAAACCTCCAAATCGAGAAAACCACAACTAAGAAATAGCGTTGCAGCTTCAATAACAACGTAGGGCTTGATTATTTATAATTTCCATTGAAAAACCTACTATAACTTCCACAAATAGTTTGAAACTTGCATGTAAGAATGGAGATCTTAAGGGAAAATAAAACTCTAACACAAACAAACAACAATAATAATAATGATCCCTCATACGAATGATTATCTTCCAATGGAGGTTTTATGATTCCCTAGGTCATTAATTTCATTAAAATTTTGACCTACTAAGTACAAGTTTTGGGATTTCCACCACCTCCTCTATTTCCTAGAAACCCCCATCTAATGTGCTTAGCTAGACACATGGCATTTAAAAGCTGATTAGTCAAATATTTAAGGATATCAAATCCTAAGTAGTCAGATTCAATAGGATAGAAATAAATTTCAATTCCCCATGTTCAACCACCATATTAATAACCCAATTTAGCATAACAACATATTCATAAAACTAGACAGTAAGATAAAAACATCATCCATAGTAATAATGAATTAATCATTACCAAAGAAATGAACGTAAATTAATTTTTAACTAGGAGGTGTGTTACATATTTCCACCTTTAAAAATTATCATCTTGATAATTAAACTCTAAAAGACATTAATAGATAAGATAGAATCAAATAATCATACCCGTTATTATATCATAAGTAATGAACAAATTAAACAAAACATGAAACTGCTCAAATTTAAAAAGACTATCACCAGAGTTCATTGGCTATAACAACCCATATTCAGTAGAGTTTGAAATTTTTACATCTCTTTCCATTCAACTTAACAATAAAAATATTAAGTATATCAAAATAGATGTAAAAATATAATTCCTTATCATTGCAATAAGTGTGTTAAAGTAGTTTTTATATCATCAATATTTTCCCAAGTTCCACTTTCTTCAGAAAATCGGTCCCATTGAACCTTGCACTGAGCAATATCCCGATTTCTTAAGTTTACCTTGTGATTTTCCAACACTTTTATTGGCTCAACCATGATGATTCCTGGATCCTGAACCTATAAGGCATTCCAATTCAGAATGTGAGATAAATAAGACACATTCTTTTAAAGAAAAGAAATATGAAAAACATCATGCATCTTGGACGATGCGGGAGGCAACAATAAATGGTATGCCATAGGGCTGATCACTTCAATTACTTAAAACTATCCAACAAAGTGAGGTGATAGTTTGGCTTACTTGTCAAAGGTTATTGAAATTTTCTTGGGATTAACCCTTAGGAAGACCTATTCTCCTTGTTCAAACTTTTCATCCACCCTCTTAAGATCTTCATAGCTCTTTTTCCTATTGGAAGCTTCTTTTAACTGCTCACGAATGAGCTTAACTTGTTCCATTTCTGTCAACATCTTGGGTCGTACTACTTCTCTATCCTCCATTTTGTCCCAGCTAATAGGATTCCTACACTTTCTCTCATACAATGATTCAAATGGATCCATTTTTAGTGATGAATGGTAATAACCATAATTTCATTAAATTTGGACATTTTACAATCTAGATTAAATACTGAAATCAACTATATTGGTTTTCTTATATCAAATACTGGAATTTGATTTGGCTATTATTGGAATCCAAAATGGGGATTTTTGGAATTTTATTTAGCTATTATTAGAATCCAAAAAGGTATTTTTTGGAATTATATATCATGTATGAGGGATTTCCATTTTAGGGGTTTACATATTTTTTAGTACGAATAGGAAATACTTATTATAATAATTAATACATTTATAGCTTTACAAAGCATAGAAAATACTTATATTGTCCATTCTCATACAAACAAACATTTTTTATCTTCTATTGAATGGGAAGATGCCAATTCTCATATAAGAATCATAGAATAAAAATAGAGGTAATATTCAATTTGTTTTATAATGGACAGTTGCCCATTCTCACATCCTTTATAGTGATATTGAAATTATTAAGTTTAATGTTTCTTCAATGAGTCAGGATGGTTAAAAAAGGCATATGCCCATTCTCATACAAACAAAGAGTTTTATTATTTTGATGATAATTTTTATCATTGTGATGAGAATTGGCATATGTCATTTCTCACACTAAAAAATAATTTTATCATTGTGATAAGAATGGGCATATGCACAATCTCATAAGCTTAATATAGAAAGAAAGAAAAAATTGGATGTGATCTATTTTAACTATGGGGTCGCACACATTTGCATGTTCTATCTTTTACATAGTTTGATAATATATATTTGTATCTAAAATTTCTTATAATTTATGATATCAATGAAAAATTGACAAATTTTTAACTATAACGTGGATTTATTTGCATAGAATGAAGGTAGGAAATGTGTTGTTATGAGATAAATAAAACATAAAATGATGGTAATAAATTAATTGTTAAGAGATAGTCTACAAAAACGAACCAATATTTATATATTTTTATGAAGTAGACTAAAAAATAAACCAATTATTTTATATTTATTAATCAACACAATATTAACAAGTAAACTCAATCAAGCTCAATATTTGTGGAAATGTGTTGTTATGATAAAAATACAAGTCATAATAATTTTTGTATAAAATGATGGTAATAAATCCATTGTTATGAAATCCACTAAAAAAACCAATATGATTGAATTTTTATGAGAAATACTACAAAAATAAACTAAATTTATCTATATATTAATCAACATAATAGTATCAAATACACTAAATCAAGCTCAGTAATTGATTTTTTAAATGTTTTCAAAGACCAACGTAAATTTGGGTGTGGACCCACATGATTTAACCATGTACATAAGTGTGTGTAAAATTTTCTAGCAAAATGTATTATGCCATCAAATTTCTAGTTAGAAGGCAATCCAAATAAAAGCACCTCAGTCCTGTCATGAAAAAAACATTTTCATTCACCTATGAACAACATATTTTTTTCTCTATATATTTAAGTGTACTGGTCGAGAACCTTTTGCATATTATTTTTGTAAATTGATACAATATTCCCCTTGTTTAATCTTAAAAATTTATTGTTGATTTCACACTCCATTATGCCCTAGCAAAAAACAAATTCAATATTTATTAGCCAATAAAATTTTTAAATGAAGGCATGTCATTATATTGAATGCAGGTATGTAAACCACAATCCAATATCAAAATGTTGTCATGTTATCCTTAACAATTTAGGGAAAAAAGTATGACTAAAGTATCAATAACATGCATATGTAAATTCTGGTTGTATGGTCAACAATCTAAATTCAAAAATCCTTAGAAATCCAAAGAGTAATTCTTCTACCCCTAAAACCAATAACTTCTTTCTATAGAAAAAAATATGAAAACCAACCAATAAAAAAACTCTTTTGATCAATGAAGAGTTAATCGCCGAAGCTACCGGCCTTGGAATGGATGGGTACCGCTTTTTCAATTAAAGGATTGACAGGCCTACTAAGTAGAGGAAATTTGTGGAGGGTAATGAGAAAATGGTATTTGTCACAACGGTTTTGCAGGTCAGATCTATCCCTCCACCTTTTGATGAGGTCACCCATATGATGGTGTGATACATCTCTTTAGAGGGGAGATTTGTCACAGTGCCCTTAAAACATCTTGTGTTCCTCAATCACTTCCACATAAATTTCACAGTATATTTCCCTCATTATTTGCTTAATTCTCTTGAGCAATCCATTTTGGAGTTCTAAAAGCATACTCGTGCAGTCCCTTTGCATCAAGGTCTCATTTTCTTATTGCATAAACTTTGTCTTCTTAAGCTTCTCGGCATTCCAACTTCCCCCATCTTTGTTCCATCTTTTCCCCTCACCACTGCCAATACCCCAATCTCTTCTCCTTTTATCCCCATCACCACTGCTGCTACCCCTATGCCTTCCTTCTCGGTTCCCCCTATCATCCCCCCCACCTCTGCTCCCACCCCCTTCGCCTCCACTTTGACCAAACCTATAACCAGGTCTTCTAAAAGACTGAACCTGGATAGCCCTATTTTAGGGAACATCCCTCAGGACTTGGAGGTTTCTCATAATATCCTTCATATTAGAAGTACGGGTTCTCAAGAGACACACACTGAGAGATCCAAAAAAATGCTAGAAGCATTAGAAACATACATGTTGCTGTTGAAAGAAGAAGTCAAAAACTTGGCTAAGAAAAAAGGTAAGAGGATGAAGGAGGAGGAGGCTGATATTGACAATAAACAGGTTGATATATACAAAAAACTTTACTCCCTGGACAACCTTCTAGGGAAAACCAAGACTCGCCATGACCATAATATGGCTATATTTAGTGCAATCGAGGAATTTATTGAGCAACATGTTCGTTGCATCTCTAATCTCAGTGGAATACCAACTCTTTGGGACACAAAAAAAGAAAGCAAACAAACCATTCAACAGCTGGATATTACTGACCCTACTCATATGATAGAATTGGATATGTTCACCTCCTGGTAGACTATTAAATCCAGAATTGCCAAATCCACCAAGAAGTAATTGTGGATCTACGCTGCTCTTGGTGCCTTCTATCACATTTTTTGTTTTTTTTTGCTATTTTTTGGCTGCTCTTCTGCAGTGTTCGAACTAGTTTGATGTTTTGGGGTAACTACTATTTGGTTACCCTGGGTTTTTTATGTCTTATCTGGATCTTAATCCTTCTTATAATGTTTTTCATTCCTATTCTAGCTTCTAGGCCCTCTTTGTATATAAAGGTATAGTCCCTTTCAAAAAACTATTTGCCAATAATAAAAAAAATAACAAAACTCTTTTTCAATAAATTAAATCATAAATTATATTATCTGATTTTATTGATAGTTACTTTCCTTTTGTATAATCCTATAAAAGCTAGTTTTGAGCATTAAATGGTGAACTATCAATAACATCCTAATTTATCATTATCTACTAATCACATCATTTGGATGAAATGTGAAAAAAATATAAAAAATTGTAATAAATACATTTTGAGCATTACATACTAATAATCATCAATAACATCTTATTAAAGAGTATATAATAATCACTTCAAATGGAAAATGGGAAAAAGTACTACAGAAATGTAATAAACACAATTTTATATATTCATTTGTTCCAATGTTGTTTGAAATAAAGATCATCCCTTTATGATGTATCTTACATCATCTATAACTCGTACTGTGGATAGTTTAGAAAACATGTTAGACATAAGCCACCTATTATTTTTAAATTCTTTCTTAGAAAACTTTAGAGACACAAAAAAAATTCTTAAGGAACCCCTTTGTTGTCTACGTTAACTACAATTGTAGTTTCACATTTATATGGAAATTATGATGTCTTTCAAATTGTTTTCAAATTTTTAATAAATCTGTCTCCCTCTTTTTTGCAATGTTCCATACCCCACCAAAACAAAGGTTACACATCCACTTTAGCTGAGAGTAACCCTTTTTTGTTAGTTTTTCTACACTAGAATTTGTATCCAATGTAGATGAACAAAATGTTTCTCAATGAAAATCTTTAAACACAGAAGTTGGAAATTGGGTAATAGACATTCGTTGGAGGAGGTTCTCATTGTTCAATTGAAATGTATTTTCCTTTTTTGAAGTATGCTTTTGAACTAATTGCTCTTCTAATTCAAGAACAAGAAAATGTTTCTTTTGAGGCACTGCAAAAAAAATTAATATTAAACTTCATTATTAACGTGTATGTATTTCAAATACGATAATAATATTTCACAAAATATTTTTACCTATTTCTTTACATCCTTTTTTTTGTACATTTTCTAGATTTTCTCCAGCTATATCTTCACATAAAAAATTGAAATTAGGATATATTTATGAAATTTATTCCAACTAATATTGAAAAATAAAAAAGATTAATATTTTTACCTATTTCTTTACATATAATTTTTGAATTCTCTCCAATTGCATCTACACATAAAAATTTCAATTAGCATATATTTATCAAATTGACTCAAACTAATATCGACAAGTAAAAAATATTATTAAATTTTAAATAATACTTGATACATGTTCATGAATAACCTTTCATAATTTATGGTGAATGGTTTGATGTAGCTTCAGTATGTATCACCATCAGTTTTGTGTTTTGTATGTTTTTTTGGGTAATTTTTTCTTGTCTAGTCATCATCGTTCTATTGTTAGGAATAGTAGCTTTTTCTTGGCTACCCAACATCATGCTATTGTTTTTATTTATTATGGGAAAATAGTTTTGAAGGGACTGTACCCTATGTACAAAAAGGCACAAAAGCCAGATACCAAAAGAGGAAAAACCAACCCTAAAAGAGAAAAAAATCCAACATCAGAGGGATCAAAAACTAGATAATACAATAAAGTAACAAAACAGGATCAAGACAGACAGTGATCTGAATAAAAGTAGAAGAGACAAAAAATGAATAAGAGATAACCATCACTAGTCATCTCAGCCAAAAAATAGCACCAAAAACACCAATCAACAGCAACTTCACTACTAGTAAACAGCACCAGAGCTCCGCATCACTTGATAGCCCGGTCAATCTTGGATTTAATCATTTGGAGCGAGACAAAGAATGCAATGACAGTGGCCTGGGAAGGGTCTTTCAAATCTACTTAGGCAATTACAAGATCTTTGTTCTCTTTGGAGCCCCAAATTTCCTCGGTAATACCGCTGAGACTGCAAATACTACGAACATGCTATTCGATAAAATTGTAAATACTTTTAAGGGAAGAGAGGATATAATCATTATGCCCTTTTCCATTTCCAACCCTGTCATCCAGAGATAGGAAGCTGCTTGAAAATTGTTAGCAAGTGATATGTATCCTCTACATCATTTTTTAGAAGTTTCACTTTTTTCCTTAAGCAATTATCCATAATCCCTAAGAACAACTCTTTAGTTCCTAAATTTCCTTTTCCATCTTTCCAGGCTCTGACAAAAAACAAGTCCTCATCTTTAGTCTCCTCCACCAGATTACTAATGTGAAGTAAATTCACAGTAAGCTCTAGGTATTTATGACTTCTAAGAACCCTATGAGAAGTAGGGACCTTATTTTTCATCTCCTTCCTTTTCTTGCTAGTTGAAGAAGTGTCAAGCTTCCTATCGAGAAGGGGAGGAATGGAGGCAGGGGGAGGAGCAAAATCTAAGTGGGAATAGGCTAAACAGTGGTAGTGAATAAGTAGTATTAACCCTTGATGAACGGGAACAACCCTAGTGTGATATTTGTACTTACCAGAATAGATTTCTCCAGAGAATTCAACAAGTAATGAGGAAATTTGATGGTGAATTTTCTACGGAATTGATTAAGGAAGATCAAGTACTTTTGGAGAATAGTGACAAATCTCCCCTCTAGAGTAACCTACCTTACTACCATCCTTGCGATCTCAGCAAAAGGCTCTGAAACAGAAGCAAGCTTGATGCCAGCCATCACAATATTATTAGATTTCCCCCCTCATCAAGAAAACTCTGATAGCCTCCACCTCTCTGTCCACCCACTTTTTAAAGACTTTGGTGCCATCTAGACTGAGCCCAGTGACTTGGGCAATAATTTCCTCTGATATCTCAACCTTGATGTTACTGTACTTAACCACACGATTCCTCCATCCCTGAGAAAATTTAATTGAAAGATCCTGATCAAAACCTTGGATTTTTTCAATAAATTTAATTAGACCCCCTTTTTGAAGATAGTTCCAAAGAACTGTAACATCATGCTATTGTTAGGAATAGTATATTTTTCTTGGTTGGTTGGCACACTTTGTTCTCCACTCATAATAATGCTATTAATAGGAATAATATCTGCTTATAATGGATTGACCTCATGGATTTTGATTTATTCTCCACTCATGATCATTTACAAGGGCTTAACAGTTGCTGCCAATGAACATAAATACTGAGAATATAAAGTAAAAATTGTAAAACAATGAACTATTGTCCATTCTTACTTAATTACTATAATACATGTTCTATGGCTTGCACTTCATTGGGTTGATACTTGTTCATGATACATGTGCAATCTTGGGCTCAACAACATGGTTACCTGTTCTCAATTAGGAATCATAGAAGAAGATTAGAATGATGCATAAATTTTAACATTTGTAAACAATAAACTATTTTCCGTAATCTAAATTGTCTGACTGCAGATACCTAAATCTATCTTGTATTCTATCACTAAGGTTAGGATGACCCAATTGTTCACTGTAATACCTGTTCAATCTTGGATATTAACTTGGCTGATTTACTCTGGGTCTCCACTCTTAAGAATCACTTGAATTTTTAAGAGTATGAAAATTATTGCATAAATTTGTCTTCTATTGGTTGGACTATCCCTGAAAGATCCATGTGTTGCACTACATACCATCAACAAGAGGGATCAAGCCTTATGTATTTTTACTTCCTATTCAGGTAGAGGGGCCATTCCAGATGATTTCTAACTATAATTTAGAAATGGATTAAATATTATTCAGTTCAATACATGCAATATTGAACTGTGCAGAATCATGTTCTTCTATAAGATATCCATAAAGGAAGAATCTATGATTGATATATGAGAATTGGACATAATGCTCATTCAATGACATGAAACATTTAACTTAATCATTATAAAACCTCTATAAATCCAGTGGTTAAAAAATTCATAATATTTCTAACTCTAATATAATGGACATATGCCCACTCAAGACATACAATGTTTCTAACTCTAATTGAACGATAATCAGATATATCATCTGGTTTCAAATCCCATTCAGGTTGGACAATTTATTATTGTAAAAAAAATTCTAGACTGTATATAAATCTAATAGAATGGATTTCTCCTTTTTTATAAGGTATAAGGGCCATACACCCATTATTTCTAACATACTTTATATAGGTATTATAAGACCTCTATTAAGTTTAATCATTATAACGATTGTTAAGATGCATGTTCATTATAAAGGAATCATTCTAGGAAGAAGGATATAGTTGATATATGAGAATGGACATATACCCTATAAATACATGCAATATTGAAGTTAACTAATTATAATACCTCTATAAAGGAAGTGGTTAAAAAATTTTCAATGGATTTCTAGCTCTATTCAGAAAGGTCATATGTCATTTAATACATAGGAATGATTGTACTTAATCATCATACAACCTCTATACACAGGAAGTGATTAAAATATTCAAAATATTTCTACTCATGATCAAGATCAATAAAGTGCAAAGGATTGATTGTTTCTACCTCTAAGGAAGTGGTTATAAATTTTTTATAGGAATGATTGTTTCTAACTCTACACATGATTCAAATTATCATTCAGAGAGAATCCAATTGTTAAGATATAAATCATATTATGGACTTTGTGCAAGGGTTACCTATATGTAGATAGGAATGAGTAAAATGAAATAGGTGAACTACATAACGTGAATTGTATAGGCTATTTCTATACTGAAGGCGTAGTTAAAAAAATTATAATAGTCTCTGTGATCATGCTCTCCATAGTCAGAGATTATTCACTACTTCCCATTCTAAAGACAAAGTGAGGGCCTATTTATACCATGTGCTTCCTATGATACATGTATTTTATCTCACGGTGCAATACTCAATACAAGGGACACAAAAGTGTTTGTTTTTCTGAGATCATGTGCTCCCAAAAATGTACTGATATGCTCACATTGTAAACATTCAACTGTTCATGGATGGAAATACTCCAACTTAATCATTCGGGTACCTCTATAATATCCTGAAACAAATCTTAATGTTTCCGATCTAGGTCCATTATAACATTTTCCACATTTGTTTACATAGCAGTCTGATAATATGAAAAGAAATATATAGATAAAACTATCACTGAAGGATGTACATCTATAATATTAGAATAAAGTTAAACATTGTTAAGACTTTGTAACATCCATAAAAAGTTCTTGGTGATTTATTATAAAAAGATTCAAAAATATTCATAGAGGATATATTACCTAAGCTAGCTTGTATTTCTAGACATTTATAATATATGTTGGATCATGATCTCCTACTTGTGATTCTCCACCATAATGACAGTGAGAGAAGTATCAATAATATCGTTTTTCCTTTGATAATACGTGACAAGATTACAGAAATTAGTAATTAGGGGAGACTTCTACGTGTGAGTGGAGGTAAATGGAATTCCAAAAACTCTTAATGTTCTACTTAGAAAAAATAGGATAAGAACATTGACAAGTGAATTCATATGTATCTGACATTACTTAGTTGAGATTTTGTATTAGCCACAATATAACATATAATTCAAGTAGTTCAATAGTGGGTTTTGAATAATTATAGTAAAAATTTATTTCCCCTAATAGTGTTTTTTTCCTTTTAAATTTTTTCATCTCTTCTCTAAGATCTTGACATAGTTAAGAAAAATTTGCAACTCATGGATCAAAAAATTTTCAATCACATTTAATGACATTATATCCTATTTAAGAACACCATATTTTGGAACTCTTGCCAACATATAAAGCATAACTTTATCTCTTCTTTCTCTACCAAGCTTTACTCTTTTAAAATAATATGACTTTACAGTGAAAAATGGAATTACTAACCATACTCATATGTTGAACCAAACTTCACCATATAATGCATTTATCGGAAAGGACATATATTTATTCATCTGATCATACCTTTCTTGCATCTGAATAGTCTTGTATGTAAGCACAATCTAATATAATTTGTCTTGAAATCTGGGTCTGTAGCATTTTTTTGGGCTAGAAGGCAACCCACCATTGGTATACAAATCAATGCACTAAAAACCCACTTATCCCAAATTTTATCTCAGAGTACAAGAAATGAAATATTATCATTCAAAATTTCCAATTTTTCCCTTCTATGAAAGATGCAAAATTTTCATTTCACAATGACTACATGTGAACATTAAAATAAATTTTATTAGTTTTTAGCATTCTATGAGAAATAATGTAAGTTAATTTCTATGTAAAAAAAAAACTTAATACAATTTATAAATACCTTCCAGGCCTATGAATTTTCATGACTAGAACCAAGATGTTGTGGTATCTTCTCTAAGATCCACCTTGACCTAGATTTGTACAGTGAGTCAATAAATATTGTTTTCACCCATGTTTTTTTCCATATTCTGTTGCTTGCAAATACTGATTAATTTTTTGTTGTTTCTTTGGAAGATAGAATACAAGTAGACTTTTGTTTGATTCTATCATGGATAGATGAAAACATTAGGATTTGTAAGGATTTGGTTTTGAGCTTCAATTGTATGTTTCCCATCAATAATATAGAAATGAGTTTCTATGTCATGAATTTCATGCTCAAAATCCATGTCAAAAATATCACCAATATATTTTTTTAAAGGAAGAAAAATTACATCTATGCTAAAGAGGTACAGGGTTGCACAACATAGAGTGCAGAAGGAGACTAACACTTGCTAAATCAAGTGATATGTATTGGTATTTTACAGGAGCTACATGGCAACGACCAATATCAAATTTGAATGAATTTTCTTCAAATAAAAAAAATATGAAGCTCTTCAGATAATGTAGATTGAATTATTTTAAATTTAGTTTGAGTTCTTGTTTTAATAATGTTTTCTCTTTTGCAGATCACTTCACCTCTTGAAAGTGTGATTCTGAAATGTGTTTTTCCAGCTTAGATAATTTTTATCTTCTGAGCATGGTAAACATTTTTTAGTGTAATTTTTGTTGGATCGCTTCCTTATCCATATTCAAGAGGTGAGTAATAAATGAAGTGAATGCATACTGATATAGCATTTTGAATATGGTGACAATTCCTACACAAATAGCTTCACTATTATGCACACCACTCTTATCCCCTTTAGTGTATGACTCGATTTTCCAACCATAACTATAACATGAATCTTTTTATTTTTTACTGACCTTTCCATGCCATATTTTTTGTAAAGAGAAACCTGTAATTCCATTTTATGTACTAAGCATGTTCTCGATGTGTTGTCCACTTTTTCCACTTGAAGAGATACAATTGTATCTATTATACACTTTATGCTCACAAAAATTCCAACTGGTGTGTGTTGGTCTCCCAACGAATGAAACAACCACAAATCATTGTAATAATTATCAAGGGTGTGAACTTTAATGAACCATGCTGCATCCCTTCTTCCAAAGTCATCTGCACCATCAATAAATGGAATTTCCTTATATGCGGTCATGGTAGTAAGAGCCTTTTTTTTGTTAGAAATTTTTTTCGTGTAATATACATCAAAACCTTCACAAACTTAACATTTTTTTAAATAAAAGTAACAAGTTGATAACGTTCAACTTCCCATTTTAAACTTCTATTCTTTTTCTATGATTGCATCTACCCATGATAAGTTTTTTCATTTTAAACTCTATATTGAATGGGAAGATTGCCTAGTTCTATGTGATATAATTGTTTTTTTATATTAATATAATACATATTTAAAATATTCAAAAATATATCATATATTTTTTTATAAAATTAACAAGTTACGATAACGTTCAACTTCCCATTTTAAACTCCATTCTTTTTCTATGATTGCATCTACCCATGATAAGTATGTTTGTTTGCATTGAATGGGAATATGCACATTTTGATGTGATATAATTGATTTGTTTATAGTGAATGTAGTACGATATCCATTCTCATGTAACATAACATTTTATTAGAAGAAGTAACAAGCTAGATGAAGGTTCAATTTATCTTCAATTCGTAATTTTTTAGAGTTATTACAATGGGCAGTGGAGTGAAAAAATTGACCTTTGTTTGTATTGAATGGGAAAATGCCCATTCCCATATAGGAATCATGGAAAAAGAAGAATAGAGATATTAGAGATATTAAAATGATTTTCCCATTCCCATATAGGAATACAGAATAAGAATTCGAATATAGATTGGAAGTATTAAAATGGATTTAATTAATTTATCATAGAAGGAAAATGGTCGTTTATGTTACTTTTACTCTGTCTAATTTGCCCATTCTCGGAGTGTCAACATAACTATCAGAAGAAGAAAAGTTTATGCTTTTTTTATCTCTCCACTTTAGAGTTATTTTAATGGGCAAGTCTACTTTAAAAAGGTAGATGTCCATTCTCACATATAACTAATAGGAAAATAATAGATATAAATTGTCATTCTCATGTATGACTAATATAAATATATTATATATATAATTTGTTACAAGAAGAATAGAGATAATTTTAAGGTCAACATATTCAATTTACATTCTTTTAACATGGGAAGGTTATTCACATACCAAAAAACATTGTTTATTTCATAATAATTTGTGAATCGTCTCTATATATATAATTTATAAAAGTTCTATATGATATAATATGTTCATAGCTCAACATATTATCTATTTCATTCTTTTATGATTGGGATTAGGTTATCTCTACTCTATTTAAGTGTTTATAATTATATCATATTGGTTGGGCTATCCCTGACTGAGCCAAGTGTTGCACTACATGTCCTCTAGAGGAATCAAACCTTATGTAGTTCTCATCATATTAAAGTCCATAGTAATAGAAATGAATCACTTTGTTCTAAATACGAAGTGAAGTGTCAAGATATTAATAGAATTGATGCATTTTATCCTAAAGATGTGATTCAAGAACATAATGGTCTTGCATTACCAAACATCAACATGAATCACACATTGAGGATTAAATGATAAAATTTTGTTGTGATTGTTGGTTGAATATTCTTTGCTGAAGAAATGATTAGGTCCTCATGTTTTCCTACACACCATCCTAAAACTGGCATAAAATAAGAAATAATTCAATGCATAGCTCAAGTTATTGTTTATAATTATATCATTTTGGCTGGGGTAGTAGATTCAAATATATAATATTTTGAGAATGGGATAATTATGCTCTACATACCCTTGATAGGGATCAAACCTTATGTATTCTCATCTTACAATATATACAGATATATCCATTCACATTTGGGATGCATAGAATAATAATAGATATTTTGAATGGGTGTATGCCCATTCTCATATAAGATATATTGAATAGAATTGGAAGATGTGCCTTGTGACATTTTCAACACAATTTGAAGAAAATGTTTATGCTATTTCTACTCTCTCTACTTTATTTGTTATCTTTTTAGATTTAAAAGGGAATATTCTCATTCTCATACATAAGTAATAGAAGAAGAATAAAGATAAGTTTTCTCATCCTCAGGTATAACTAATAAAAATATCTTAAGGAATATTTATCCTTGGGTTCTATCACAATTTGGGAACTCAAACTAATAATGTCGCTGAAGCTGCAGGGTTTTATTGGGGTCTATCTATAGCTCTGCAACACAATTTTTCCAATCTAGAAGTGGAAGGGGACTCCCTGAACATAATTAACAACATAAATGGGAAAGGCTCCATCTCTATCTCCAACAATAACTCTCTTCATAGTATTAAGAAAATGGATTTATCTTTTAATTTCATCACTTTCAAACATGTGTATAGGGAGGCTAATGTTGTGGCAGACTTCTTTGCTAATATGGGGGTTAATGGGCTTGAGTTGACACTTTTGAAGGAGGTGTAAATTATCGATCCCAAGGTGCAGGAAAACTTATTAAAAGACACCAATGCACACATATAAGATCCTTTCATGGGGCATCAAGCTCATTGGTTGTATGATGATTTTACATTTATCTCTCAATAATGAAAAGATCAAGAATGAGATTTGCACGTATTCTTGGAGAGATCTTATTGTCTCCCATGTTTGTAGAAACTTCAGTTCTTGGTTTGTGAGTAATATTTTGGCTTTCTAGATTTTGGGTCTGTTCGTGAAGAGGTTTTTGTTGTTCAACCAAATGGGGGGTGATCTTGTCAGAACTAAACTTGTTAATCTTGAAGGGGTCATGACTGAAGCTATGGCTTTGTTTGATAGCAAGGTATTTACCCCCTTTCTAAAAATATTTGAAGGGCATTGTGAAAATCTTAGCAAGTATTTTTTAAGCACCTAGAAAGTTACCAAAAAAGGAGATATGGTGGAAATGAATGGTATCATGATGGAGATTACTGTGGATTCGGTGGTAAAAGCGATGGGCATTCCAGCGGTGGGGAGGGAGGTCTATAAACCAAATAAGGAAGCATCAAAAGAATTGAATATTTTTCTCGAAGGTAATGAGAATCTCACCTCCCATTTTGTTGGTTACCTTAGATTGTCTTTACCTAATCCATACGATGAGGTAGCTCTCTCTCTCTCATTCAATTTTTAACCCTCGAAGGATGTCATAAGTGTATTTATGTCTACCACCTCCTTGTGCTAAATCATTTCAGGCATGGCTAGGATTTTAGTTTCCCCTACTTCCTGTATCGTTCCATGTGTGCCTCTATTTCCTAGTTCAAAATAAGAAGAATTTATGTCTCTCTCCATCAAGGATTTATCCTTACCCTGATCAAAAGGGTAGCACTGGAAATTGATAAAAATGGCTCCCTTAGGTTGGATTTGGAATCTTATGTAGATGGCACTGGTTCAAACTCAGAGGAGAAGGAAGTGAGAAATGATTCTGACTCCTAGGATGGAGACTTGGATGATGACTAGGATAAGGTGGAGGTGGTTGCAGCCCAAAATCTTAAGTAATTGAAATCAAAGCAGACCCCTTGCTCCCTATCAAACACTAAGGGTGATTCTAGCAAACAGGATGTCTCGACCCCTATTAGCACTCAACTGGAACAAAAATTTGAGGAAATGGGTCATGGTTGTCTAATAAAAGGGGAAAACCACTTAGCAAGGATGGCAGAAGATATAGAAGAACTCAAGGGTTATATACGGCTCGCTAAGAGATCGGTCTAGTTTTTATTCAATGAATGGCATAAGATGAAAGAGTAGGTGGAGGTGGCAGTCAACTTTGGGCAGGGCAGAGAGATTGAGGTTTTAAAGGCCAAATTTGGGTCCATAACCAAAGAGATGGATCAAGTTAAGAAAATTATCCATATTTATATGGAATGGAGCATTGTGACGGTGAAATCAACCCTGCAACACCTTCAGACTCTGGGGCAGCTCACCAATACCTATTGTTCCGTGGATAGTCAGGGCATGAAGAGAAAGGCTACCACAGATGGTTTCGACCTAGGATCCTTGGTGGTTAATATTTAAGCTTTGTGAAAGAATGGGCTAAGATTTTAGAGGGGCTTGAAAAATCCTACAAATGACCTTGGATGGGTTGTTTTGTTTTTTCACTGTCTTTGTTACTAGTTGTTACTTTCATCAATGTTTTTAGTTTATCTCTATTTTTTGTTGTTAGTTTCACTTTATGGGCTCCGGAGAGCTCTTATTACTATAAACAGTTATATTATGGTTTTTTTATGTTATTTTAAAGTTGTTTTATAATCTCATGGAGAGTGTTTGATGTTTGGGGTAGGGTCCCCTCAACCCTTTTTTACCTCTAATAAAAAAACATCTTATCTATATATCTATATATGTATATATATATATATATATATAATTGAAGAAGATTATAGATAACTTTAAGTTAACCATATTATATTTACTTTCTTTTAACATGGGAAGGAATGAGATGTAGTTCATTATGATAACCTTTATACAAGATGTGCACATTTATAATGGGCACAATCCCATTCTGATACAAACAAACATTGTTTTTTATGAACTAATTAGTATTATTGTATTACACTATTCGTACTTTCATTTTGGCTGGGGTATTAGATTAAGATATATTAGATGTTGAGAATGGGAAAATTATGCTCTTCATACCCTCAATATGGATCAAGCCTTATGTAGTTCAATTCTTACAATACACACACACACACAAAAATATATATCCATTCACATTTGGGAAACATTGAAGAAGAATATATATATTTTTAATGGGCATATGCCCATTCTCATATAAGAATTATAAAATGGATTTGGAAGGTGTGCCTTGTGATAGTTTCTGATGCAATTTTAAGAAAAATTTTATGCTACTTTTACTCTTTTTACTTCATTTGTTCATCTTTTCAGCTTTAAAAGGGAAGATTCCCATTCTCATACATAACTAATAAAATAATAATAGAGATAATTTTTCTCATTATCATGTATAAATAATATAAATCTCTTATATATCTAATTGAAATATATTATAGATAAATTTTAGCTCAACATATTATATTTACTTTCTTTTAACATGGGAAGGAATGGGAAGCCGTTCATTTTGGCAACATTTATAGAAGATGTGCATGTTTATAATGGACACAAGCCCATTCTGATACAAACAAAAATTGTTTGTTTTCATGTAATTAGTATTATTACATTACACTAGCTTGACTATTCCTAGCAGAGTGATGTGTTGCACTACATACCCATGAGAGGGATCAAGCCTCATGTAGTTTTATTTTATTTTTTTATAATTGTATCATTTTGGCTGGACTAACCTTGGTGGAACCAAGTGCTGGCACCACTAAGTGTTGCACTACATACCTGCGAGAGGGATTAAGCCTTATGTAGTTTTATTATTTGTTTTTAGAATGGGTAGGAAATATTGAACTCAATCATTTTGGCTAGACTAAGCATTGCATCTATTTTTTTATACTTGTCTTGTTTTGGCCACTATTATTTTGTTTTAGAATCACTATTATTTTGTTTTAGAATGTGTTGATGCCTATTCTCTTCCCATTTTCATATAGGAATCATTAAAATATATTTTTTACCACCATGACATCTACCCATCCTCATATTACCCCTATTTATTTATTAGTAAAAGGTATTTTTTTTAAAACACGTCTCCGACCACTCATTGGAGGGAAATTGTGATAGTTTTTTAATTTGTAATTATTAATAATTGTATTATACTAGTTTTACTATCCCTGGCAGAGCCAAGTGTTGCACTACATACCCTCGAGAGGGATCAAGCCTTATGTAGTTATGAGTTCTCATCTTACAATATATATGTGTATATATCCATTCACATTTAGCAAACATAGAAGAATAATAGATATTTTGAATTGGCATATGACAATTCTCATATAATAATTACAAAAGATAGAATGGGAATTTATGTATTGTGACCATAAAATATACATGATGGGAAGTTGTGTATTGTGACATCAACATTTATATATGTATATATCCATTCACATTTAGCAAACATATAAGAATAATATATATTTTTAATTGGCATATGACGATTCTCATATATTAATTATAGAAGATAGAATGGGAATTTGTGCATTGTGATAGTTACATTTATTGTTTTATAATTATTAATAATTGTATTATACTAGCTAGACTATCCCCATAAGAGCCAAGTGTTGCACTACATAGCCTTGAGAGGAATTAATCCTTATGTGGTTCTCATCTTACTACACACACACACACACACACACACACACACACACACACACACACACACACACACACATATATACACACACACACACACACATGTGTGTGTGTGTGTGTATTTATGTATATTTATATGTATATATGTTTTGATAATGGGTTAATATGTTGATTTTAAATTTATATTTGTTCTTGACCATGACATAACGAGACTACCATCCAAACATATCGTTTACCACCATTTACTTATAAACTAAAAATAACCTAAAACATGGTTATGCTTAAATAGAGATAATTATTATTTATACATGTGATTGGAATAAAACAAGAACAATAGTTTAGTTAATTTAACAGAACATAGAAACTTATGTTAAGTAATTATAGGGATTAAAATTAGAAGTGACCAAAAAAGGAAACACGTAGAGAGAAAAATACAACATGCATATTTAATTTATCGAAAAAGACAACAGAACTAATAGTCAAGATTAGTGACCATTGTAGATCTCAATGCACTCTTCTTTGAAATTAGTGAATGAGAAGGAAGAACCCATAAAGTTACTCCGAGTAGCCATATGATAACTCGACCACCAATAACAGTGGAAATATTTAATAGGAATGTGTAGGTGGGACACAACATCTCCCGTAAAATAGAAACACTAGTAGAATCATGGACAATAGGAACATGAATCTTCATTAAATCAACAACTCTATGAAGATGGAGAGGTGGTCGATCTGGGTCCTTGAATGTACAAAATTCTAAGACAACCTGCACAAATTAGGTGATTCCTTGGGCCCTTTTCGCCAAAGGTTCCACAAAATAATGATGGATCCAACAAAATTCCACATTAGGACTAATGAACATGGATAGAGGTTTGAGATTACAATGCTCGAGTTCTTCATACAAACCAACCCTATATGAGGGAGAGATAAAAAAATGGGTAATATTAGTAACTTCCAATTTGTTACGGCTAACAAGAAGTAGATTCAAAACAAACACTGAGAAAATTTTTGAGTTGACACAAGCTCTTTTGGAGTGATAGTGATAGGCGCTACCAATAATATGTTCAATGGCTTCATAGACAGATGGAAAATCAATTATGAAAACCCACTTGAGACATGACTGAGAAATGGAATTGAAGAATTCCATTTCTTTTTTGTCACTTCACAAAAAATGATAGGAAGAGAAGGAACCTCCATGATGACAAAAACAACATGTAGAGAAGTCTAAATGATGAATGATGGCAAGGAAGGATACTTAAATGTGATGCCCACTAAAACAACCCACTTGAGACCCAAGAAACAACCTAGTATTAGTTAGAAAAATTATGGAATATTTTTTTTGTTTAAAGGATCCAACATCCAGGTTGCAAGGCAACAACTATCCCTAAAAAGTTCCAGAACAATTCTAATTTACTAGAACATAATTTTCTTTTATTAACAATTATTAGAGGTCAGAAGGTCCAAAATTTAGGGTTAGAAGGTTTAACTAGGTTCAGGGGGTAAATTATCCCTATACCCACTCTTTAACAGGCCCAGAGTTTCAACTTGATTTTTTTCACACTTAACAAATTCAAAATTTCCCTAAATAATTCCCATTAGATAGGAAATTTCCTCACCTTTCCAATGATATGAATAAGTCCTCCTAAATCCTCATAAAACTCAAGTTATGGGCTAGTGGGCCTTGGGGTGAAAATTTTCCCCCAAGAGCAGGCCCGTGGGCCTAGGGATGAAAAATTGCCCAAAATGGCAAGCTGGTGTGCCATGGAAAGACTTTGCAAATTTTTCTTGCACAGGGGGAAAAATCCAATTTCTGCCCACAGGTCCATCAGAAACACATGTCGAGCTCCAAGCCAAAGCAGGAAGAAAACAAGGGAAGGGCGGGGCGGCATAGGTGTTTAGGGAATTTTGCTAAAGGGGGTCAAAGAGGTAAGTTACATGTGTGAGCTCAAATGTTCATGGAAGATATTTCTCTAAGGAAAGGATGAGAGTGTGGGGCTGCTGAGGTTTTCACAAAAATTTTCCAAAATAATTTTTTTAAAAAAAGGATAAAGTTGCATGGGTTCCGCATTGGAGAATGAAATTTGAATTTTGTGTTGGAGTAAGGATGTGTGATGTGGCATCCTACATGGTTCCAACTCATCCTCTCCTCTTCCCCCTTCTATAAAATTGAAACTCTTTTCTTTGTTTTGGGTTGTTGAAACATTTTGCATGCTTCCTTGGGGTGAATTTTCTTGTGGATTGGAGCTCTTGCTTTTGGAAGGAGATTGGAGAACTTTGCATGCTTATTGGTTGCTGATTTTGGGACTGTATTTTGATATTGAAAGCTTGTTGTTTTGGAACAAATCTACCATGGAGAGGTAGGATCTTAGCTCTTCATGTATGTTGTTATTTATTTTTTTGTTTGTGTGAATGATGAATGTGTTGTGTGCTTATTGGCTGTTTGGGTAGACTGCCATAGGAATGGTGTAAGAGAAGGCTATGGGGAATCCATGTGGGGGGGAATAAGGGAATGCCAGTGGTAACATTATTCTTGTGGAGGGAGTTTGGGTTTGGGATCCACCATAGAAAAGAAATAGCTTGCATTTCTTACTTTGTGGGGGGCATAAGGATATGTGTGATGAATTATATTGGTGGTTTGTTACAGGTGGATGCCCAATTCCCATTGGGAGGCATAAACAACTTCCCCCATAGTTCTTGCCCCTTTGGCTTGCATGATGAAGCTTGAGTTTTGTGTGTTGTTTCAATACTATTGAAAAACTATTGTTTTGATATGAAATATGTTTTTAATTTTAAATGTGCATGTTGAAAGAATGTTCTGTGTTTGTGGAAGCCTTTGTGTGATATTTCAATATAGTTGCAAAACTACTGTTTTGATATGAACTGTGTTTTTAATTTTAAATGTGCATGTTGAAAGAATGTTGTGTGTTTGTGGAATCTTGTTGTTGCCATGAGTTGAAATACATTTCTTATTACATTTTGGTTGGGTCTCGAGGGCTAATAAAGAAGGATTTCTTCTCCTCTTCATTGGATGTCTTGGTTGGGTGGAGAGCATTGCCTTTCCCCCACTTTTGTTATGATCAAATTGGAAGAAAAGGGAACCTGCATGTTATTGTTCTAGAGCAGAGGAAAATATAGTTTGAAAGTACCTTTAGAAAAAAAAAATTGTAACCTTTCCCACTTTGAAGTGGATGAAATTTTTAAATATCTTGTAATGGAAATACATTTATATTGAGCTATGAAAATTGTAAATTTGAAATGTGACAGATTTATATACTCTGTTCTGTTCATTTGAAAAAAAGAAATTGAAATCTGTTAATTGCATTCAAGGAATTGAGAGATGTAAAGTTGTTTTTGGAAGTGAATAAAGGATTGAAATACCTTTCTCCATTTGCATTATTGCATTGAAATCTGAACTTTAAATATTATTGAAATCTCTGGTTGAAAGATAGGAATACGTATGAAAGGAATTGTATTACTTTGTTATTTTGAAAATATGATAGAATTGGAAATCAGACTTTTCATTTTAGTTAGTAAATGGTTTATTGAATCAACTAAATGGATTTTACTAGGATTAGAATAAATTTCCATACTTGAATGATGAAAAATGATAAATAGATCCTTTAGAAATTGATCTGTCTCAAAATTTAAAACTGGCAATTAATTCATCTAAATTGAACAGTTCGATCCTAGACACAATAATCAACATTGAAACATTAAAAATTATCATGCTATGATATCAATGCACTCAATTTGATAAAAAAACCACTTAAGAAAATAAGTTTAAACATTGTAAAATCGGGCCCAAACCTTTTGCAGTCATTTTTTGGTCAATTTTTGGAAAGTTCAAATTGGAAATCAATAAAGAAAAATTACCCTCCAAATTCATCCTAAACCTTCTTATAATAATTCTCCATGTCTGTTTGGCATGTTGAGTGAAGGAGAAGATCAAATTGAACAAAATTTATAAGTTAAAATTTACCAGTTTTCTTATAAAAATCTTGCAAGCCATTTTCTTAAAATTGACCCCATAAACTTTATCAAAATCTAAAATTTATGATTCCTATGTAAATAGGGCATCAAGATATTTCTATAAAGTCTTTGTTTTCCCAAAACTGAGCTTTCTATCAAAAGTTATGCCCTTCTGAAGTTTTCTTCACTAGCATTAAAATTTTGGGGAAAAGTTTTCTTGGTGGGCCCACGGCCCAAATTTTTCCCTTAGGACTTAATAAAAAAATTTGGGAAATTTTTTAACATTTTCCTCACCACCCCATTGGCCACAGCCAATCAGAGGCTACCATGTGTCCTCACGAGGCAACGACAGAGGCATGGCATCATTTTCTTCCTTGGAACCTTTTTTAAATTTTTTGGAAAATTTTATTAATTTCCTCCACCGGCCCACAATCATGCAGCTAATGAAAGGCTGCCATGTGGCAGCATGGGGTGACAGTGGAGGGGGCGGAACCCATGCAACTTTATCCTTTTTTTAAAAAAAATTATTTTGGAATTTTTTTTGTGAAAACCTCTGTGGCCCCACACTCTCGTCCTTGCCTTGGAGAAATCTCTTCTATGGATGCGTGGGCCTATGTGTGTACTAACCTCTTTGACCCCCTTTGGAAAATTTCCCTAAACACCTCTACTGCCCCGCCCTTCCCTCGTTTTCTTCCCGCTTTGGCTTGGATCTCGACACGTGTCCTTGACAGACCCACGGGGGTACAGGTGCAAATTGGATTTCCCCTCCCTCCCCTCTCTAGGAAAAATTTGCAAAGTCTTCCCGCGACCCGCCAACTCACCCTTTTCGGCGATTTTTCATCCCTAGGCCCGCTCTTGGGGGAAAATTTTCACCCCAAGGCCCGTTAGCCCATAACTTGAGTTCTAAAAGGAGATAGGAGGACTTCTTTATATCATTGGAAATGTGAGGAAGTTTCCTATCAAATGGAATGATTTAGGGAAATTTTGAATGTGTTAAGTGTGAAAAAAATTAAGTTAAAACTCTGGGCCTGTTAAAGAGTGGGTATGAGGATAATTTACCCCCTGAACCTAGTTAAACTTTCTAACCCTAAATTTTGGACCTTGTGACCTCTAATAATTGTTAGTAAAAGAAAAGCATGTTCTAGTAAATTAGATTTTTTCTATAACTTGTTAGGGACAATTGTTGTCTTGAAACCTGGTTGTTGGATCCTTTAAACAAAAAAAAAATTATTCCATAATTTTCCTAGCTAATCCTAGGTTGTTTCTTGGGTCTTAAATGGGTTGTTTTAGTGGGCATCACATTAAAAATCAAACCACAAGAGATAAGGCTGAAAGTAATAAATCCTCACTGAAGTGGTTATCACTATTATTAAATAATTGCATGCATCCCTTCCCAAATCTCAAATATCATAGATGAATGATCTTCTAAAGCTAGAGCCGAGGGCTCCAACTATTTGCCATATACGATCCTAAAGACAATGTATATTACCCATGTCATTGAGAATTTAATATATGCCAACCCAAGATAATTTAATATATGTCAACCCAAAGCCATTAAAAATTTAAGTTAAGCCAACACAGTATTAGACATGATGGGGTATAATTGCTCCCAGTTTTCACAAGTTAATATTAAATTTCCATGTATTTATGTTTACTAAAAAATGGCTATAATAATGTTTGAATTTTTTTTTTTTTTAGAATGACATAGCGAGATCATCATCCAATTATATTGTTTAAAATTTTACTTTATTTTAGAATGGGTAGATGCCCATTTAACATATGGAAATCATTTATTTCTTATATTGAATGGGCAGATGCCCATTGAGATATAGAAATCATATATGAAGAATATAGATAAAATTTAATTTTTTTTAGAATGGGAAATTCCCATTAATCATATAAGAAAATAACATCAATTTCTTTTGTTTTTTTAATGGTAAATTTCCCTTAATCACAACCGTCATAGGTATTGAAATGATTATGTTCAATCTTGTAATGAATAAAAACTACCCAATCCTATAAAATAATATATAATTCTTGTTTTAAAAAAGCAAGTTACCCATTCTCACAACCTTGCCCAATCCTATAAAATAAGATAAAATCTAATTCATTTTAAAAATGCAAGTTGTCCATTCTCATAGCCTCCATATAGCTTTTAAATTGATAAAATTAAATATTTCTTGTATTAGATTGAGTATTTCTTTTTACTCTTATATTCTCATAGCCTTCATATAGTTTTCAAATTGATTAACTTAAATATTTCTTGTATTAGATTGACCATTCCTTTTCACTCTCATATCCTCTTACTTTTCCCATAGTAATAATCATGTTTGGTATTGTTTGTATTGCAATGATAATAATGGGCATATTCCCATTCTCATAAAAATGAACATTTTTATCTTGAATGGGCAGATGCCTAGTCTCTTATAGGAATCATTGAAGAAGAATTTAGGTTGAATTTATAAGATGAGAAATAAATATATAGATGTTAAATAGAATTTAATTATAAACTTGATTATTAACAACTTTATCCAAATATCTTCATAATATTAACATAGAATATATTACTTTTCCAATAATTCCTCATACTTCCCATATTTCCTGACGATTAGAATGAGAATCTGTCAATTTTAAACATCTCATAAAAGGATGTAATTGCATATATTACTTTTACAAGAATTTTTCATACTTCCCATATTCCCTAACTATGAGAATGGGCATTTTTCCAATTTAAACATTCTCGTAAAAGGATTTTATTGTCATTCATTATTTATGTTTCGCGTAGGAGAATTTTTCTTTATTTCTATATTGATTTTATGAGAATAAATATAAAGGTTAAATATAATTTAATTAGAAACTCGATTGCTAACCGTTTCATCCAAATATCTTCATAATAATAATATAGCATATATTTTTTTACATGAATTTCTCATATTTCCCATATTCCCTGACTATGAGAATGGGCGTCTGTCAATATTAAACATTCTCATAAAAAGATGTTGGAGAATTTTTCTTTCTTTTTATATTGAGTTTATGAGAATAAATATAGAGGTTAAATAGAATTTAATTAGAAACTTGATTGCTAACCACTTAATCCAAATATCTTCTTCATAATAATATAACATATATTACTTTTACAAGAATGTATCATATTTTCCATATACTCTGACTATGAGAATGGGCATCTATCCATTTTAAACATACTCATAAAATAATGAATCGATGGAACAACCAATTTCCTTCTTTAGTTAATCCCTAAAATATTATGAGCTAAAGTATTCATTTGTTGAGAAACAAGTATTTGCTATTATTCGGGCTTTGAAGAAGTTCAGACATATGTTATCTAATAACAAAATTATTTTAATGGTGTCTCATCTCGGAGTTAAAGAATTTTTGCTAAATAAAGACATGAATGAGAAACATGTCGGATGGGTTACTAAAATTATGGAATACGATGTTCACATTATGGTCACTAACCTCGTTACAGGTAAATTCCTATGTCAACAGTTGGATATATATTTGGAGACAAACACCGAAAAATATACAGTGCTTTTGAATGAACCTCAGGAAAATGACCAGGTTGGTTGGTTGTCAAAGATGAAAAGTTTTCTCCTTTTAGGAGTATACCCTGCTGACATGGATAAAATTCAAAGACAACTTTTGTATTTAATCCATTCCTTATGTTTTTGTGGATAATGTTCTCTTTCGTAGATATTTCAATGGTGATCTACTTTGATGTATAGGACTAGGGTAGATGGATAGGATTATGTTATAATTTCACAATGGTTTGTCTGAAGGGCATTACTTTCCAAGGACTACTACAGTAAAGATCATGAGGGTTGGTTACTATTGGCTAGATTTATTCAAGGATACTCATTTTTGGGTAAGGATATGCAAGGAATGTGCTTTTTTCATAGGAAAATAGATATTGGAATCCCTTCCTCTTCACCCAATTTAGGTTGACCAACCTTTTGTCTAGTGGTGATTAGATTTCATTAGAATGCCAAATCCTCTATCTAGTGATGGACATAAATGGGTTCTCACTTCAACAAACTATTTCACTCACTAGAAAAAAGTCTTGGCACTGAAAGAAGGAAATAAAAAGGTTGTTCTTGATTTTCTAGAAGGAATAATGACACATTTTGGCGTTCCATTTACATTAATTTCAAACAATACAATGACATTTATTGGTTTGAAATTAACTAAATGAGTTGTCAAGAATGGGTTTTATCTCAAAAATTCATGAAATTACTACCCAAAAGGAAATGGATTAGTTGATTCCAATAACAAAAATATCATATTGATCATCAAGCATATAATGTAAACCAATAGAAGAACTTGACACACTCATCTTAAAACCACCCTGTGAGCAGACCGGATCACACCCAAAATGTCTATTGGGAATTCATCTTTTATGCTAGTATATGGAAGGGAAGAAAAGATCCCACTATCTCTGGAACTTCCTTCTTTATAATTATCACATCAAATGGAACTCATGGAAAATGATTCAATGACAGTTAGGTACTCTAAACTAATAGAGCTATAAGAAACAAATAAAAAATAAATGAAGACCCTATAACAACATCAATCTCAGGTTAAAATATATTTTGACAAAAAGGCCTCCAAAGAAAGTTCCATGCAGGAGATTTGGCTCTCAAATGGGATACTCACAAAGCCAAACTAGGTATGCATGCTAAATTTGATTCCCTCTAGAGAGGACCATATATTATCACAATTTGCAAAGAAAAAAACTCATTTTTCTTATCAAGAGTTAATGGAGAAGAATTTACCATCCATGTGAATGGGATTCATCTCAATGATTTATTTTGACAACAATTTTTGCATTTATACATCATTTGTTTTTTAGTTACTCCAAGTCCTCCATACATTGTGTTGTTTACTTTTCTGTTTCTTTTCATTTGGTGTGTGATTAGAATATATTTTATTTTTAGGACTCTTTTTCTCAGTGGTTTGTATAAGGATACTAACCTAAGGCTTAGTAGGAAATCATTCCCTGGATGTTTCCAAACATGTTAACATTTAAAAATTACCTCTACAGGAAGGTGCTTTCAAAAAATGGTCAAATTCCTTGAACCTTTGGAAAAGTTTTCTTTCCTGAAAGAGTTTTCAAAATATCAAAGTTTTCTAAACTCCGAAGTCTAAATTTTCAAACTTCAGAGCTCTTCTTATTTCAGAGTTTCTTTTCAATTTTAAAACAAAATGTTTGTTTAGAGTTCCAAGCTCCAAAAACCTAAAGCTCCAAAATTTTGAAACTTGAGACTTTTGGGTTTCGGAGTTCTCACATTAACTTCTTGGATATTTTCATTCTCGAATTTCTGAAATTTGAAACCACGAAGTTCTAAATTTTTTGAAATTCAGCCTTTCAGAGTTTTAGAGGTCAGCCTTTTAGAGTTTTGGATGTCATATTTTCAAAGTTTCAAAACTATGAGGTCTTCAGAGTTTTGGAGGTTGGAGTTTCAGAGGTTCTATTTTCAGGGTTTCAGTGGTTCACATTTCAGGGTTTCAGAGGTTCACTTTTCAATGTTTTTGAACTATGAGGTATTCAAATTTTTAGAGGTTCACTTTTCAAGGTTTCAGGATTATGGGGTCTTCAGTGTTTCAAAGTTTTGAGTTAGCAGTACTTTCAAAGTTTTGAAGGTTTGTACATGGGAGTTGAAGTCTTTTCGGAGTTTTTATTTTTAGACTTTCAAACTTCGGTATTTCGGAACCTTTAAGGTTTCTTATAAATTTTTCAAAGATAAATCAAATTCCAAATTATGAATTCATGTCAACTTCCTCATCAAAGGGCAAGGGGAAAATGAAGTACACATTCCTAGGAGTTTCTCCTCACTCATGCCTATCTTCGAATTCAGGGAATATTGGAGATACTAATCTTGGACAAGTGGATATGCCAAACTTCTGGAAAAGATTAAAGGCCCCTAATAAGAAACCTTGGATGCAGGCCATATTTAATTTTGGAATTGCTCTCGTTGTAGGTTTTTATTCATCCATGCATTTCCCTAATTTTATCTTGGATGTAGCATCTCATTTTAATAAGAATTATAAATCGATAAAAGATGGCGACAATAAAGTCGTGACTAGGCTGGACGCATATTTCTTAAAAGATTTATTTAAACTTCCAGATGTTGAAGGATATGAAACAATTTCACTAGAAGCCACAATTGAACATTGGGATAAAGATACTGAATTGAGTACAAAGGTCATGATGAAGAGTTAGTTGGAAAATAATGTCACCAAGATTCCTAAAATATTGTTTTGCTTAGACTTCATCTAGGAAGTAAATGATCTTATTGTATTTTTTAGTAGAGTTTTGAGTCTTTCTTTGAAAAGGGATTTTCAGGAATGGATGTTCCTTTATATTGCTAATATCAAGAAGAATAAGGAGTTAATACTGTAGACACCTATAATTACACCCAAGCAATTTAAATACTTAAATTGCGCTAATTATCCCCTTTCTTGCAAATCGACGACATATCTTCAAAAGTGCTCATATTCCCTCTTGTTTTCGTTAATTAATTACAATACGTTAATTAATTAAGTCACCTATCCAACAAATACCCTAATTAACGACCTTCTGTTAATAAATCACCCCTTCTACCTAGACTAATTAATTATTATTAATTAATTAGTTTTCCCTTCCATTTAACCAATAAATCAATATTTAATTGATTTAATCCCCTTTTAATAGCCTAAATCGTACTAATATTCCTCTAATTAGCTTCTATAAACGTACATCTACCTATTAGTTAATCACCTTTGATTAATTAAAACACCCATCAACTCACATGACTTGCTAAGCATAAATTAAACCCTTCTAAAGTAAGGTTACCTTTAATAAAACAACCTTATCCATTCCTAATCATTTTTTACCTTTATCCCACATTCATGAGAATGTGTTGAATTCTTTATCCTTTGGGCTATATAAAGATCCCTCCACCTACCTTTTTACTTACACCTAAAACTTCTTAAGAGAGAAAATGCAAAGTATATAGCAAAAAGACTAAGAGCTTGCCTTTTGTTTTCTTGAGAGGTCACCATTGTTAAGAGCTAAAGATTCCTATTCTTACATTCTTTAAGGATCAAAAAAGCAATTTTTGATTGTCATTGGAGCTAAATAGGTCCATTAATTATTGTTGGTAATCTAGGAGAGTAGAGATGTTAAAATAGCATGCATAGTTTTGATCTCATGTTTTCAAAGTTATAATGTTAGTTTAGATCTTGCTTAGTTCTCTATCTTGATGGTGTTTATGCTTTGTTTTAGCTAAATCGTAGAACTATTTTAGGTGGTAGTTCTTGCTTCATTTGAGTTAGCATTAAGAAAAGTATACATGCACACATTTGGCACACTTGGTGGGACCTACTCCATTGTCCTTTGCACTTAATTTCAAGTTTTTTTAGTAAAGTTTCATTTTTGGTTACTAACCCTCTTTTACACATGTTGATCTAACTTGTTTTTCTTAACTTGTTTTGTTGAGTTTTCATGTGTTGAGTATTCCTTGTAGGTATAAAGGAGGTGAAGTGCTATCAAAATTAGAATTGATGGGAAAATTTCAAGATTTCTCCATGTTTTCATTTTTAGAGCTTACTTTTTCAACATTTTACATGCTAGTTTTGTCATTTTCTTGAAAATTTTAAATTCTTGAGCATGTAGGTTAGTGTTTGATAGTGATGAGTCTTCTATTTACATATTAATGTGGTGGGTTTCTGTAAAAATTTAATCTTGATGAGAAAATTTCAAGATTTCATCATGTTTTCATTTTTAGAGCTTACTTTTTCATCATTCTATATGTTAGTTTTGTCAATTTCTTGAAAATTTTAAATTCTTGAGCATGTATGTTAATGTTTGATAGTGTTGAGTCTTCTATGCATATATCAATGTGATGGGTTGTTGTCAAAATTTAATCTTGGTTGGAAAGCTTACTTTTTCATCCCATTTTGCTGTTTAAGAGAACGTTTTTTTTGACATTTTTTTTGAGTGCATGTCAAGTGCATACCCGTGAGCATAAGAGAATATGTGTAACCCATCTTCCGAAGGCCATAAATTTTTCTCCCGAACTCAAAATGACTCCATTTTTTTGTGTTGGAAAGGTATTGAAGTTAACTATGCAATGAAAACATAAATTTAGGATTTATACTTATAGAAATTACAGGTTTTTCTGTTAGTTTAAAACTGGTCATTTTCTAACATGTCTAATGTTTTGATGAATATTGTATTTCCATGCTTACTCGATTTAGACCAAAGAATGTGTATGCTCTTCTCTTAAAAATTTTGGTGATCTTGAGAATCAAAAATAACTTTGATCTCTATCTTTTTAACATTGGGATTAAACTTGGAAATTTGATTATTCATTTTGCTTAAGGGAATGAACCTTTTACAAATTATTTTTCAATGGTCCTTTGATTTAAAGTTTTCCATTTCTATATAGTTGGGATAAAGTTTGTGTATGCTCTTCTCTTGCACCTTAGGGTGATCTTGAGAATCAAAAGCAACTTTAGTCTTCATTTTATAACATTTGGTAAATTGGAAACTTCATCTTTCACTTTTGGTTTAGGGAATGAACATTTATCAAGAATTTTGTATGGTTCATTGATTGAAAAGATTTTCTTTACTTTTTAGTTAGATTATTTAGTTGTGTATGCTCTTCTCTTGCATCCTTGGATGATCTTGAGAATCAAAATCAACTCTTAATCCTCTTTTAAATAATGTGATTTTCTTGGAGAACTACTAACGCTTGAGCACAGGACCTAAAAACACTTGTCAAAGAAAGGAGGAATCAAAACGAAATCAAAAAATACTAATACAGTTGTTATACAGGTTGCCAAAAGGTGTTCAAGTAAACCACACCTAATTAAACAAGATAAAAAGAACAACATATTCAAAACATTATATTACAGGTTTCAGAAAAGGGTACGTCGCTCTCCGCTCAACTGGAACATAACCCCTTTGGCATAACGCCTTAAGCTACAACAATGGGGATGGTTCCAGGAACCCCAAAGTAGTCCACGCAAGAGGGAACCTTGTGGATGAAATGGGAAGTGCTCCGCACTACCTACTTGACTAGTGATTCCTTTGTGAGATAGCGTTATAGGTTGTCCATTGTGGTGACCCCAGTGATAGTACATGTAGATGCACTAGTTGCCTACTATTCTTGAAGGGGGTAAAGTAAAGCCAAGATACTCCCAAACTAGTCAGTGTGACTTTTTGGGTAAATTGCGCTCGCTCGTGGAAACTTTGTAACACCTAGGGTGAGAGAACCACCTAAGAGAATATACTTTGGCCAGGAGCCCACTTTGACCATTCTAAAACAGTGTTGAGTTGTGAACCATATTTTCATTGAGAAACATGTGACGTGGTACTTTCGCCTAGTTTTTACTTGCCTTAGGGCGAGGTGAAACTCTGCTGAAGTGAAGCCAACATTTTTCATCTTTTTTTGATTTACTTCCTTCACATTCTTTTGACACTTTGTTGATCAAAAGAAGGGTGACTACCTTTGTGTTACCAATCGACTGTTTCTCTCACTTTTATGTCTGTTTACGCCCATCCATGTTTGTGGCTGGGTTAGTTAAACATCTAAAGTGTGCGGAGGTGTTTTCATGTCATTGGTAGCCATTGTGATATTGATACCCATGTCAAGGTCATCATTGTAGTTAGGTGTGGTTCATCACCATGGACTTCCTTAGAAGAGTTAGCTTGTTTGTATCGTATCACTACAATTTCGATATTTATGTCTTGTTTCTAGTAAACTCGACATAAATACCTATATTGTACGGTTACGTTGCACACATTTTTAACTATTCATAGCTATACTTTGAGCTTTTTAGTTCATTTCTATTATTACCTTGATTTCAAAGAGTGCTAGGTGTTACCATTTATGCGTGTTATATCAATAACACTTTGATATCAATACTTCACTTTCTCGCAAAGTGGGTTAGCATATCTTGGTGATATTGTTGTGTCATTTGAAAATTGTAATTGGCACTTTTTGAGATATAGGTCTTAATCAAGTTTTAGCTCGCTCATCGTATATCTTGATTGGGAGATCACATTGACTTCTTGTTTTTACTTACGTTTTGTTCATTTCCTTGAACTTGGCATAAGTGAAAACATCTTGTTGATCATCTTTACATCATGCATTTTCATATGGTGTATTTCCTTGTTGATTGGCTTTGTGTTTCACACTTGCATGATTGTTCCTTGTGATTATTCATTCAGAAAAATTATTTTCTAGGACAATCCCTCTCGATCTCATCGATATTATGTCATCACGATGTCTATTTTCCTTAGACCTTCTTCAGAAAATCATGCACACATATCAATACTTACAAAATGTCTAGTTGGTTGTCCTTATGCTACCCAAATCGACATGTCACTTCCTTCCCTTTGAAGGAGTTCCATCACACTATCTAGAACTAGACATTTGTGCTTAAAACAGTGCCAAAAATGACTAACTATCACGTGGTTCCCCATACTTACAAAAATACAGAACCTAGGTTCAGCAATTCAAATCATAAGATTCCCATCACAACCAAACCTCATTTGGTTCTTCGTGCTAGAGAGCCCATACAGGTAACTCATTCCCCACCTTCATCTCATAGTCGGTGGTATGATTTGGATGCTTCTGATCCAAATTATTATTCGAGTTCCCCCCACTCTTCTTCTAATTCTAATCCAAACATTTCCTCTTCTTCTAAGGATTCCAATCCAAATATTTCCTCTGACTCTTCTGATGATTCAGATCCAAACTACTATTCAGATTCATCTAATTCGACTCCTAAGTCATCTAATGTGACTCCTATGTCATGGTCCTCCCTATCTTTGCAGGAACCTCTTCATCTTACATTTAATATAACTCCTATGTCGCGGTCCTCCCTTTCTATGCAGGACCCCTTTTATCAGTCTCCTCGGTGATGTCTTCTTCCTTTGAAGATACGTGTGACTCCAAATCCCTCCAATCAAACGTCTAATACAATTCTTGAATTGCAGTCCTCTCTTTCTTTGCAGGACCCTTGTTATTATTCATCCAATGTGATTCTTGAATCATGGTCCTCCCGTTCTTCACAGGACCTTCTTCATCAATCACCCCCAATAAGTCTTCCTCCTTTTAAGATTCGTGTGACTCAAAGTCCTTCGAGACAAACGCCTGAATTGACCCATGCATCGTAATCTACAGACTTTGGACTTAATCCTACTAGTTTACAGATGATATACCATTGTATAGGTAGGTCCACACCACCTTCTTCTATTCCTGAGAGATCTAGCTACACATCTTCTTCGTCTCTCATCTCATCTTCTTCTATCAATCATCATCAAATGTCTTCTAAGTCTTCCACACCAAGTGAACCTCTTTCTTCCAATCAACCCCTGGTGGTCGATCAACAAATCATACTGATTGACCTCTTTCAGAATGAAGAAACAATCAGGGCATTTATAGGGGCACATGAAGATATTCCTTTAGAAGATTACGAGAAAGGATTCTCTTTAGACTTCAATGCATCTGCATATTGTGAGGAAAGGGTTGATTCCTTTTATCAAGAAATGGAGGAAGAGCCTCAGGTCATGCAACTTGACCCTCCTCTTATTCTTCCATCTTCACATTCTTCATTATGTGATGAAACTCCTTGGTCTTGCATTGATCCATGGCCTATCTTCTCATCACCCAATAACTCTTTATCTATCATAATTCCTCAATCACAATCTCTTATGGGGTTAATGCCAAGTAGCCCTTCATCTTCATCTAGGTGTGGGTCACCTTCTAGTAGCCCTCCCTCTGCTATTTGTGGGACATTTTTGAGTAGTCCACTATCTTCTATTCTTAGGGCATGCCCAACTAGCCCCTTGTCTTCTAGGTATGGATCACCCCCGGGTAGTCCATCATCTTCTATTCTTGGGCCACATCCTAGTATTCCATCATCTTACATCTATGGGTCACATCCTAGTATCCCTTCTTCTTCTATTCTTGGGCCACATCCTAGTAGCTCTTCATCTTCTATCTATGGGTCACATCCTAGTATCCCTTCTTTTTCTATTCTTGGGCCACATCCTAGCAGCCCTTTGTCTTCTATCTATGGCTCACTTCCCAGTATCCCATCTTCTTCAATCCTTAGAATGTATCCTTTTCATCAATCACATCATCCTTCTACCAATGACTGGGGCAATCCCACCATCATTTCTCTCATTCCTATCATCAATTGTAAACGTTTTCTTTCTCCTCCTTCTCGGGATCAGACAAGTCACACGTCAGCCTATAAGAAACCCAAACAGGTTCATTTTCAAGCTCAGTTCAAAACTTCCAAGAGCTCAAAATCACCCAACAACTCGAAAAATCTCAAAATTATAAATCAAGTGCTATTCAAGAATGCACATCAACGTAACCATCAAGTATGGCACAAAGTGCATAAACCTCTGGATAGGGAACTCAAGCTCCCGCATACAAAATCCATGTTTCAGGATAAATCACAGTCCTTTGTTGAGTGTGAACTCACCACGATCATCGAGATCGGGGAAAACATGACTCTTGATAAACAAACATGCTTAGTCTCCCTTATCAAGGAAGTCACAAACATCATTGTTGGATCCTATCACACAGAGTGACTTTTTTAGTCCCAATGGTCCAAAAAATTGTCAAAAATCTATAAAAAAAACAATTCAAAAATAGAAGAAAAAAACATTGAGAAAACACAACAAAAATCAAAGGTACAAAGATATTTATTTCTTCCCTTCCTTGCTATTCTTCTGTAAGTCTTCCTGCCATTTTCATCCCTTCGGTGATATTTTGGTTAGCTTATTCACATGCATTTTGTGACATTTATCTCTATGGTATCTGTTTGACCCTGGTCTTTTATCACCTTGGTAAATTAAAGAACGACTGACCTCTTAGAGATCCTATCACATTCAACATCTAATAAACTTGTTGCGAAGAACTTTTGGACATATTTGTTGACACTAGCCAATGTCATCATCGTAAGCACTTCCACCTCCTTCCATCAAGCCATCAGTGGTTCTTAACCCCTTGTCAAACAAGAGAGCTGAAATAAGTTTTCAGAAAGAAAAAGAATCAAAATCAATCAAAACTCAAAAGCTAAAAGCTACAAAGCAAAAGCAAATTAATATATAACTCTCTCTTGGGGTATTTCAATAATCTCTATCGGGGCTATGGATGCCTGACTTCTAGTAGAGAAATGTTGTGATTAGAATCAAATACATCTCCGTCGGGGCTATGGACACTTGGCTGGCAGCGGAGCAATGTACGGCTATCCTTTCACCCTCCATTCACAAAATCACTTATCAAAATAAATCATTCCTACACATTGGCTAGGGTCTCTTCACTTGTTGTCTATTAAATCTTCACTTCAAGAGGTAATAAACTCCACGTGCACACACTGGATCTCTATGAGTAAACAAGATTAGTATGTTACCAAGTGTGTTTTTTTTTTACCTTGTTCAGACTCTTACTCTAGTCCATATCTCATCTCACGATTTATGCCTTTGGCTATTCACTTCTTTGCTACGAGGATTCTAAGCTACATTCATATCATTCACATAATTATTCTACTTCATTCAGAACATCCATGTGTATAGGGTTACTTTTTTTCCATGTTTGCGGACACCTTTGTCCCCTTCCACAAAAATAATCTTCTCCTTCCTTTCTATCATGTGCTCTTAGGCCAACTTACGCTAGGGGCATCCTTGCTTCTTCCCAACATTTCATTGGTTTATGTTCATCATCATGTTGAACCTATCCATAATGGCCTTGGGTCCCGCTTCTACCTGTGAAGAGTTTACCTTTGAATACTCCCACCTTATCATTGGGACATTTTTGCATCTTCACCTTTCTGGTATGCATGTGGCCTTATGCCCTTGTACATCCCATCTATCGCTGGGGGCATCCATGCTTTCTCATCTTCCTGTACATAGTTTCATAAAACTTTTAAAATCAACCAAAACATTCAAATATGTTAGAGAAAAAAATCATCAAAAAACATTCAAATATGTTTAAGAAAACTTCTAAAAATTGAAAATCATCCTACAAACCGTCACTCTTTGGTTCTCACTTGTTCATGTGTGCGACTTGCGGATCATCTTGATCTACCTCCATCAACAAAAGCTAGGCTGCTTACTTTGTCTGTACTCTGGGGCACAATGAGTTGTCCTGGTACTATTTCATAGTGCACATTGCTTTTCCATCAGACCCAAGTGTCCTCCATTATTCCCCTCGCATGTATCCTTTCTTGGGGCACCATCATCAACCCTTTTCGTTAATTTACATAGGTCGTAACTGAAGCTCGATAATAAAAACATTATATTATGTTTCTCTGTTAGTTTAGCTTGTTTACTTTCTCGTATTGCATTACATTTTGTATGTTGCATGGAGTTAGGCATCTTTCACTTTCTCGTATTGCATTGCATTTTTTATGTTGCATGGAGTTGGTGTTTTCAGCAATGGACAATCATTCGTAGTATGGCTTTTCATGTCGTTCTACCTTTGTCGTATGCTTATATTTTTCATAAGGACCGATGATGTAGCTCTTATGGCAATATGATGACACCAAAATTGTTCCAAATACACAGCAGCTAGAGGCTAAGCTCTTCTCTCCCCTCCTCCATATTTATTCTACATCACTTTCCTCTCACCCCTATTCTTCCATCTTACCGGGGCATCTTGCCTCTTCCCCATTCTTCTGCCTATCTCTCATCTTTTTTCAATCGTCAATCAGCTTCTTTCATCACCCCATCGACACTCGAGGGGGCATCTCTCCCTCCTACTAATCTTTCTTCTATCCTCTTCAAAAATTCCATCTATCTACTATCTTTGAAGTGACGTCACTTACGCCACACCAAAGAGGGGCAAATGTAGACACCTATAATCACGCCCAAGCAATTTAAATACTTAAATTGTGTTAATTATCCTATTTCTCAAAAAATCAACAACATATATTCAAAAGCACTCATATTCCCTCTTATTGTCATTAATTAATTACAATACGCTAATTGATTAAGTCGCCTATCCAACAAATACCCTAATTAACGACCTTCCGTTAATAAATCACCCCTTCTATCTAGATTAATTAATTATTATTAATTAATTAGTCTTCCCCTTCCATTTAACTAGTAAATCAATATTTAATTGATTTAATCCCTTTTTAATAGCCTAAATCGCACTAATATTCTTCTAATTGGCTTCTATAAGCTTACACCTACCTATTAATTAATCACCTTTGATTAATTAAAGCACCCCCAACTCCCATGACTTGCTAAACATGTATTAAACCCTTCTAAAATAAGGTTACCTTTAATAAAGCAACCTTATCCATTCCTAATCATGTTTTACCTTTATCCCACATTCATGAGAATGTGTTGAATCCTTTATCCTTTGGGCTATATAAAGAGCCCTCCACCTACCTTTTTACTTACACCTAAAACTTCTTAAGAGAGAAAATACAAAGCATATAGCAAAGAGACTAAGAGCTTGCCTTTTGTTTTCTTGAGAGGTCACCATTGTTAAGAGCTAAAGCTTCCTATTCTTGCATTCTTTAAGGATCAAACAAAGCAAATTTTGATTGCCATTGGAGCTAAATAGGTCCATTAATTCTTGTTGGTAATCTAGAAGAGTAGAGATGTTAAAAATAGCATGCATAGTTTTGATCTCATGTTTTCAAAGTTATAATGTTAGTTTAGATCTTGCTTAGTTCTCTATCTTGATGGTGTTTATGCTTTATTTTAGCTAAATTGTAGAACTATTTTAGGTGGTAGTTCTTGCTTCATTTGATTTAGCATAAAGATCTAAAGTAAATACATGACACATTTGGCCTATGAACTTAATTATCCTCAGATTGAAAAGGCTTGCTTGGCCATTGTTTTTACCTTTTCAGAAACTTTGCCATTACCTGCTAAATACTAAGACCAAGCTCATATCCAAGGTCGACCCACTCAAGTATTTGTTGTCCAAACCCACCCTCACAGGTAGAATGGATAATTGGATCATTCTACTCAGTGAGTTTGATATAGAATTTGTCCATCAAAAATTAGTTAAAGGACAAGTACTTGCCGACCAGCTAGCGGAAGCACCTTTGCAAAGCACAGAACCTTTGAGTTTGGATCTGCCAGATGCATCTTTTCTCTACATTGAAGAATCTATCGTATGGCAGATACATTTTTATGGATCTTTTATGTTTCATGGTTCAGGTGCAGGAGTGGTCCTTATTACTCCTTCGGGTGATCCTATACCACAAGCTTTCCACCTGGCCTTCCCTTGCATGAACAACATTGTGGAATATGAAGCACTCATTGCAGGGATGAAGCTAGCCATCAAGTGGAATATTCAACATGTTAAGGTTGTAGGTGATTCGCAGCTAATCATCAAATAGGTTAATGATGAGTATAAAGTTAAGGATGACAAGCTCATACCTTACAAGAAGTTGGTGGAAACTCTGAAGGAGTATTTTGTGTGCATTACCTTTGAGCAGATCCCAAGAGCGTAGAATAGATCAGCAGATGCTATGGCAACGGTGGGATCTATGCTTCGTATTTCTCTAGGGAACAATGATATGCCATTTTTCATAGAAAATCTACACCAGCCCGCGTATGACGTGTCAGAATCTTACCTGGCTTGTGAGGTTGTTGGTCCCTATTCCCCATGGTACGAACCCATTTTCACCTATCTTAAGGACAGTACTTTCCCTCCCAATATCTCCCATTTTGAAAAGTAAAGCCTGATTCGCTAGATAGCCCATTACACCCTTTTAGTAGGTACACTTTATCATCGTGGCTATGATGGGAATCTGTTACGTTTTCTAGATGTGATGGAGTCAATCCAGGAAATTAAAGAAGTACACGAAGGAGTATGCGGAGCACATACAAATGGAATGGTCTTGGCTAAGAAACTATTAAGAGTAGGTTACTATTGGCCCACCATGGAAACTGATTGTTGTAATTATGTTAGAAAATGTGTGCTTTGCCAAAAGTATGGAAATTTCATCCATACTCCATCACAACCATTACAACCAATCACTACCCCATGGCCATTCTCCAAGTGGGGACTTGATCTAATAGGGAAGCTTACTCCTACCTCATCTGATGGTCATACACATATCATCACAGCTACATAATACTTTACAAAATGGGTGGAGGCTGTCCCTTTAACCTATGTCATAGGAGCACAGATTTCTAAATTCATCATGAATCACATTATTTGCTAATATGGTATCCCTGCAACCATTGTCATAGATAATGGGAAGTCATTTAAGAACAAAACTATGAAAGGTCTTTTCCAATGGTTCCAAATCAGATTGAAATGGTCCACACCATATTACCCTCAGGGTAATGGATAAGCTGAGGCAACAAACAAGACGGTAAGGATAATGGAGAAGATGGTTAGCAAAACCGGCTGAAACTGGCACCTACAAATCCACCCAGCCCTCTGGGCCTACCGAACATCAATTCACACTCCTACAGGTGCGATGCCATATTCCCTAGTGTTTGGGACAGAATCTATCATCCCTTTAGAGATCGAACTCCCATCCCTTTGAATTTCTCTTCAGGACTATTTGGATAAGGATGAAGATTATCGAGTGGCAAGATTGGCTGAGTTAGAGCTCCTGGATGAGAGGTGCATTCATGCTCTTAATCACCTAAAGGTATATCAACACAGAATCTCCCACAACTACAACAAGAGAATCATCCCTCTCCAGTTTGAGGTGGGTGATTTAGTTATGAAGGAGAACCAGTTCAACACCAGAGTAGAGCGAGAAAAGAAAGGGAAGTTTGAACCACACTGGTTAGGACCCTATGTCATAGTTGCCAAGTACAGCACCGGGGCATACAAACTGGCTCACCCCAATGGTGATGAGCTCCGAGAGCCAATGAATGCCATGCATCTTAAGAAGTTATATGCTTGAAAATGGCATAAAAATAAAAAAATATAAAAATCACATCAAAAAAAAATTAGAAAAAGAAAAAGAGAAAACAGGTCATCCACTAGTGAAAACCATGCAATTGTGGCACTTTGGACAAGTCCTTGGGTGAAAACCAGTTTTCGGTGCCTCAGGAGGATTCATTGTTCACAAGCATTATGTATTAGAAGGGTAGTTGTCTTTGGCCTGGACCTAGTTCTACCTTCGAGTTTCCTTGTGCACACCATCTTGTCCAGCCTTGATCCAGCTTTGCCTTCTTCTATTCATTTGTAAGGGACGTGGTCTTTCATTATTTCCCATCTTACGCTAGGGGCAACTCAACGACTTCACCTTCTTGTTCATAAGCGTGTGGCTTCTACCCTTGTATATTCCCCACCTAACGCTGGGGGCATCCATGCTTTCTTGGTTACCTGCACATAGCTTTGGAAAACTGTTAAAATCACAAAAACAATATAAAATTGTTTCGATAAAAACACAAAAATAATATAAAATTGTTTCGAGAAAAACACAAAAACAATAGAAAATTGTTTCAAGACAAACACAAAAACAATAGAAAATTGTTTCAAGGAAAACACAAAAACAATAGAACATTGTTTTGAGAAAACAAAAACAATAGAAAATTGTTTCACAAAACACAAAAACAATATAAAATTGTTTCACGAAAACCTAAACAATAGAAAATCGGTTTATGAAAACATATCTTACAAAAATATTTACTTGCATTGTCTTATTTTCTTGCTTTGCTTGTTGCTTGTATAGTGTTTTACATGCTTTCTTTTGAGGAGTTTGTTGCTTGGGTGTACTTTGTTATAGTTCATCTTTTCTTGCTTAGATTAGATTCATTCTTTCTTATGCATATTACGGTGTGTCTTGACATGCTAGTGAACCTTGGGAAATCATGATGTACTATGTTATTTCTTTTATGTTCTTTCTTAAACATTTGGTTATGTTTGTTACTTGTTAATAAGACATGGTGAATCATGGTGTATTGCATTAATTCCCGGTGTTCTTTGTTAGCATTTGGTTGTGTTTCTTGCATGTGCTCTATTTTGTTACCATTCACATCATGTTACCATCATTATCATCACATCTAACATCATCTATACATCATATATAAACAAAAATTCTAAGTTTTACATCATGCATGTATGCTAAGCTAATCATCACATATCATATCATCAATGGGGGCAAGAGCAGTTGCGCATAATAAAAAATCTATCCCCCCCACACCAATATCATCATATCACCCTATCCATCATGAGGGATCCCATCAAAGGGCACTCTTTGTCACCTCTAGGCCCTTCACTTTCTTCTACTACTTTCTTCTACTATTTACCACGGTTTGGAAAGCAAAAATAACAAAAATAATATATATATCAAAAAATCCAAAAACAGGGAAATTTTCTTCACAAAAATCCTAAAAAGTACAAAACCCTACAAAAATGGTAACTTGCTTATTACGGTTGAAACTTGTGTCTTGCGCATGGTATTTTCTCCATATCCTATTGGTTTATCTCACATCTTCCCTGATTAATACGACTCACGGATCATCAGATTCACAACCATTCACAAAGCTAGTTGTTTGTTTCGTCTGTATTCTAAGGCACTTTTGTTGCTTGGTGTTGTTTTGTTGCATAGAAATGCTTTTCATGGACCCTATGTCCATTTTCATTTCCCCTTGCATGTATCCTTGCTCAGGGCATCATTTTTAACCCTTGTCACCAATCACAAACTTGTGGATCTCTTCAGCACTGATAACAAAACATTTGTACAACTGTCTTGACCATTGTTGGGTTAGATATGTGCGTTTGTACTTGTTTTCCCTGTTATATGAGTTTGTTTCCTTCTCGTATTGCATTACATTATTGTATGTTGCATGGATTTGGTATTTTCAGCAATGGAAAATTGTTCGTATTATGGCTTTTCATGTCATTCTACCTTTGGCGTATGCTTATATTTTTCATAAGGACCGATGACGTAGTTCCTATGGCAATATGATGACATCCAAATTATTTCAAACAAATACCGGCTAGAGGCTAAGCTCTTCTCTCCCCTCCTCCATATTCATTCTACATCGCTTTCCTCTCACCCCTATTCTTCCATCTTACCCGGGCATCTTTCCTCTTCCCATTCTTCTATCTGTCTCTCACCTTTTTTTATCATCAATCGTCTTCTTTCATCACCCCATCGACACTCAAGGGGGCATCTCTCACTTTTACTAATTTTTCTTCTACCTCTTCAAAATTCCACTTATCTACTATCTTTGAAGTGGCGTCACTTACACCACACCAAAGAGAGGCAAATGTAGACACCCATAATTATGCCCAAGCAATTTAAATACTTAAATTGCGTTAATTATCGTCTTTCTCAAAAATCGATGACATATCATCAAAAGCACTCATTTTCCCTCATATCATCATAAATTAATTACACTAACCTAATTAATTAAGTTTCCTATCCAACAAATACCCTAATTAACGACCTTTAGTTAATAAACCACCCCTTCTACCTAGACTAATTAATTATTATTAATTAATTAGTTTTCCCTTCCATTTAACCAATAAATCAATATTTAATTGATTTAATCCCCTTTTAATAGCCTAAATCGTACTAATATTCCTCTAATTATCTTATATAATCTTACATATACCTATTATTTAATCACCTTTGATTAATTAAAACACCCCCAACTCCCATGACTTGTTAAACATGTATTAAACCCTTCTAAAATAAGGTTACCTTTAATAAAGCAACCATATCCATTCCTAATCATATTTTACCTTTATCCCACATTCATGAGGGATGAAGTTGAATCCTTTAACCTTTGGGCTATATAAAGAGCCCTCCACCTACCTCTTTACTTACACCTAAAAATTCTTAAGAGAGAAAATGCAAAGCATATAGCAAAGAGACTAAGAGCTTACTTTTTGTTTTCTTGAGAGGTCACCATTGTTAAAAGCTAAAGCTTCCTATTCTTGCATTCTTTAAGGATAAAAACGAAAGCAATTTTTGATTGCCATTAGAGCTAAATAGGTCCATTCATTCTTGTTGGTAATTTAGGAGAGTAGAGATGTTAAAATAGCATGCATAGTTTTGATCTCATGTTTTCAAAGTTATAATGTTAGTTTAGATCTTGCTTAGTTCTCTATCTTGATGGTGTTTATGCTTTGTTTTAGCTAAATTGTAGAACTATTTTAGGTGGTAGTTCTTTCTTTATTTGATTTAGAATTAAGCAAAGTATACATGCACACAAATACAATGGGGGTAACATATCAACAGTTAAATTTGTTTTCAGTTGAGAAATGTCTTGAATTCTAAAAAATTCTTCATGACTTCCTTCCTCATTTATGTTGCAGTTGCCATGGGAGAATTCAATGGTTTGAATACAAAAGGTGTTATAAGTATGTCTTAAATTTATCAATTTTATCCTCAAATTACAATGGAATAAGGAAACAAACATTTCCGTGTGTCAATGATGCCTTTTTTGTTATCCTCCTTTGTCATTTTGATAAAAATTTGTATAATCAAATAATTTTTGATGAATCTTTTAAAGATGTAAGAGAATGGGGAGCCATTTATCTTCAATTCCCAAAATTCACATACATTAGGATTCCGTGTTTTCTAGGTGTTCCTAGAAAATTTCCACAATGTCCTACTCATAAATGGGTCTTTCTAGAACTGGTTCTAGAATTTTTTTATTACCATAAAATTCAAAATAAACAACATAAAGCGGGAGTCCAATTTCCTATTTCAATAGGAAGGTATAATTGTGCCAGTATTTACAAGGCAATGAATGTGGATGGATAAATTTTTGAAGTAACCTTGCAAAATTTACATCCAAGAACTAACCTTAATTACTAGGGTAAGTTCAGTGAAATAGGATTGGCCAATTCTCACACTCGTCAATTAGAGGATATTTGGATTAACTTTCAGGATGAGATTATTATCAGACAATGAGAATATGAGAGGTTGACCTTGGATAAAGTTAAAAAATTTGGTATTGTAGATATTTCGGAAGGAATGGAGGATGAGGATGAAATATTGGATCCAATTTACAAGAACAATAATGTTGCTAATCAACCTTTGTCATGGATTTATTGGTACCAAGAAGAACATTGCAATACCAAGGAAAGGTTAGGGTCCATTCTACAAAGGACATATGATTGGCTGGCTACCTTGATAATTTCAACCAAAATGTTAGATCAATCTATAAGAATAGAAGCTCAACCAATACTGAGTCTCCCTACACCCACGAAAAGTAAGAGGTCTACCCAAAATTCCAATATAACTCCATGCAAGATCTCATTTGTTGTTAGAAGTTCCTCACTTGCAAAATTTACCATTTTCAAGGTTGTTTCCTATATAACACAAGTATCATAAGTTGTTGAAGCTAGTTTTTTTCTAGTTGTGTCAGAAGATTTTCCACCCCCTCCTTCACTACCATTGTCACCATTTTCAATTACACATTCCCTATCATTATCCACTACTCCTCCACTCATCTCTATTTTTCCATCCCCATCCATGGCCTAAGTGTTTTCATCCCTTCCTTTTCTCTTAGTAGGGGGAAATGATTGGGTCTCTAGTTTCAACTCCATTCTCTCAGCAACTTTCATTTCCTTTTATTTTCACTTCTAGTCCTATTGCATCCACTCCCAAGGCTATTCTCACTTCCACCCCATCTATCATACCCACCTCCATTTCATTGTTAACTATTATTACCAGTTCCATTGTTTATTCCAATGCTCCAAGTGCCAAACCAGCTATGCCACTTTCATCTACATCTACTATACTTGAATGGCTATATCGCCAAACCTCAAATTAGTAGAAAAAGGTACCTCTTGTAGATGTGATAGATCTAAGCATGCTGGAACATACTCTGAAGAGACAAGCCACACAACCAAGGATCATCTCTAATTTATTAATAAACTAGTTAGGAGAAAGGTTCATAGAGGTAGCTACTCTTGTTGAAGGGAAAAATAAAAAAACCATTACAACAACAGATTATGAAATCTCTAGGTTTTCACTAGGAAAGGCAACACATGATGGCACCAAACAAGATGTTCAACTGGCCCTTGTAATTTTTTTGGAGAATTATGACAAAGATAAATCTTCCAAAGATGAATTGAATTCAAAGGTTGAACAACTTACTACTCTTTTAAGGAAAGTAACACAACTCACTCTGACTACTGATCCATCAACTACAACTACTATGATTGTTTCTTCCATTTTAGATGATATTTCATATCATAAAATTGAGAAGATAGGTTAGAAGGGAAGATCAATAGATGGATGGATAGAATGCATGCTTCAGGTAGTTAATCCTTTGATCAAAATAGTTGTTTAATTGTATACTGATTTACAAACTGAAATAACTTCTATTCGCATGATATATGAAGTCCTCTCTGAGGAAAATAATAATTTGAATCTGAATTTGACTACATGTGGAGAGATTAGAGATGTGGATCTAGATTTAATCCTCCAAGACGGAGTAATTGATGATACTTCTAAATTGTTTGATTTTCAAATATCTATGGAATTTATATCCCAAGTATTGCAAGATTTGATCAAGAAATTGGACAATAAACGTGTTGAAATAATGGATGGTCTAAATGATATTTCAGAAGAATTTGATAATATCGACTACAAGTTTTTCAATGAGAATATTGATGCTCTTCCAGTTGACCAAATTAAATCAAATTTAAAAGATTTGGTGAAGAAAGATGATGAAGTGACTAAAACTTTCAATATAAATTCAATTTATAGGTTAGTTTCATGCCAGAATTTCATAAGTCATCTAAAGAAAGGAGTGAATAAGTGGAATAAGGTTTCCAGAAAAAAGCTACAAGTGAGATTGATAGAGGGGACATGGTAAATCATTATGCATGAAGACCAGAGGAGAAGGAGTTACATGGAATAATCAAATGTTTTTTTAATTAGAAACATCGAATGGCTATGTGGGAGGAGGATTAGGGGAAAAACAAACAAGAGATAGATATTGTAGGTGTAATCTAAGCCAGGTGGCCATGATTGGGATGGTTCCAAGATTTGAATTAGTCAAAGTTGTAGGGTTGACATAGTCAAACCTTTTCAACAACTGTACTATTTTTATGGGAGCTTGTTCCCTTAAAATTATTATACTCTATTTTTAGTAACTTGTTAATTAAGGTTCAACTGTAATGGCTCAACCTCTGGAACTTATAAATAGTTAAACACATTAAGTTTGGGTAGACCTTTTATATCATTTAAAAAGTTACTTTTCAAGCTTGGAAGAGTGCTTTATATACTTTGAGCCTTTTAGTTATATTCAGAACAATATTTTACCTTGAAAATTCTAGTTTATTGTGTTAATCATTGATCAATTTATAACTTGTGAATGTTTAATTCCTTAATGTGATTGGTTAATCTACCTTTATCCTGGTTATCTTATTTCAATCTAAGTGAAAAGTGATATAGTTACTTTTAATATAAGTTGTGGAAATGATATTCCCTTTCTGTTATAAATTTGCATTATTATTTATAGGCATGGATGGAGGAATATTTCAAGACATGCATATCATATATTGTTATGAGGAGTTGATTGTGGATTTAAGTGGGTCTATCTGTTCAATATACTTGGTGCATGACCTTATTTTTTTTTTTATCTTTGACTTAAAGCCCATAAGTTGAGTATATTAGAGTTATTTTCAAATGTCTTAGCCTTTCATATTGATCTTAAATCAAGTGCTCCAAGTCTCAAAGGAAGTCAGCCTTCTCCAAAGCATCATCCCATCGAAACAATGTCCCACACCTCGGGGATATTCCAACGTTGCATGAGATCACTCAGAGATTCAACAAGTGCACGATATGCATGACAATGGATCCCAAGAAGGACATATATCTTGCAAAAATAAAAAATTTAGACCATACCCTCGAAGGATGGCTACTCATATATGAAAAGGGGGGGTTTCACAATTGACTAGCCTTGAAAAATACATTGATATCAAGAGCATCTAGGAAAACTTCCCGCATTGATCAACTTTCCCATAATAGAAAACTTCCAACATTTATCAGTTTGCTTCAAAATAAAAAATGTAAAAGTTGGGGCATTTCTCTTTAGACTCATTGAAAAGGAGAATCCATTTTCCCCACATTGATCTACATATATATAACTCTTTTCATGTCATAGGAAGGTACACATATTTTATCTTACACTTGTCAATTTTCGGTAACTACTCATTGGGATTCTTATTTAATAATTTATAAAGGCTACAAGTATAAGTTTTTTCACACATTTAAAACCCATCATGTATGTACCAAATCCATAGTGGGACAATCATTCCATTTTTATCCAATTTTACCTAGTCACATTTTTGATATGATTTAAGATCAGAATTTGACATATCACATAAATCCAAATAAATAACATCATATCATATATTATCAAAATTCATCTAGCATCAACACATTCAAATTAAAAAACATACAACACCATACATATTAAAATTAACACATAAAAGATAAAAAAACAATATAGATTAGAAAACCTCATCATTATCATCATCATATATATTGATCAAATCCATATACATAAATATAAAATATAAGCCTCTAAGAGCCATGTCAACAAAATACATCTTAAAGACTTTGGCTTCCATGAGCCATACAACTATATATCATGAATCACTAAACTGAAAATCTCCCATGGACTGGCGAGGAGGAACTTTACTCTCCCCCTCCCTCATAATATCTACCTCTGGCTACTCCTACACTGCCCATAACACATGTAGCTCCTCTAACAACCCCCTTGATATCACCCACTTTCTCAAGTCTTTGAGACAGGTAACACAGACTCATACCACTAGTAGTAAGGAATGTCATCTTATCATCCAAATGGTTGGCATACAAAACTGTGTCTGGTAAATCATGAGTCACCATATCAATATAATGTTGTAACTCAGCCCGCATTGACTCAAAAAGAATCCTAGAAACTATCCCAGACCCCGTAAGTGGCCTATTTACACTAGATTTTGGCCTCATCCACTAGTCCTATGTCTCTACCCACTGGGCTGCGCTCTCTGAGCCATATCATCCAAATCTGCACTAGAAATAAAAGGCTCGGTAATTCTTAAGGCCTTCCTCATCCCATCTCTCTGTCCATTGTACCAATATCTATCTACAATGGCCAGGTCCAACCGAGCTCTGTAATCATGTCACTCTATTGTCACATTGTCTCTCTCAATGATCAAGCCATCCCTCTTTATAATCAAAACATCCTAGATACCCAAGAGATCATTCCTTTCCCTTTGAGCCACATCCCTCTCTCCCTCAACTACAACCTTCTCATCCGTCACTACTGCAATAGCTACAGCTAACTCATTATTGCCCTCATTCTCACTATAATCATTGGCCCTCTCTTCTATCTCATATGTTTTTTCTCTTGTTTCATGAGCTCGCACTTGTCTAACTCTCTATGCTACTATCTATCTAACCTGATCCTGATCAAAATTACTCAATGCCTAGGTTCACCATGTTGTGTACTTAGGGGTAATCCCTACATCATCAATAGGAACAATATGATCCTCATCATTTGGACCTGTAGCTCCTGGATGATCCACAATATCCTTAGGATCAGTCAGAACGACCCTCGGGGTCTCTATATCCCCATCCTCTTTTTTGTACTTTACAGGTTGTACTAGCACTCCCTATGTAAATCAAAACTATTTCATAACATGATAAAAAATAAGTAACTCATGCTCACTTAATTGGTGAGCCTGCACCCATATAGAATGCTATAAATTGGTCAGATCATCCAAAAACTGAGGCCAAACAAGAAAATCTAGGTATGGCCTCTATACCACATCATCAATCTGCAATCCAGATAATAGCTCTCAGTTATACCCAGTCCTCCTCCTCTTTAGGCCATAAAAATAATCCTCCCTTCATATCAAGAAACTAGGGTGTCCTTCATCAATCACCCCAAGAAATCTTGCCGATCAAGTAATAGAAATGTGCTCAAAGGACCAAGCTTGTAGTAGAAATCCAATGTCAATACCATATCTCTTGTGGACCTTCTAGGCCCACAACTCTTTGTATGTCTAAGAAAGAAGGGTAGGACCCCACTCAAAAATAGTGCACTCCTCAATAATCTCGAGTCCAACTCCTGTCATCATCCAAAGAAATCAGCCACCTCCTAAATCCAAAAATGCATAGAAAATCATAGTCACCATCATCATGGTCATCCAGGTATGTCCCACTATCCCAGTTGAATACAATCTAGCATAATAAAATCCCTTTGACTCTAGAATGATATCCCCTACATCATTCCCATATAATCTATTCATAACATCATCTCTCTCCTCCTCAATGATGAGAAAGACACCTTCACCTTTGATAGGTAATCTCAGAATGTGATGAAAATCCTCTAGAGTCATCATAATCTCTCCATTAGGCATCCAAAAATTGTTGGTGGAAGAATTCCACCGCTCTAGTAAAGCCAACATAAAACTCCTACATCTTTGTAACCATCGATAATGTCTCATACAACCAAAACCCACAGCCTTGAGATGCTCCCAATCATCCTTAGACATATCAACCCTAACCTGATGCAAAACAAATGGTATATGATCCTGAATATTAAATTTCTCATCCACCTATAAAATAGAAATAAATTAACATATATATTATGATTAAAAATATATTTTTGAAACATTAAAACCATCCAAAACATATCAAAAATAAAGAATCAATGCCAACATCATCACCTACAAATATAAATACCAACAACATCTAAAACACTACCTAAATTAAAAATCCATATTCGAAAGCAAAAAAATTAGTTTACGCAAAATTTCTTAGGTATCAAAATTTAATGTCACCGTAAAACAAAATTTCAACATCAATTACATTCAAACCAAAAATATTGAAACCAAAAATATCATGAATAATTAAAAATAGATTTTGAAAATTAGAAATAAAAAATTAAATTGTTTGCATAGCAGGATAATCACCAACGATTCAATATAATCATTGACGACTTTATAAATCATCGACAATTCCTACATTTTTTCCCTAGGGCATCCAAACGACCCCCAAAAATAGAAAAGATGCCCTAAAACTACCAAAAAAATAGAAAAATCTTAAAAGAAACAACAAAAGCAATGATATAAAACCTACCTTGACCATCATGGGTTTCCATTGTGTGCTCAAACTCGCTATTTTTCCCAAAATTCACTTTTCTCTTCCTAAAAACACATTTTCCTTGCTCTAACAGGTCACTTTCACCACAATAACAATGTGGTAAAATGAACCCGTGACTTGGCTTTGTATAACCTAAAGTTTTCATTTAGGGAATCACCGGTGATTCCCCCAATCACCGATAATTTTCCTCTAATCACTTACAAACCATACCTTATTGGCATATGTGCCCATTTTTATCCTAAATCATGGCAATCACACTTTTCCACAAATGTGTCCAATTTTCAATGGACTTTAGTCCTCAAAATATTTTAAAAAATGAACTTTACATCAGGATCTTCCATTTTTCTATGGGACATGTGCCCTTTGGCACCCCATAATTTGGATATCCCTCTCTTCTAGCCTACTTTTACAGTTCATACGCCCATAGGTGTCAAACCCCTTGGTTCCCCTATCACTTGATCCCTCGGTAGCACATCACGGCAAGATCACCCATAAAATTTTCCATCATTTTTGTCTGACACTTTGCCCTTAAGTTGTCAGACAAAAAGCGGCAAATTTAGACACCAAAATTCTACACTCCCTCATTTGCAATAATTTTTCCCGTTCACATTTAAAATATATCACATTCATATCCATTAGCTTAAATATAAATATTATCATTTAGGTTATTATTTAATAAATATATTTGAAATTTATCCTTTAATGTGAAATCATTCCAAAACCCCTTCATCCCGACATATCTACTATGGATAATTTTATATACTCATAAGATCTTGTTTTATTTAAATATCCTAACATAATCTATTAATAGTAGACATTATCCTATGATATATGTTTAATATATCTAACTAAATCACCTAAAACATATCCTAAAACAAACTTAGGATAAAATATAACATAATCTAACTATTATCTAAAAAACATGACACTTCATACGACAACACAACACATTAAAAACAAACCCAAATCATATCCCTCGAATACAAAAAAAAAACGTAAATTAGATAATTGTTTCAACTATTCAATAAATAAAATTGAAAAGGCTGAAATCGCCAGTGTTTCCGCCAAGGATTATATAAGCCCATTTTACAATCTCATTCTGGGACCATCTTCTTACATTTCTGAGCTCAATTTCAATCATCCTTTTGCATCTTCAACTAAGAGTGTTTATTAGGATTTTTCTCTATTTACTACATCCACTCATCATCCAACATCTACACACACCATCGTTAAGCACATTCAGATCCTGTTCGGGAATAAACAAATCTTCACCAGCTTGTAGGTTTTGTCAAGTTTTAATCTTCTTTAAATCAATGTTCTGTCAAGTTTCAATTTTAATTTTACATCTTCTATTCACTCATTTTAAAACTTATTTATTAAATCTCTCCAATTCATATCAAATCAAAATCAAATTGTTAATTTGTCATAAACACACTACATTTTCATACTATTAGTATTAATCTGGAAACACCTACGTTTTACCCAAATGCGTGCATTTCAGTCAAAACGCCTTTGTTTCCTATAAATTTTATCTTTTATAGTTTTAATCAAATTATTTACTTATCGATTTCATACATTTCTTTATCCTTTCTAACATAGTGTCGAGAATGAATTTTGTAGATGGATATATGTGGAAAATCTCATGAGATAACCAACATTAACTCCCTTGTGATTATCCATCACCCTTTGCATTGGGAGAAATAAGACGTATTAAATGATTTAGAACTTTTTTATATTCATTTAGCCCCTTTAGACAAGCTATAAAACATATTTGAAACCACTAAGGGGATTTGTGAGGCCACAAATGAGTTTTGGAGGCCTATTTTGAAATTTTACGCATTTGAGATGAATTGTCTTTGTTCGAATACCACTACAAAGTCGGATTGGAAATTTGGGACTCTGACGCTATATGAACAAACCAAACTGAATCCAATGGCCAACCTAAATATCAATATTCCAACTCTGCATCTAAGTATCAATACGATTAAGAGAACGAGGAACCATAATATGTCCCTGATTTCTTTAGAGACAGGTATACCAATGATTACAACTCCTACCTCTTTGAATAATCTGAGATAGACTATACAGATATCACTTTTGAGAATTTGTCATCATCTTAAGATTCTAAAACTAAATTTGATTCAAATTTATAGGTCATAGATTATATATCTAAGTTTTCATCATATGCTATAAACTTCTAATAAAATCTGAAATTGTCAGAAAAATTAATATTTTTATAAATCCTATATCATGATCAAATTTATGTATCGCTTGATTGCATAAAATAGTCGGTTGAAATCCTTATGAGGAATCCCCTTGGATTTCTAGGGACTGGCCTTCACCAGGAAGCCCACTTACTATTTTTACAAATTAAAAATTTGGTGCAGTGTCTTTGAATGCAATTTCATTTGTAGGATAGGAGCTAAACTATTTTGAACACATGGCGCAACATCAACACAATTCATAAAAATATGTGGGTACTGGTAAACCCCACCATTTTGAGGTTTGATGAGCTTTATTTTCTTGCTTACACTTATAATTTGAAGAGATAAATTTTTCTAAACATTATGACACGCCCAGTGGGACTTTTTCCCTTGTTTCTTTGATTCATTTCATCAAAATCACCTGGGATTGGTCAAATCACCTATGATTTCTCTAGTTGTTTTTCAAATCCTAACAACTTGTATTTTTCTTCTTGTTTCCTTCATTTTTCTTGTTTTCTTTCCTAACCTATTTCTAGGTTGTTGTTTCTTGAATGGTCATGTGATGGAAAACTGTATCAATGGATTTCTTGCTTTAAACATTGCTAAAAATAAAAATATAAAATATAAAAGGAGCGTTTAAACAATGATTTCTAAAAAACTTTTATTTTTTCTTTCAATTTTTGAATTTTGTTTGATTTTCTTCGTCAAAATTAACACTTCATTTTGGGATCTAAAACAAATTTTTCATCCTTCTTGTTTCACATATAATTAATTAGAAGGATATTTCATTGCATTCAATTTTATTTCCCCCACACACAACTAAACCAATTAAACATAATACACATTTAAAAAAATTCATACCTAAGTGGATACCTACTTGGATTTGATCACTAAGAGGAGAAGTTGACTCGGTGTTCTGACCAAGTATAATCATCTATCTGTTGGTATATATTGGCTAAGAACCCGACACCGTTATTGTTGTAGGACAGTGAAGGGAGGTGGTGGGCCCCAATACCATTCCTGTATAGACAGTAGTATAGAGTTGGGCTTCGCATACCTTAAGATATATCGAGGACTTTTCCCTTAAACATACCTCCAACCAGCCCTAGATTTCAATTTCCTAGGACAATTGTTAACCATTTTACACATTTCAGCTTATAATTAAATCAAGAAACCTTAAAAATCTATCTTATTTGCTTTTGATTACTATTTGTAATCAACCCATTTTAGTTCATTTCTTAAATAATTATTTTGTGTGTGTTTTTTTACAACGGTACAATTAAGACAATTCCTATATTTCCATTTCCTAGGACAATCGTTAACCATTTTACACATTTCACCTTATAATTAAATCAAGAAACCTTAAAAATCTATCTTATTTGATTTTGATTAATATTTATAATCAACCCATTTTAATTCATTTCTTAGATAATTCTTGTGTGTGTGTTTGTTTAGATAATTCTGAAAGCATGTACTAACCAATGTCCACACCCTTACAACAAAAAATACCTTTATCTACTACTGTATCTACACCATCATTTATCATGCAATTGCAACAATAACAAAATGAATAAATGAGACAACATCTTTTAAATTATGCATGAAAATTTTCGTAATCAAGAATTCAATACATTATAACAACAAGACACTAAACAACCATACTCCCTCATCTGATAATCATAATCTTCCGAAACCAATTTATTTGAAAGAGGAGACCCTATTTTCAAAGAAATGTTAGATTCAAACACCATTTCCCTCAATGCCTATCTGGAAGCTAGGGGTGTTCAACTCAATCCGTTTACACTAGAGCCATCTACAAACATTCTTGAACCTTTGTCTGGATCTTCACAACAATTTGAATTTGAAACATTTTCAGGTATTCATGGCTCTACACAACCCAATGATTAAAACCAACAATCTATACCTGAACCACCATTTTCATATAATCCTTCCTCTACCATTGCAAGAATTGTTTCAAATCAAGAACATATCATCTAACAAGTACATTCATATTTGGCTCTGAGTCAAACTTAAACTTTAGAAGTTACGTTCTCCATTCTCATTCTTAGTCTTCATAAGGTTTCTTCTCATGATATAACCACCCAATAATATACTTCATCACCTGAACCTTGTAATGGTTCAACACCTCCACAAAGTAATACTAATACATGTTTATCTACCCCTCCAACATCCTTTGTCACTCAAATATCTCCAATGAGTTTCATTGCTGCTTTTACTATCTTGTCTCATTCAACTAGTAGCATTCAAAATATTACCATGTCTATTCTAGCATCAAGTCCTTTAATCAATACTAATACAATTTCCACCAAGCATGCTATTTCATTGTGCATACCGTAACAATCATTTTTGTTAATTTCTATACCATAATCTACTCCTACAAAATACATTCCACAACAAACACCATCCTCTAGGGCCTATGCTATGGTTTTTCAACAACCAACTCCTTACTCACAAGCCTTTCCTTATCAATATATACAATCTTCCCAACCCTTGTCATCTCAACAATACATTTCGTAACAAACTCTTCCACAATAACAAAACATCCCTTCTCAACAATACATTTTGCAACAAACTCTTCCTCAACAACAAAACATTCCTTATCAACAATACATTCCACAACAAACTCTTCCTCAACAATGAAAAATTCCTTCCCAAAAGTCTATCCCTCAACAAAATATCCCAGAACAAAACATACCCCAGCAGAACATTCCTTCCCAATAGTATATCCCACAACAAAATATACCCCCAAAAAATATTCCTTATTAGCAATATTTTCCTCAATAGAACATTCCTTATCAACAAAAAATTCCTCAATAATATTAGATATACTCACAACCTGTCTAGTTTTCATTCCAACATGGTCCATCTTCACAAAAATCAATGCCAACTGACCCTCTTCAAGCTCTTAGGAATCATATGTCAAGCCTATAAACTGCATCATCTCCACCCAAAAATGCATTCTCCTATGATCAGATTTGTAATGAACCCATTCACCCCTCCGTCCCATACAAAGCATATCCTCCTCACTAGGAGCTCCCAAAATTCATTAAGTTCTACAGTAAAGAAGACCCATAGTAACATATTTGTGTGTTTCATCGCGCTTGTTATTTAATAGCTCATGATCAAGACCTTATGCTACAAACCTTTCCAATATCCCTCACTGGCCCTACTCTAGATTGGTACAATAACATTCCACAATATTCCCTTTTCTCCTTCACTTAACTTGCACAATTGTTTTTATAACACTTCTCTATAAACATAGCCTGAAAAGTCACCATTAATGATCTTTATGCTATCAAAAAATTTGAGGATGAGTCCATTGCTAAATTTTTTCCCACTGGACAGGTACAATCAATCAATTATCCTTTTCATTACCACAAATTGATTTTTTTAAAGTTTTCTGTCGATCATGATCCAAACACATTTCCTCCACATTACAAATTCAATTGTTATAGACCTTCGATGAATTCTTTATTATGGCCCGTAAATTAGAATTTTGTACTTAAGAACATGGTCATGATAAACTTCGTCTCAAAAAACCACAAATTGACTTCCCATCCAAAACAAAATCATCCAATCCTAAAAAATCCAAGTCTTCTACCAATACTGTAGTATTTAGATCCACCCCAAATGAAATACCTACTACTAAGCATTCCCATCAACCACGTAGCTATATATCCATAGGAGATACTTATAGTACATTCTTTTAAAACCTACTCACAACAAATATGATATCTATCCCTTATATCCATCCCATATACACATTTGTATCCAAACCTTATTGGCATAGAGATAATGAATATTGTAAATACCATAGGTTTAAGGGACACGACATTGAAATGTGTCGCATGTTCTGTAATTTCCTTCAAGATTTGATTGACACGGGTTACCTTCACTTAGATAATCCATATACACCCCCGAATCAAAACATTGACATATTCAAACAACCTTTTCCTAATCATCCCCCACCAACTGATAAACCACAAAAAAATGTGGTTCAAACTCACCATACAATTAATACCATTACTAAAACATTACCCACCTTTGAGTCTACCATAATCCCAATTAAATATGAATCTACATCTTCTAAATCAATGTCAATACCACTTGAATCTGAATCCACATATCTAAATTCAACACCAGCATCTATTGAATCTTAACCCATATCTATTGAATCCTTCACCATTCAGGACAAGGCCAAAGCCACTTATTCCTCTATATCACATGATGTTACTCAATCCATCACCATACCGAACATATCCTCTAGTACAGCTGCACCTATACTTGTGCCCAATTTTACAAATATAACTATGATAACCCCTGAGACATTTCTAGCACAACTATCTCTGCCTAAACAAACCATAGGTCATATTCATCCCCCATTGGAAAAAAAAATCCAATATTGATACAATCTGTAAATCAATTGGATTACATTAACCGCATAATTCAAAATCCTCTTCCTTCATTAGCATCAAATTTTATAAATACACCCAGCTCATCCAAAACCTCAAGGGGAACCAATAAACATGGTGTCATCCATGTCTTTAAAATTCCTTATTATGATCAAACATACAGTTTCTGTGGCCCTCCACCTATTCTTTTGCCTCCTCCTAGAAAGGCCATTTCTACTTTCACTTATCCTCTTTCCATGCTAAGGCCAAGGCCTACCTACCAAAATTCTACAACATGATATTATAAACAAGATATCATTCAAGGTTTTAATGGCCCTTAATATAGTCCCCCATATCAGAATCCCTTGTGGGGTCCTTGATCCTTTATACCTAAGAACCACCCTATCATTACATGAAAAAATCCCATATATAAAGCATTCATAAGTGACTCTTGTCCTCCACCCATCACAACATCCAAAATCCCTTGGAAACCAATAATGTGAAAATCCCCATATGTAATCTTACTTCCATTAGAAGATAATATATCTCAAAATCCATCATCATCCATCTATAAACATAAAGTAAGTTATGAAAATATTTTCGAATACCTCCTTCATTAATCACTCATAACGTTACCACCTCCCAAATCTTCAGATCTATGAGGATGGAAGCCCACTTGGTATGACTTCAAATTATCTTACAATTATCATAGAACACAGGGTCATTCCATAGAATTTTGTAAGGCATTTAATTTAATTGCTTAGAATTATGGAAATTTCACTCTCCTTTGGAACCATCCACTTTTTCACCTTAACCTAAATCCAAAGCACCCATATCTTCCCATCAGGTCGACAGTATTCATTTGTTACATGTTCAAAAACCTATGACATAGAGTCATTTGAATCTAAGAAAGGTAAAAAACCACCAGAATTTTCTATCCCATAAGACCAACCAAAAATATCTATTCCTATAACTCTTAAAACACTTGGTCAAATGACATCACCCAAAGCTAAGGTTTCCATCCTTGTCATGTCACCTTCTTCCTCCACTACAATAAAGAAGGTTGTTACTAAACAATTACACCAGGCTCCATCTAAAATGTCAATTTATGAGTTAATAAAAATGTCACCTTCTAAAAAAAAGCTATGATCAAAGCCCTACAATTAGTAATTTTACCAATAGATGGACCCTCATCCTTCACAATTTTGTAAGGTCCCTCAAGGAATCCACTAGTATATCATTGTAACCATCTAAGATTACTTTTCTTAGACCTGAGGACCATGAATTACCAATTTTTATCACTATTCAAATCAATTATTTTCTTATCATAAGGGTCATGATTGATGGGGGTGCAACCATCAACATTATATCCTCCATTTCTTTCAATCAAATTAATATATCTCTTTCTATCGCTAGTCAAACTCCATTTTTACTGTGATCCTTCAATGACACAATCATACCCACATTAGGCACTGTGATCCTTCCGCTCAAAGTTGGAAATAAAACCTTGCATGAAGTCTTCTACATCATAGAAGGGGAATTAAAATTTAATATTTTTTTAAGATGCCCCTAGATACACACCATGTGTTGTGTTCCTTCGATGCTTCACCGTTATCTCAAATACAAACATGAAGATCAAACATTTATGATTCCCGCAGATCCCAATCCTTTTAGATATTTTTATTTGACATATCATCCAAATGATGTCCTTATACCATCTTCCACATCAGCATCATCTAACGAGGCATATACTAGAAAATTCATTTCTTCATCCTAGTTATCAGATGATTCCTCCCTAAGTGATTTTGTACAATGTCTCACATTAGGAGATTATCACATCCTCATGCTTAAATCCATCCCCTCACCAAAGACCTATTGTTTCCTTGATAAGAAACCCATGTATGAGCCTAACATATGTGATATTATCTCCTATGGTCTCACCTATCTCAAAACAAATTTTATCTATGGGGGCCTTTATCACCCATCATCCCAGGTCACTAATTTACATCAAGCCATGCCTTTCACATCAGATTTCAGATCCTTAGATAATCTGAATTTTTCCCATATGTATCTCCATCATTGTGCATGAAAAGGTTTTACTCTTGGTTGTTATGAACATGGGATGCATGACTTGATCTTCTAACGCTCCCTTAAAATATATGAAAAATATGTCCTATGTTATGAAAAATCTTGTTACAACACATCCAAACCCACTACTTCTATACACATTACTAAATATGAGCCATCATCACCCAAAACTCTTAAGCCCCTATAGACGTAGATGATATTGTATCTATCACACCTAACTTTTTTAGTTAATATTATATCCTTAGGACCATTAGCTTATTAATCTAATCATCATACTAAAAAAATACATCTTGCTTGGCCAAAAATAGTCGGGGAAGATGTACACGTCATAGATATCCTCCAATATCAAGATGATCAGGACATTATTTTGTACATGGGAGCTGATGATCATTTCCTCTAGAAATATTTACCCTCTAAGACACCAAATATCCTCAACAAGTCTAGTATTGATGTTAACTTATGAACCCCTCAGGATTCTCACATATTTAAAGTCGATGAGTCATTGAGATCAAGAGAACTGGATGAATTAACCTCATTCTTATTAAAATATGACCAATATTTTGCTTGTCATACAGTGATATGCCTAAAATTGATCCTAATATTGTATTATATAATATTGTCACATATCCAAACTCTAAACTAGTTTTAAAAACTCTGTAAAATGCATCCACACATAGCTCTTATTTTTAAGGAAGAATTTCAACGTCTCTTATCTGCTAATTTCATCATACCCATTGATTATCCACAATAGGCCTCTAATTTTGTTCACGTAACTAAAGCATTGAGTAAATTACACACCTGCACAGATTTCAGGGATCTCAATCTCACCTATCTTAAGGATGATTTCCCTCTTCCAAACATAGATCATTTTTTTGACCTAATAGTCAGACATGAAATGCTCTCCCTCATGGATGGTTTTTCTAGTTATAAAAAAATCCTCATCACCACTGATGACCAACACAAACATTATTTCATCACCCCATGGGGAATTTTTTGTTATCACGTCATGTCATTTGGTCTCAAGAATGCCGGAACTACTTACAAACTCACCATGACCTATATATTTCATGATCTTATTCATAAAACTGTTGAGGATTATGTTGATGATATCTTAGGAAATTAAAAAGAACGCAAATATAACCTCTTTAGGATCCCTAATTCCATTAGAAACTAAGAAATAAAAAGATAAGATTAGAATTTTTATGGTTTTTCAAAGACTAGACCATCCCTCACAAGAAAATCATTTCCCTTCTCTCAATACATTTAACAAAAATCCAATTGATTCATGGTATACTCAAATACCTTGTTGAGTCTAAAGTCCCTTCTAATTTATCACATAATACTAAAAGGTCCTTCCTCCAACATGTCACTCATTTTGTCATCATAGGTGGTATACTCTACAAACCTAGTTTATATCGTATTTTGCTAAGATTCCTGAAGTAACATGAATCAATGAAAGCTATTGAAGAAGTCCATGAAGGTATCTGCAGAGGCCATTTTAGTGGAAATTATATCGCTAAATGTGTTATAAGGCTCAGGTATTATTGGCCTACTATCACCAAGGAATGTTGCGCATATGTTAAGAAATGAGTGAAATGTAGACTTCATTCAAATCTTATCCATGTCCCTAGTCAAGCATTATAACCCGCTAAGGATTTATGGCCTTTCTCTCAATAGGGGTTAGACCTCATTGAAGTCATTAATCCCAAGTAATTTTAGCAACATCATTCTATCATCATAGCTACGGAATAATTCACCAAATGGGTTGAATTTATTCGTTTAACCTCAACCAAATCAAGACCTATTACTAATTTCATATATCAATACATTATATGTCATTTTGGTGTCCCATATAAACTAATCATAGATAATGGAAAATATTTTAAAAATAAAGAGGTTAAAAATCTCTATGATACATTTAATATTAAACTCATTTTATCGTCACCTTACTATCCTCAAGAAAATGGATAGGATGAAGCTTCAAATAAACCACTCAAAAAAATCCTCATGAAAACCATAAATTATGCAGGGAGGAATGGGCATCTCCAAATCATATTTTATCTTTGGGCTTATTGAATAAGTATTCACACACCTACAGGTGTTATTCCCTACTCAATTTTCTATGGCTTTGAGGTTTTCCTATTATTGAAGATCAAATTCCATCACTTCGTGTATCTCTAAAAGAATTCATCCCAGATGAAGAGTATCAAAAAGATCAATTAGCACAACTTGAACTGTTAGATGAAAAACATCTAATGGCCCTTGAACATCATTAAGTATATCGAGAATGATTTAAACAATCTTATAAAAAATACATCAAAGATTTGATTTCAAAATTGACGATCTTGTGCTTAAAAAAATCAAAATGTCACTCATTTAGAACGGAGTAAACTTGGAAATTTTTCTCCTAATTAGCTTGGTCCATACAACATCACTCATAAGTATGGATCAGGAGCATATCATCTTACTTCTCTTGATGGTGAACCCAAAAATTTAACCTTGGAATACCTTGCACTTATGGCCTTTCTATTGTTAAATAATTGATCATCATAACAATAGTTACATTTTATCACTCAATTGAAACCATTCATCATATCCTAATAATAGTTTAAAAACATGTTGTTATCTGTCACTATCCTAAAAATACCTTAAAGATGAACACCACGACTCTATTCATTGCATGTATAACTTCTTGTTTAAAAGGAGCCCCTTAAAATCATTAAACTCATCCACCTTGTACCAACTAAAAAACATGACATGGGGTACAAATGTGTAGATATATACATCTTCTCCCCTCCTTGAAACTATTTATTGGGATTTTTATCTCAGCTCAAAAATATATGTAACAAAATTATTTGGATGCATTTCTCAAAACTCAAAACATAGTAGACTAATCCCTCAAAGGATAGGTACCATCCAAAATTATAGACCGATACCAGGAAGGATGGCTATCTTACAAAAATAAAAAATTTAGACCATACCCTCGAAGGATGGCTACTCATATATTAACAAAAATGCTTTTTTAAAATTGACTATCCTTCAAAAATACATCAATATCAAGAGCATGAAGGAATTTTTCCTGTTTTGATCATCTTTCCCGTTTTAGTAAAATACCAACATTGATTAGTTTGCTTCAAAATAAAAAATGTAAAAGATGGGACCTTTTTCTTTAGACTCATTGAAAAGGAGAATCCATTTCCCCCATATTGATATACATATATAAAACTCATTTCATGTCCTAGGAAGGTACACATATTTTATCTTACACTTGTCAATTTTTTGTAACTACTCATTAGTAATCTTATTTAACAATTGATAAAGGCTACAAGTGCAACTGTTTTCATGCTTTTCAAACCCATCATGTATCTACAAAATCCATAGTGGGGAAATCATTCCATTTTTATCCGATTCTACTCAGTCACATTTTTTATACGATTTAAGATCACATTTTGACATATCACATAAATCCAAACACATAACATCATATCATATATTTTTCAAAATTCATCTAACATCAACACATTCAAATTAAAAACTATACAACACTATACATATTAAGAACAACACATAAAATATAAAAAAACAATATAGATAAGAAATCCTCATTATCATCATTATATATATCGATCAAATCCATATACATAAATATAAAAAATAAGCTTCTAAGAGCCATGTCAATAAAATACATCTTACAAAAATTGGCTTCCATTAGCCATACAACTATATATCATGAATCAGTAAATTGAAAATATCCTAGGGACTAGTAAGGAGGAGTTGTATTCCCCCCTCCTTATAATATCTACCTCTGGCTATTCCTGCACCACCCACAACACATGTATCTCCTCTAACAACCCCCTTTCTATCACCCACTCTCTCAGGTATCTGAGTCAGGTGCCCCACAATCACACCACAAGTAGTAGGTCCTAAAACCTTACCGGTCAAATGGTCGGCATAGAAAACTACGCTTGGTAAATCATGAGTCACCATATCAATATAATATTGTAACTTGGCTTGCACTAACTCATAGTGAGTCCTAGAAACTATCCCAAACCCCGTAGGTAGTATTTTTCTACTATCTTGTGACCTTGCTCCAATATTCCAAGGTATATGCCCATTTTCCTACGCTCTCTTAGCCTAATCAGCCAACTCTGCACCAGAAATAGAATTCTCGGTATTCCCTAAGGCCTTCCTCATCCCATGTTTCTACCCCTTATACTAATATCTATCTATAATGGCCAGGTCCAACCGATCTCTATAATCCTCTCTCTCTACTGTTATGCTATCTCTCTTAGTGATCAAGCCATCCCTCTACATAATCAAAGCATCCTAGATACCCAGAAGATCATCCCTCTCCCTTTGGGCTACATGTCTCTCTCCCTCAACTACATCCTTCTTGACCATCACTATTGTAATATCTAAAGCCAAATCATCATCACCATCCTCCTAACTATCATAATTAGCCTTTTCTACTATATACTATATTGGTGCTCTCACTTCAAGAACTCACACTCATCTGACTGTCTGTGCTACTCTCTGTGTAACTCAAGCCCGATCAAAATTCCTCAATTCTCAGGTTCACCATGCTGTGTACTCAGGGGTAACCCCAACATCATCAATAGAAACAATATAAACCTCATAATTGGGATCCATGTCCCCCATATGATCCATGATATCCTCAAGATCAATCAAAATGGCCCTCGAGGTCTCTGTATCCCCATCCTCTTGTCTGTAATGTACAGGATCTACTAGAAGTCCCTATTCCAACCAAAAATTTCTGATAACACGATCAAAATGAAGTAAATAATGCTCACCTAATCGGATATCCCACACCCATATAGGATTTTGTAAATGGGTTAGATTATCTAGAAACTCAGGCCAAATAGGAAAATTTAGGTATGACCTCCATACCACATCATCAATTTATAGTCTAGATAATAGATCTCAGTAATACACAGTCCTCCTCCTCTTTAAGCCATGACCAAAATCCTCCCTCGATCTCAAGAAACTAGGGTGTCTATCACCATTCACCCCAATCAATCCCATCAGTTGAGAAATAATATTTTTCTTGAAAGCCCAAGCCTCTAGTAGAAATTTAATGTCAATGCCAAATATCTTGTGGACCCTGTAGGCCCACATCTCGCCATATTTGTGAGAAAGAAGGGTAGGACCCCATTAAAAAATAGTGTGTTCCTCCATCATTTGGGATATAACTCCAATCATCATCTAAGGAAATTGACCACCTCCTGAATCCAGAAATACATAGAAAAGAATGGCCATCATCATCATGGTCCTTCGGGTACGTCCCACTATCCCAGCTGAATACAAACTAGCACAAGAAAATCCCCCTGACTCCAGTATGATATCCCCTACATCATTCCCATATAATCTATTCATAACATCATCTCTATCCTCCTAGGTGATAAGATAGACACCCTCACCTCATATAGGAAATCATAGAATGCGATGAATATCCTCTAGAGTGATCCTAATCTCTCCAATAGGTAGCTAAAAAGTGTTGGTGGAAGGATTCCACCACTCTATTAAAGCCAACATAGAACTCCTACATCTGTGTAACCATTGATAATGTATCATACCACCAAAACACATGACCTTGACATGCTCCCATTATCATTTAACATATCATCCCTGACCCGATCTAAGACCAGTGGTATACGATCCAGAATAGTCAGTTTCACATCCACCAGCAAAATATAAATAAATTAACATCAATATCATCATTAAAAAATATGTTTCAAACATTAAAACCATCCACAAAATATCAAAAAAAAATCATCAACATCAAAATCATCACCTAAAAATATAAATACCAACAACATTTAAAACACTACCTAAATTAAAGTTTCATATTCGAAAGCAAAAAAATTAGATTACACAAAATTGCTTAGTTATCAAAATTTAAAGTCGTCGCAAAAAAAAATGTCAACATCAATTACATTCAACACCAACACCAATATTGAAATAAAAAATATCACAAATAATTCAAAATATATTTTTAAAATTACAAATAAAATATTAAACTATTTGCATAGCAGGATAATCGCAAACGATTCACTATAATCATCGGTGACTGTATAAATCATCAAAAATTCCTACATTTTTCCCTAGGGCATCCAAGTGACCCCCAAAAATGGCTAAGCTACCCTAAAATACAAAAATCCACAAAAATCTACAAAACAACAACAAAATCAAGGATAAAGCACCTACCTCGACCATTGTGGGATTCTGTTTCTTGCTCAAACTTGTCAATTTACCCAAAGTTCGTCTTTCTCTTCCCAAAAACATGTTTTACTCACTTTGACATGTCATTTTCACCACAGTAACAATGTGATAAAATGAACCCATGACTTGGGGTTTTATAACCCAAATTTTACATTGAGGTAATCACTAGTGATTCCCCCAATCGCCGATGATTTTCCTCTAATCACTTAAAAACCATCCCTTATTGGAATATGTGCCCATTTTTACCCTAAATCATGATAATCACATTTTTCCACAAATGTGTCCAATTTTCAATGGACCAAGTCCTCGAAATAGTAAAACAAACAAAAAAAAATTACATTGGGATCTTCTATTCATCTATGGGACATGTGTCATTTGGCCCCCCATCATTTGGCTTTCTCACTCTACTAGCGTACTTTTGTGGATCATACACCCATAGGTGTCTAACCCCTTGGTTACCCTATCACTTGATCTATCGGTAGCACGTATTGTTTCAATATCCCCTCGAACTGTGACAACTACAAAACACATGACACACAAACATAGGTGTTCCCCTATATTGTATTATGGAAAGATCACCCATAAAATCTTCCACCATTTTTTTCTGATACTTTTCCCTTAAGTTGTTAGACAAAAAGGGGAAAATGTAGACAACAAAATTCTACACTCCCCCATCTGTAATAATTTATGCTATTCACATTTTAAATATATCACATTCATATCCATTAGCTTAAAAATATATATTATCATTTAGGTTATTATTTAATAAATCCTTTTGAAAGTTATCCCTCAATGTGAAATCATTCCAAAACCCCTTTAGCCTGAGATATCTACCATGGATAATTTTATATACTCATAAGATCTCATTTTATTTAAATATCCTAGCATAATATATTGTTATTATACATTATCCTATGATATATGTTTAATATATCTAATTAAATCACCTAAAACATATCCTAAAACAAACTTAAGCTAAAATAGAACATAATCTAACTATTTTATAAACAAACACGACACCTCATACGACAACACAACACATTAAAAAAAACCCATATCATATCCCTCGAATACAAAAATAAATAAACTTAAATTAGACCATTGTTTCAACTATTCACTAAATAAACTCAAAAAGGAAGAAACCATCGGTATTTTCATAAAATGCCAAGGATTATATAAGCCCATTTTATAGTCTCATTCTAGGAACATCTGCTTACATTTCCAAGCTTATTGTTTGTCATCCTTTTGCATGGTCAACTGAGAGTATTTATAAATGTTCATGTATGTTTACTACATCCACTCATTATCCAGCATCTACACACACCATCGTTAATCACATTCAAATCCTATTCAGGAATCAACAAATCTTCATTAAATCAAGGTTTGTTATTTTAATTTTACAGCTTCTATTCACTCATTTGAAACATTATTTATTAAAGCTCTCCAATTTATATCAAATCGAAATAAAACTGTTAATTTGTCGTAAATAAACTACATTTTCAAACTATTAGTATTAACCCATAAATGCCTGAATTTTACCCAAATGCCTGTATTTCAGTCAAAAATACTATGTTTCCTGGGAATTTTATCTTTTATAGTTTTTATCAGATTATTTTCTTATCAATTTCATATATTTATTTTTCATTTATAACATACTGTCGAGAATAGATTTTATAGAAGGCTATATGTGGCTAAGCTCGTGTGATAAGCAACATTTTCTCCCTTCTAATTATGTGTCACCCTTTGCATTGGGAGTAATATGACGTATTGCATAATTTAGAAGTTTGCGTTATTCATTCAGCACCTTTAGATTAGTTGCAAAACATCTTCGAAACCACACAGAGGATTCCTGAGGCCATTAACAAGTTTTGGAAGGTATATTTTGAAATTTTACACATTCAAGCTAACTTGGCTTGGTTGAATACCTCTACGAAGTTGTATTATGAATTTGGGACTCTGACGCTTAATCAACAAACCAAATCGAATGTACTGACTAACCTAAATATCAATATTCCAACTCTGCATCTAATTATCAGTATGATTCAGAGAACGAGGAACTAGAATACCTCCCTGATTTCTTTAGATATGAGTACACTGATGATTATGACTCCTTACTCTTTGAAGAATCTGAGATATACTATCTAGAGATCACTTTCAAGAATCCGTCATCATATGATGATTCTAACACTGAATTTGATTCATATTTCTATGTCATATTTAATATATCTAAGTTTTCATCATATGGTATAAATTTTTAATAAAGTCATTAATTTTCAGAACAATTACTATTTTTATACATCCTATATCATGATCATCTTTATGTATCATTTGATTGCATAAAACAGTGGGTTGACATCCTTGTGATGAATCCCCTTGGACTTCCAGGGACCGGCCTTCACCAAGAAACCCGCTTACTATTTTTACTAATTAAAAAATTTGGTGCAGTGTCTTTAAATGCAATTTCATTTGTAGGAGAGGAGCTGAACTATTTTGAACATGCGGAGCAACATCAACACAATTATTAAACATATGTGGGTACTAGTAAACCCCACCATTTTGAGGTTTGATGAGCTTTATTTTCTTGCTTATAATTATTATTTGAAGAGATAAAACATTTCTAAATATTAAGAGTGTAGACTTTTCTAGTCGGCAAAATAAATAAGTCAAGATGCAAGGTCTCACCAATCACTATCTATTCTAAGAAAACTGTAGGAGGATATATGTAAGGATTTTGTTAGAGATGTCTTTCTAATAAATGGTCTGTAATATATAACAAAATATATTAGACCATGTATTTCCTACTATTTCTATGAATTCCATACTTATATTTGTCTTATATGCACTTTCAATGCCTTACATTTCCTATGCATTATCTTTCACTTTCATCAGTTATCTGGATTGGAATCAGTTAGTTCTATAATTTATATTAAAAATTCACACACAATTTTTGTAACCCGTACATTTGCATGAAAATTCACTATAGCGCCACTTAGTTACAATGATAAATTTATAAAATCAATTCATGAATTAATCCATTCTTAGGATATAGTATCCTAATAGTTTATGGAAATGATAACAAACTAATAAGTAGTAATTATGGCTACTTAAATCATCATCTAAGTTAACTTACTTCACTTAATAGATGGTCACCTATGACACTAAAAAAATATTTTCTTCTTTATTCTCATTTCCATATACAAAAATTAAATGTCCACACATTATTATATGTATTGCATGTGCATTTATCTCATTCTCAATTCATACGAGGGAGCTTAAATCCCTTCTTAATGACAATTCATCACTAAAAGAACATTTTCCAATCAGTCTGAATAATAACATATTATTATAACATACATCCCAAATTCCATCCATAACATTTCAATTTTAACACTAGCCTTTTCTTTATTAAATAATAATGATTATAAATATAAAATGGACTGCCAACCATAGTACTTAATTTACAATAGGCTTAACTTACCCTTCTCCTTCTTAATTATGACAGTAAGGTATAAATTGCTTTACAAAATGTCATGAATTTAAGTACAATGAATTCAACTCAATCATCAAAATCAGGTACCTACACATGTGTAAACCTTATTTAGCCATCCATGAAAAGTGGCTCATCTTTATCATCTGTAAGAGAAAGAGGGGGTAAAACATGGCCAGTTCAAAATGAACTGTTATTATCATCATCCATGAGGTTTATCACATTATAACATATATGTAAAACATCCCTGTAATTATACCATTTCCATCTCCAGAGACATCAAGATAAAAAAATGATTAAATCTAATAAGAACACCCTCATTACCTTTGTTTCATTCATACCATAAGATAACAACACATGTTATAATAACCAAAAGCTAAGGATAATTCATCTAAAATTATTAAAAAATCATAACATAGAGTTAGTTCTTACAACAACATAATTCTAGTTACAACAATTAGCAATAGTCAATCTACATCAATAACCTTTTCCACTATCTATTTCATATGAGTGTAGAATCACTGGATGCAACCCCACCTTATTAATCGTGAAGCTATAATTACCTTCATTCTATTGATATTAATATATTAGACATACCTCCTAGAAGTACCCTAGATAAGCTGAGATACTGATGTAAGCTAGTCAGTATCGAAAACACCAGATGCTACCGATACTACTAATACCCACGATACTACCATTTAACAACTTCCTCGATGCCACCGATAGGTAGCATCCCTCAATGCTACCAGTCAATAGCATCTCGTGATGCTACTAACCAATAGCATCCCTTGATGCTACCAATTTTTATCATCCCTCAATGCTACTAGTCGGTATCATTCCTTAATGTTACCGTTAGGTAGCATCCCTTGATGCTAACGGTCAGTATCATCCCATCATGATATCAATTTTTTGAATCCCTTGATGTTACCGGTTGGTATCATCCCTCGATGCTATCAACCGTTATCATCCCATTATTCTAATAAATACTTTCAGTTGATGAAATTTAAAGATGCTACTAGATGATAGTAGAAAAAAGCTACCATTTGGTAGGATCCCGTGATACTACTGGTCGGTAGCATCCAAAGATGCTACCACTCGATAACATACAAATATGCTACCAGTCGATACTAGAAGAGGGTTTTCTATAACCCTAGGAAATTATGGTTTCTCCATTATTCAAATAAATAAAAATTTTCTATATGATTTAAGTGTTGGGATAACAACCAATAAAGGAACCCATAAACCCATATAAAAGGAGACCCAGATAAGCTCTCCTTATCTAGATCCCATTACAATGAAACCATACAAATTTTTAGATAGATTGAAAAACCAAAATGGAGTGAAGATACACGATTTCCCAAACCCTATCAACCATAGTCCAATTCTACCCACTAAATCATGTCGTAATCTTATTAATCATCAACAGGAATATTCAACACACATTTTTTGAAGCAAAAACAACAAAGGAGAGAGAGAGAGAGAGAGAATTAATGAGTTCATGCCTGAAAAGAGGCATCTGAAACCTTCTTACTACTTCTACATGATTTTCTAGTAGTCAAGAAAATTGACAAGTCCTTTTCACCACGTTATTGTAACCAAACCTCCAAATCGAGAAAACCACAACTAAGAAATAATGTCGCAACTTCAATAATGATGTAGGGATTGATTCTTTATCATTTCCATTGAAAAACCTACTATAAATTCCACAAATAGTTTGAAACTTGCATGTAAGAATGGAGATCTTAAGGGAAAAGAAAACTCCAACACAAACACACAACAATAATAATAATGACACCTCATATAAATGATTATCTTCTAATGGAGGTTTCAAGATTCCCTAGGTCATTAATTTCATTAAAATTTTGACCTACTAAGTACAAGTTTTGGGATTTCCACCACCTCCTCTATTTCCTAGAAACCCACATCCAATGGGCTTAGCTAGACACATGGCATTTAAAATCTGATTAGTCAAATATTTAAGGATATCAACTCCTAAATAGTTCAATTCGATATGATAGAAATAAATTTTAATTCCCCATGCTTAACTACCATATTGATAACCCAATTTAGCATAGCAACATAGTCATAAAACCAGACAGTAAGAAAAAAACATCATCCATAGTAATAATGAATTAATCACTACCAAAGAAATGAACGTAAATTAATTTTTAATTAGGCGGGGTGTTACATATTTCCGCCTTTAAAAATCATCGTCCTGATAATTACACTCTAAAATCCATTAATAGATAAGATAAAATCAGATAAGCATACCCATTCTTATATCATAAGTAATCAAAAAATTAAACAGAACATGAAACCATTCAAATTTTAAAATATTATCACCAGAGTTCATTGGCTGTAACAACCCATATTCATTTGAGTTTGAAAATTTTACATCGCTTTTCATTCAATTTAACAATAAAAATATTAAGTATATCAAAATAGATGTAAAAATATAAGTCGTTATCATTGCAATATGTGTGTAAAGTAGTTTTTATATTATCACTATTTTCCCAGGTTCCACTTTCTTTAGAAAATTGGTCCCATTGAACCTTGCACTGAGCAATATCCTGATTTCTTAAGTTTACCTTATGAGTTTCCAACACTTTTATTGGCTCAACCATGATTATTCCTAAATCCTGAACCTATAAGGCATTTCAATTAAGAACGTGAGATAAATAATACACATGCTTTTAAAGAAAAGAAATATGAAAAACATTATGCATCTTTTACAATGTGGGAGGCAACAATAAATGGTATGCCATAGAGCTGATCACTTCAATTACTTCAAAATGTCCAACAAAGCAAGGTGATATTTTGGCTTACTTGCCAAAGATTACTAAAATTTTCTTGGGCTTAGCCCTTAAGAAGACCTTTTCTCCTTGGTCAAACTTTTTCGTCCACCCTCTTAAGATATGTATAGCTCTTTTTCCTATTGGAAGTTTCTTTTAACCACTCGCGAATGAGCTTAACTTGTTGTTCCATTTCTGTCAACATCTTGGGTCCTACTACTTCTCTATCCTCCATGTTGTCCCAGCTGATAGGATTCCTACACTTTCTCCCATATAATGCTTCAAATGGAGCCATTTTCAGTGATGAATGGTAACAACCATAATTTCATTAAATTTGGACATTTTACGATCTATATTAAATACTAAAATCAACTATATTGGTTTTCTTATATCAAATATTGGAATTTGATTTGGCTATTATTGGAATCCAAAAAGGGATTTTTTGGAATTATATATCATGTATGAGGGATTTCCATTTTAGGGGTTTAGATATTTTTTAGTTTGAATAGGAAATACTTATTAGAATAATTAATACATTTTTAGCTTTACAAAGCATAGAAAATACTTATATTGTCCATTCTCATTGAAACAAACATTTTTTATCTTCTATTGAATGGGCATATGTCAATTCTCATATAAGAATAATAGAAAAAAATAGAGGTAATATTTAATTTTTTTTATATGGAAATTTTCCCATTCTCACATCCTTTATAGTGATATTGAAATTGTTAAGTTCAATATTTCTTCAATGAGTTAGAATGGTTATAAAAGGCATATTCCCATTCTCATAAAAACAAAGAGTTTTATTATTTTGATGAGAATTTTTATCAATGTGATGAGAATTGGCATATGCCATTTCTCGTACTAACAAATATTTTTATCATTGTGATGAGAACGGGCATATGCACATTCTTATAAGGTTAATATAGAAAGAAATAAAAAATTGGATGTGATTTATTTTAACTATGGGGTCGCGCACATTTGCATGTTGTATTTTTTACATATTTTGATCATATATATTTGTATCTAACATTTTTTATAATTTATGATATCAATGAAAAATATACAAATGTTTAACTATAACATGGATTTATTTTCATAGAATGAAGGTAGGAAATGTGTTGTTATGAGATAAATACAAAATAAAATGATGGTAATAAATGAATTGTTAAGAGATAGTCTACAAAAATAAACCAATATTTATATATTTCTATGAGGTAGAATAAAAAATAAACCAATTATTTTATATTTAGTAATCAACACAATATTAACAAGTAAACTCAATCAAACTCAATATTCGTGGAAATGTGTTCTTATGATAAAAAATGCAAGTCACAATTATTTTTGTATAAAATGATGGTATAAATCCATTGTTATGAAATAGACTAAAAAAACCCACATGATTTAATTTTTATGAGAAATTACAAAAATAAACTAAATTTATCTATATATATTAATCAACATAATAGTATCAGATAAACTAAATCAAGCTCAAGAATTGATTTTTTAATTTTTTTTCAAAGACTGATGTAAATTTGGGTGTGGACCCACATGATTTAACCATGTACATAAGTGTGTGTAAAATTTTCTATCAAAATGCATTGTCCCATCAAATTTCTAACTAGAAGGAAATTCAAATAAAAGCACCTCAATTTTGTCATGAACTAAACATTTTCTTTCACCTATGAACAATATGTTTTCTGCTCCATATATTTGAGTGTACTCATCGAGAACCTTTTGCATATTTTTTTTGTAAATTGGCACAATATTCCCCTTCTTCAATCTTAATAATTTGTTGCTGATTTCACACTCCAATATGCCCTAGCAAAAAATGAATTCAATATTTCTTAGCCAACCAAATTTTTAAATGAAGGCATGTCATTCTATTGAATGCAGGTATGTAAACCACAATCTAATATCAAAATGTTGTCATGCTATCCTTAACAATTAAGGGATAAAATTATGACTAAAGTATCAATAACATGCATATGTAAATTTTGGTTGTATGGTCAGTGATCTAAATTCAAAAAGCCCTGGAAATCCAAAGATTGATTCTTCTACCCCCAAAACCAATTACTTCTTTCTATGGAAAACGAGATATGAAAAACCAACCAATAACAAAACTCTTTTTCAATAAATTAAATCATAGATTATATTATCTGATTTTATTGATAATTACTTTACTTTTGTATAATCCTATAAAATCTAGTTTTGAGCATTAAATGGTGAACTATCAATAACATCCTAAATCATCATTATCTACTAATCACATCATTTAGATGAAATGTGAAAAAAATATTAAAAAATTGTAATAAAAATATTTTGAGCATTACATACTAATAACCATCAATAACATATTTAATGCAGCCAAATTAAGAACAACCAGATAGACTGCAATAAAATGAACTCCAAAAGAAAATCGATCTCCTTCTTCGTTTACAAATAATCAATTAAAATGTTTCCTAAATAGGAAAATAACTCCCAACTAGAGTTGCCAAGTAAACTCTAGCTAACTCTGACTAAATCTACTCTAGGTGGCGGAAATTACTATTTTTAGCAGTTTACTAGAACCTGCTATTCTTAGTAAGTTCGCATGCTTATTCCTACGGGCACAGAAATTGCCACGCATCTTATACATCCCTAAATTAGAGGAATTGCCAACTTTCTAACTCAAAATGCAATTAATAGACTAAAATTAACTAATGCTCAAAAATAGGAAAAAACCAAACTATAACTTAAATCCTAATTTTCGGCCTCAAGATGGCGGATTTAGGGCCCGAAAACGTGTCGAAAACTTGCCCCAACCGGTAGGGCAGGTTGCCGCTGCATTCGTCTCATCAAAACACGTGGTTTCAAAAAAAAAAAACGGACTCAAACGGACACCCGGAGCTCAAGTTATGACCTTGTCAAGTTCCTGCTAATTCGGGCGCATCAATATTATTAAAGAGTATATAATAATCAATTCAAATGGAAAATGGGAAAATGTACTATAGAAATGTAATAAACACAATTTTATATATTCATTTGTTTCACTGTTGTTTTAAAACAAGAACATCCCTTTACGATGTATCTTACATCATCTGTAACACATACTGTGGATAGTTTAGAAAACAAGTCAGACATAAGCCACCTATTATTTTTGAAGTCTTTCTCATAAACCTTTGGAGACACAAAAAAAAATCTTTAGGAACCCCTTTGTTGTCTACGTTAACTACAATTGTAGTTTCACATTTGTGTGGAAATTATGGTGTCTTCCAAATTGTTTTCAAATTTTTAATAAATTTTTCTCCCTCTTTTTCCCAATGCTCCATACCCTAACAAAATAAAGTTTTCACATCCACTTTAGCTGAGAGTAACTATTTTTTTTTAGTTTTTCTACACTTGCATTTGTATCCAATATAGATGAATAAAATTTTATTCGATGAAAATATTTAAACACAGAAGTTAGAAATTGGGTAATAGACATTCGTAATAGGAGGTTCTCATTGTTCAATTGAAATGTATTTTCATTTTTTGAAGTACGCTTTTGAACTAACAGTTCTTCTTATTCAAGAACAAGAAAATGTTTCTTTTGAGGCACTGCAAAAAATTAATAATTAACTTCATTATTAATGTGTATGTATTTCAAATACGATAATAATATTTCACAAAAATATCTTTACCTATTTCTTTACATCTATTTTTTTTGTTGTAGATTTTCTAGATTTTCTCTAGCTGTATCTTCACATAAAAATTGAAATTAGGATATATTTATGAAATTGATTCCAACTAATATTGACAAATAAAAAATATTAATATTTTTACCTATTTATTTACATATATTTTGTGAATTCTCTCCAATTACATCTGCACATAAAAATTTCAATTAGGATATATTTATCAAATTGACTCAAGCTAATACCGAAAAGTAAAAAATATTATTAAATTTTAAATAATATTTTATACCTATTTATGAACAACCTGTCATAATTAATGGTGAAGGGTTTAATGTAGCTTCAGTATCAATCACCATTAGTTGTGTGTTTTTTTGGGTAATTTTTTCTTGTCTAGACGACATCGTGTTATTTTTAGGAATAGTATATTTTTCTTGGCTATCTTTTTCTTGGTTGGCCAACATCATGCTATTGTTAGGAATAATATCTTCCTATAATGGATTAACCTCATGGATTGTGCTTTGTTCTCCACTCATAATCATGATAGTAATAGGAATAATATCTTCCTGTAATGGATTAACGTCATGGCTTGCGCTTTTTTCTCCACTCATGATCATTTTAAGTGCTCAACAGTTACTTCCAATGAACATATATACTTAGAATATAAAGTAATAATTGTAAACAATGAAATGTTGTCCATTCTCACATAATTACTATAATACCTGATCTATCTTGTATTCATCAAGCGGATAATTTTTCACTGTAATACCTTTTCAAGGAAGAGCAGGAGAAAGAAAGAAAGGGGGGGAAGTGGGACTAATTTTCAATATTGTATTCACTTGTTGGATACCTTTTCTCAGTTAGGAATCATATAAGAAGAACAAATTTTTGCATAAATTTGTTTGTGTGTATGAAAGAGATGTTACATAATCTGGTTGTCTATTGTAGAGCCTAAATCACTTGCAATCTATCACCAAGGTTAGAATGACCCAAGACTTCAAAGAATAGCTTTTTCTTGGCTAGTAAATACTTTTCTATAGGTCTCCACTCTTCAAAACTTGCAATTTTTGCCTTATGATAATTATTCATAATTGTCTTATATTGGCTGGACTATCCATGTCAGAGCTGAGTGCTACACTACATACCATTGATGAGAGGGATCAAACCTTATGTACTTCACCTTTTTTTATAAGGTAGAGGGACCATTCCCCATTATTTATAATATACTTTATAGACATATTAAAAATGATTAAGTTTAATCTTTGTATTGAATGTGCAGATGTTTTTACTTCTATAGGAATCATTGAGGAATAATATATGATTGATATATGAGAATGGAAATATTCCCAATCAATACATGCAATATTGAACTTAATCATCATAAAACCTCTATAAAGGAAGTGGTTAAAATTTTTAGAATATTTATAACTCTAATAGAATGGACATACGCTCATTCAATACATGCAATATTTAACTTAATCATTATTAAACCTCTATAAAGGAACTGGTTAAAAAATTCAGAATATTTCTAGCTTTAATATAAAACTTTCAAAGGAATGATTGTTTCTAACTCTACCCATGATTGAGATTATCATCAAGAGATATCCAACAAGAATATACAATTCACGTTATGGACTTTATGTAAGGGTTGCCAATGTACATAGGCATTAAAATGAAAAAGATGAACTACATAATGTGAATAATATATTATTATATACTTCCTATTCTGAAACAAGATTAATTATCTCTTAGTATGCCCATACTCATATAATATTCGCTACTTCCCATTGTAAAACAAAGTGAATTTTATTCCATTCTTCTGTGATACATAATTCATTTACTTCCAATTCAATATAAAGACAAAAATGTTTGTTTTTCCAATAATGGGCATATGCCCATTGTAAATATTCAACTACAAGCAATATTGAACTTAATCATTTTAATACCACTAAATATTCTGAAACAAACTTAATTTTCTTATAATTAAACTTTTAAATTTTGTTTGCATATATTCTATATTATGAAAATAACTTAGGAGAAAACTATATGAAGGATGTACATCTTAATATTAAAACAAACTAAACATCATTAAGAATTAACACATATAATGGAATGACTATAATGAAAAGAACACAAAAAATGTAGAGGCTATTTATCTAGAGGCATAGTTAGACATTTATAATAGTGTTGGATCATGATCTTCTACTTGTGATTCTCCACCATAAAGATAAGTGAGGACCTCTTTGTATTATGTGCTTCCTTTAATGCATTTGTCCCACTATATAATATTAATACAAGGGACGCATTAGTGTTACATCTCTCAATCATGTGCTCCCAAAAATGTACTGATCTCTCACATTTGAAAGGATGTTTAGGGATGGAAACTCCAATTTCATTCCAATTGATAATATCCAAGAGCTCTGAATTTTGAAAATCTAGGTCCACTGTAACATCTTCCACCTCCATAGTGGTTGAATTATGAACACCATATACGGTAAAAATAACTAACATCCCTTGAAATGCATGTTCTGCATTCAAATTTGTATAACATCCTCCTGAAGTTATTATTTTTTAAAATCATGTATATTTTTACAGCAGTATCAAATAAGTTATCTTGTACTGCTGGAAGTATAAATACCCATACACAACTCATTATACTACACCAATGACAAAAAATCTCAATAATATCATTTTGTGAGACAATACTCACAAGATTACAGAAATCAGCAATTATGACTTCTACGGTGAGTGGTGGTAAATGGAATTCCAAACCTCTCAATGTTCTACTAAGAAAAAAAGAATAATAACATTGAAAATTGAATTCATATGTATCTAGCATCCTTGGTTGAGAATTTTTATTATCTGCAGTCACATAAAATTCAAGTAGTTCAATAACGGGTTTTGAATAATTTGGAAAATTTATTTCCCCTAATGGTGTTTTTTTCCTTTTCAAATTTTTCTTTTCTTCTATAAGATCTTGACATAGTTGAGAAAATTTTGACTCGTGGATGGAAAAAATTTTAATCACATTTAATATATTGTATCCTATAATAACAATGTATTTTGGAACTCTTGCCAGCATATAAGACATAACTTTTGCTCTTGTTTCTCTACCATGTTTTACTCTTTTGTAGTAATCTTTTAAAAAAATTGCATTAGAACCATAGTCATCTCTGAACCAATATTCACCACTAATGCATTTATCTACAAGGACATCTAGTTCTTCATCTTTCATACCTTTCTTACATCTAAATAGTCTTGTTGTAAGCAAATCTAATAAATTTGGCTTGAAATCTGGGTCTCTATCTTTTTTTGGGCTACAAGGCAACCCACCATTGGTATACAAATCAAACACTAAAACCCACTTATCCCAAATTTTATCTCAGATTACAAGAAATGAAATATTATCTTTCAAACTTTCCAATTTTCCCTTCTAAAAAGGAAACAAAAATTTCTTTTCAAATGACCGCATGTGAACATTAAATTAAATTTTATTAGTTTAGCATTCTATGAGAAATAATGTAAGTTAGTTTCTATCTACAAAAAAAAAATTAATACAATTTATAAATACCTTTCATCCCTTTGACTTTTTGTGACTAGAACCAAGACATTGTGGTATCTTCTCTAAGATCCACCTTAACCTGGATTTGTAATGTGAGTCAATAAATATTATTTTTACCCATGTTTTGTTTGCAATATTTTATTACTTGCAAATACTAATTATTTGTTTTATTGTTTCTTTGGAAGACAGAATACAGGCAGAAATTTGTTTGATTCTATCATGAACATATGAAAAATTAGGATTTGCAAGAATTTTTTTGGGGGCTTCAATTTTATGTTGCCCATCAATAATATAGAAATGAGTTTCTATTTCATGAATTTCATGCTCAAACTCCATGTCAAAAATATCACCAATAGATTTTTTAAAAGGAAGCATAATTTCATCCTACAAAAGAGTTACAGGGTTGCACAACATAGAGTACAAAAGGAAACTGACACTTGCTAAAATAAGTGATTTGTATTGGTATATTGTAGGAGCTACATGGAAATGACCAATATAAAATTTGAATGAATTTTATTCAAATAAAAAATATGAATCTCTTTAGATAATGTAGATTGAATTTTTTAAATTTAGTTTGAGCTTGTTTTAATAATGTGTTCTCTTTTGCAGATCATTTCACCTCTTGAAAGTGTGATTCTCAAATGTGCTTTTCCAGCTTAGGTAATTTTTATCTTCTAAACATGGTAAACATTTTTTAATGTAATTTTTTATGGCCTACTTCCTTATCCATATTCATGAGGTTAGCAACAAATGAAGTGAATGCATACTGATATAACATTTTGAATACGGTGACAATTCCTACACAAATAGATTCACTATTATGCACACCACTCTTGTCCCCTTCAGTGTATGACTCAATCTTCTAACCATAACTATAACATGAATATTTTTAGTTTTTTGTGACCTTTCCATGCCATTTTTTTTGTAAAGAGAAACCTATAGTTCCATTTTATGTAGTGAGCATGTTCTCGATGCATTGTCCACTTTTTCCACTTGAAGAGATATAATTGTTTATATTATACACTTTATGCTCACAAGAATGCCAATTGGTGTGTGTTGGTCTCCCAAGGAATGAAACAACCACAAATCATTGTAATAATTATAAGGGGTGTAAAATTCAATGAACCATGCTTCATCCCTTCTTTCACAGTCATTTGCACCATCAATAAATGGAATTTCCTTATATGCGGTCGTGGTAATAAGAGCCTTTTTTCTGTTAGAAATTTTTTTAGTGTAATATATATCAAAAACTTCACAAAATTAACATTTGTTTTTTATAAAATTAACAAGTTGCGATAACGTTCAAATTCCCATTTTGAACTCTATTATTTTTCTATAATTGTGTCTACCCATGATACGTTTTTTTTTTTATTGAATGGGTAGATTCCTATTCTCATGTGATATAATTGTTTGTTTATATTAGTGTAATAAATATCAAAATATTTGAAAACATTACATTTTTATAAAATTAACAAGTTACGATAACACTCAACTTCCCATTTTAAACTCTATTCTTTTTTTATGATTGCATCTACCCATGATAAGTTTGTTTGTTTGTATTGAATGGGTAGATGCACATTCTCATGTGATATAATTTTTTTTATATAAAATGGGTCGATCTCCATTCTCATGTAACATAAATATTAGAATAAGAATAGAGATAAATTTAATCTATCTTCAATTTGTAATTTTTTAGAGTTATTACAATGGGCAAGTGGAGTGAAAAATTAAACATTGTTTTAGAATGGGAAAATGCCCATTCCCATATTAGAATCATCAAAAAAGAAGCATAGATATTTGAGATATTAAAATGATCTACCCATTCCCATATAGGAATAATTGAAGAAGAAAAATATAGATTAGAGGTATTAAAATAAATGTAATTAATTTATTACAGAAGGAAAGATGGCCGTTTCTGTTACTTTTACTTTGTCAAATTTGAACATTTCAGAGTTTCAAAAATATTTGAAGAAAATGTTTATGCTTTTTTTACTCTGTCCACTTTATTTTTTCATCCTTTCTGCTTTAAAAGGTATATGCCCATTCTCACATATAACTAATAGAAAAATAATAGACATAAATCTTCTCATTCTCATGTATGACTCATAGAAATATCTTATATATATAATTTGTTACAAGAATAATAGAGATAATTTTAAGCTCAACATATTCTATTTACATTATTTTAACATGGGAAGCTTATTCACATAGAAACAAACATTTTTTATTTTATAATAATTTGTGAATCGCCTCTAAATATATATATATATATATATATATATATATATATATATATATATATAATCTATATTTTTATATGGTTAATATGTTCATAGCAAATTTTATCTATATTCTTCTTCTGTGATTCAAATTACTTTATGTCTAATCTATTTAAGTGTTTATAATTGTATCATATTGGCTGGGTTATCCCTAACTGAGCCAAGTGTTGCACTACATGCCCTCTAGAGGGATCAATCCTTATGTAGTTCTCATCATATTAAAGACCGTCATAATCAAAGTGAATCACTTCATTCTAAATACCAAGTGAAGCATCAAGATATTAATAGAATATATTAATGCACATAATGGTCTTGCATTACCAAACATCAACATGAATCACATATTCAGGATTAAATGATAAAATTTTGTTGTGACTGTTGGTTGAATATTCCTTGTTGAAGAAATGATTAGGTGCTCATGTTTTCCTACACCCCATTCTGAAACCTGCACAAAATAAGAAATAATTCAATGCATATCTCAAGTTCTTGTTTATAATTATATCATTTTGGCTAGGGTAAGAGATTCATATATATTAGATTTTGAGAATGGGCTAATTATGCTCTACATACCCTCGATAGGGATCAAACCTTATGTAGTTTTCATCTTACAATATATACATATATATCCATTCACATTTGGGATGCATAAAATAATAATAGATATTTTGAATGGGCGTATGCCAATTCTCATATAAGATATATTGAATAGAATTGGAAGATGTGCCTTGTGACAATTTCAACACAATTTGAAGAAAATGTTTATGTTATTTTTACTCTCTACTTTATGTGTTTATCTTTTCAGTTTTAAAAGGGAAGATTCCCATTCTCATACATAACTAATAGAAGAAGAATAAAGACAAGTTTTCTCATTCCCAATTGAAGAAGATTATAGATAACTTTAAGTTCAAAATATTATATTTAATTTCTTTTAACATGGGAAGGAATGGGAAGTAGTTCATTGTGACAACCTTTATAGAAGATAAGCACATCTATAATGGGTACAATCCCATTCTGATACAAACAAACATTGTTTGTTATGAAGTAATTAGTATTATTGTATTACACTAGTTGTACTGTCATTTTGGCTGGAGTATTAGATTAATATATATTAGATGTTGAGAATGGGAAAATTATGCTCTACATACCCTCGATATGGATCAAGCCTTATGTAGTTCTCATCTTACAATACACACACACAAAAATATATATCCATTCACATTTGGGAAACATTGAAGAAGAATATATATCTTTAATGAGTGTATGCCCATTCTCATATAAGAATTATAGAATATAATTGTAAGTTGTGCCTTGTGACAGTTTCAATGCAATTTTAAGAAAATGTTTATGCTACTTTTACTCTCTTTAATTTATTTATTCATCTTTTCATCTTTAAAAGAGCAGATTCCCATTCTCATACATAACTAATACAATAAGAATAGAGATAATTTTTCTCATTCTCATGTATAACTAATAGAAATATCTTATATATCTAATTGAAAAAGATTATAGATAAATTTGAGCTCAACATATTATATTTACTTTATGTTAATGGGAAGGAGTGGGAAGCAGTTCATTGTGGAAGCCTTTATAGAATATGTGCACATTTATAATGGACACGAGACCATTCTGATACAAACAAAAATTGTTTGTTTTCATGTAATTAGTATTATTACATTACACTAGCTTAACTATCCCTGACAGAGTGATGTGTCACACTACATACCCGTGAGAGGGATCAAGCCTTATGTAGTTTTATTTTATTTTTTATAATTGTGTCATTTTGGTTGGATTAACCTTAGTGAAGCCAAGTGCAGGCACCACTAAGTTTTACACTACATACCTGCGAGAGGGATTAAACCTTATGTATTTTTATTATTTGTTTTTAGAATGGGTAGGAAATATTGAACTTGATCATTTTGAGTGGACTAAGCATTATATCTATTTTTTTATATTTGTCTCATTTTGGCTGCTATTATTATTTTTAGAATCAACATATACTCATTCTCATATTATGTAGCTCTATTATTTTGTTTTAGAATGGGTCGATGCCTATTCTCTGCCCATTTTCATATATGAATCATTAAAATATATAGTTTACCACCATAAAATCTACCCATCCTCATATTACCCATATTTATTTATTGATAAAAGGTAATTTTTTCAAAACACATCTCCGACCAATCGTTGGAGGGAAACTGTTATAGTTTTTTATTTTTAATTATTAATAATTATATTATACTAGTTTGACTATCCCTAGAAGAGCCAAGTGTTGCACTACATACCCTCAAGAGGGATCAAGCCTTATGTAGTTATGAGTTCCCATCTTACAATATATATATATATATATATATATATATATATGTATATATGTATATATCCATTCAAATTTAGAAAACATAGAAGAATAATAGATATTTTGAATTGGCATATGACCATTCTCATATAAGAATTACAGAAGATAGAATGGGAATTTGTGCATTGTGACCGTAACATATACATGATGGGAAGTTGTGCATTGTGACATCAAAATTTATATATGTATATATCCATTCACATTTAGCAAACATAGAAGAATAATATATACTTTTAATTGGCATATGACCATTCTCATATAAGAATTACAAAAGATAGAATGGGAATTTGTACATTGTGATAGCTACATGTATTGTTTTGTAATTATTAATAATTGTATTATACTACCTAGAATATCCCTGGAAGAGCCAAGTGTTGCACTACATACCCTTGAGAGGGATTAATCCTTATGTAGTTCTCATCTTATTATACATACATATGTATTTATGTATATGTATATATGGGTTTTGATAATGGGTTAATATGTTGATTTTAAATTTATATTTGTTCTGGACCATTGTTGTAGTGAGACCACCATGCATATATATATATATATATATTCTTACAACTAGGTTTTGAGAATGGGTTAAATGTTTAAATTTATATTTGTTCTTGACCATGACATAACGAGACTACCATCCAAACATTTCATTTACCACCACTTACTTATAAATTAAAATTAACCTAAAACATGGTTATGCTTAAATAGAGATGATTATTATTTATACATGTGATTGGAATACAACAAGAACAATAATTTAGTTAATTTAACAGAACATGGAAACTTAAGTAATTGTAGGGATTAAAAGTAGCAGTGACCAAAAAAGGAAACACGTAAAGATAAAATACAACATGCATATTTAATTTATCAAAAAATATAGCAGAAGAACTAATAGTTGAGATTAGTGGCCATTGTAAATCTCGATTCACTGTTCTTTGAAATTAGCGAATGAGAAGTAAGAACCCACAAAGTTACTTTGAGTAGGCATATGATAGTGACCACCAATAACAGTGGCAATATTTAATAGGAATGTGTAGGTGGGACACAACATCTCTTAATCCAAATAGAAACTTGATTGCTAACCGCTTAATCCAAATATCTTCATCATAATAATATAACATATATTACTTTTACAAAAATGTATCATATTTTCCATATACTCTGACTACAAGAATGGCCATCTGTCCATTTTAAACATACTCATAAAAGGATGTGAGAATGAGAAACTGTCCATTCTAAAACAAATTAAATATTACCTCTATTTCTTTCTATATTGAGCCTATGAGAATATATATAGATGATAAATTGAAGTCTTTCTATATTGAGTTTATGAGAATATATATAGAGGTTAAATAGAAGTTAATTAGAGACTTGATTGGTAACTACTTCATCCAAATATATTCATCATATTAACATAGCATATTTTACTTTTACGAGAATTCCTCATGCTTCCCAAAGTCTCTGATTATTTGAATGAGCATCTAACCATTTTAAACATTCTCATAAAAGGATGTAATTACATATATTACTTTTGCAAGAATTCCTCATACTTCCCATATTCCCTGACTATGAGAATGGGCATCTGTCCATTTTAAACATTCTCACAAAAGGATGTAATTGTCATTCATTCTTTATGTTTCATGTAGGAGAATATTTCTTTCTTTCCATATTGAGTTTATGAGATTCTCATCGCAATTAAAAAAATATTTTTTTATATGAGAAATGGCATAAGCCCATTCTCATCACAATCATAAAACTCTTTGTTTGTATGAGAATGGGCATATGCCTATTCTAGCCATTCTACCTCATTGAAGCAATATTGAACTTAATCATTTTTATATCGCTATAAAATATGTGGGAAATGGAAACTATCTATTCTAAAAAAATTAAATATTACCTCTATTTATCTTCTATGATTCTTGTATGAGAATTGACATATGCCCATTCAATACAAGTTAAAAATGTTTGTTTGTATGAGAATGAACATATGATCATTCTGTCTATGTGCATTTTTATTCTATGATTCCTATATGAGAATGGGCATATTCCCTTTCAATATAAGATTAAAAAATGTGTGTTTGTATGAGAATAGACACATGCCCATTTTTTCTGTGTTTTGCCTTGTTTTCATTGTTCTTATTACTCACTTTTTCATTTTTTCTTCTATGATTCTTATATGAGGATAAAGATAACACATTATAACTTCCTTTATAGATGTATTAAAATGGGTTCAAGCCCATTCACATACAACAATCATTTTATTTTTCGTAATGTAAAATATTATTTAAAATTTATAGCTATTATTAAATGATACAATATTATTTCTTATATTTAATTATTAGTATTATTAATTATTGTTTTTAATTAATTAATTTTGAGTAGTCATCATATGATATGTTAAATAAATATTCTTTGATTTCTAATTTTTTAATAAGTAAAGTTTAAATAATTTTAGTGGCCCATTCTAAGCATTAAAATTAATGAAGCATTATAAGTGATGAAGCATTATAAATAATAATGGATTTTATGTCGTTAATTAATTTTTTAAATTTTTACTATTTTTTTAAATAAAATTACTATATTATTTTATAATTTTATAAAATTATTTCTAAAATGTACTATAATTAATTAAGCATTATAAATAATGACGATTAATTTGTTAATTACGTTTATAAAGTTTAATTATATTTTAATAATATTATTGAATTATTTTGAAATTTATTTTTTATTCATTTGATAGTATAATTAGATGTCATTTTTTAATATAATAATTAAAGTTTATTAGTAATATTAATTCTTATAGTTTTTAATTAATGGCAAATAGTTTTGAAGGGACTATACCCTGATACAACGATGCTCAACAACAAGATAAACATGATAAAGTAGAAAAAAAGGACCTAAATCTAGATATTACAATAAGCCAAACAGTAGTCAAAAGAGAAACTACCAAGAAAAATCAAGGCAGGGACAAAACTGCAAAGAAGTAGCATAAAAACAACATACTATCAGTAACAAAACAAAAAATTGTTCGTAACCAACCTGCTCTGAAGAAGTTTTTTCTTCGAATCCCTATCGATTCTTGATTCAACCATCTACAAAGAGGTAAATAATGTCATAGTGGTGACATGTGTGGGGTCATTTGCATCCAGTTGTGAGATGATCTGGTTCCTTTCATTATTTGTGCCCCAAATGTCCTAAGAGACATCACTCAGCATAGTAATGCTTCTTAACAAGAAAATCACATAGCCTATGGCATTGTGATCATTTCTATCCTTATATTTTCCAAATTGTCCACGAAATTCAATTTCTTGTAAATGTCATTGTCTAATCTGCCCGTCAACCCAACCCGTGCTGTGAAGAAGTTTCATCTTCGACAATCCAGCTGTCGAGAGGGCTGCTCCGCAATCTGGTTCCTTTCATTATTTGTGCCCCAAATGTCCTAAGGGATTCAAATCATCTACAAAGCAGTAAGTAATGTCATTCTGGTGACCCAGTGTGTGGGTCAAGAAAATCACATATAGCCTGTGAGAGGATCTGGTTCCTTTCATTATTTGTGATCATTTTAAAACCCTATCCTTATATTCAAATGTCCTAAGAGACATCACTCAGCATAGTAATGCTTCTTACCCATTGTTCAAGAAAATCACATATAGCCTTGAAAATGGCTATATTGTGATCATAATCTGCCCGAATATCAACATCCTCATTCAACTTTCTTTTCCATACCTCCACGCAAATTCAATTACTTATTAAATTTGATTTGTCTTATCTGAGCCCGAATTCCTATAGTTAATATCCTAATTGATAGGATACTTCTTTTGAAATTAATTATAATATTACTAATTAAGTTGATGCTTATTAATTACCACTAATAGTTAATTAATTATAATATTATTGCGATACTTTTTTGCATGAATTACAATGTTTCCTAAATTAATTATGAATGTTACTATGATGAACTATTTAAATTACCACTAATAGTAATTAATTATAACATTATTGATTAATGAATTACAATGTTTCCTAAATAATGAATGTTAATGATGAACTATTAATTACTAATATCACATCTTGATTAGAAACACATTGATTTCTATTTTTTCAAATTTCAAATTTTTGGTGCTTTATTATAGGGAGGTAATTCGTACCGGTCATTTATTATGGTAGGTTTGATTCAAATTTTGAATTTTCAGTGCTTATTTTTTACATTTTCTATAAGATTGATTCAAATTTTAAATTACATAGGTTAATTTTTTGGAGGCAATTCATAATTGTCATTTATCATGTCAGGTTTAATTCAAAATTTGATTTTTTGACGCTCTTGTTTTATAATGTAGCCAAATTCTAACAAACTTGATTTACTGCAAATAATATGATCTCCAAAGAAAATAGATCTTCTTCTTCATTATTAAATAATGAATTACAATGTTTCATAAATAGGAAAACAACTCCCAACTTTATTTTCCAAGTAAACTCTAACTAACTCATGGCAAAAACTACTATTTTTAGTAGTTTACTAGAACCTGCTATTCTTAGTAAGTTTGCATGCTTATTCCTACGGGCACAGAAATTTCCATGCATCTTCTACATCCCTAAATTAGAGGAATTTCCAACTTTCTAACTCATAATGCAACTAATAGACTAAAATTAACTAATGCCCAAAAATAGGAAAAAACCAAACTGTAACTTAAATCCTAATTTTCAGCCTCAAGATGGTGAATTTAGGGCCCAAAAATGTGTCGAAAACTTGCCCCAACTAGTAGGGTGGGTTGTCATTGCATTCCTCTCATTGAAACACGTGGTTTCAAAAAAACCACGTCAAGTTCCTGCTAATTCTGGTGCATCATTCTCCCCTGCTTAAAAAAACACAGGGTCTATAAGTTGTCTTCTTCAAACTATTTCCATTTATCTACATCCAAATTCTTAATCTACCACTCTATGACCCAACTATTGTCCTCTTGTTCTAGTCCTTTCCAATTTACCAAATATTTTTTGTATTTCCCATGTCGCGAGTCCATTGTTTTCTTATCTAGAATCTCATCCACTTCTTTCTTCTTCACCAGAACCTGCTGCCTCCAATCTACTAATTCATCAATATCATCCCCTTCTGCACAATCCCCATGAAAATAATACAAATATGAAACATTAAACACTAGAGAAATATCAAAATTCCCTGGCAATTATACCTCATAAGCATTATTTTTTATTTTTTTCATGATTTTGCAGGGACCAGTATTCTTGTACTTTAGCTTGTTATAGGTTCCTCTTGGAAACCTTTCCTTCCACAGATATACCATAACTAACTCACCAACTGTAAATACCTTTCTCTTTATGTGCACATCTACTATTTCCTTATACTTTTCATTACTATTCTGCAGCTTCTTCTCCACTTCTTCCTGTAATTGTTGTATATGTTCAGAAAATACTTCTACATCATCACTTACTCTGCCATCAACTGGTAGTTGTACCAAATCTAACACCCCATTTGGATTAATCCCATACACAATTGAAAATGGAGACTTTCCTGTGGATCTGTTTATGGAACTGTTATATGTAAACTCAGCTTGTGGTAATGCTAAGTCCCATTGTTTCGGCTTTTCCCCAACGATGCACCTTAACAAGTTTCCCAAACTCTGATTTACCACCTCTGTTTTCCCATCAGTCTAAGGATAATAGGTACTAATGAACAGTAATTGAGTTCCCAATTTCTTCCATAAAGTTTTCCAGGAGTGACTTAAGAACATTTTGTCCCTATCTACAGTCATGGTTTTTGGAACACCATGCAAACGAACAACTTCTCAAAAAAACAAATTTGCTACACCTACCGCATCACTTGTTTTCTTGTAGCCAATAAAATGAACCATCTTAGAAAATATATCAACAACGACAAAAATTGAGTCATTACCTTGTTGTGTTTTTGGTAATCCCAAAACAAAATCCACACTCAGATCTATCCACGACCCTTTAGGAACAAGCAATGGCATATACACCCCTGTATTTTTTGCATGGCTTTTCGAGACTTGACAAATTTGAAACCTCTCCACATATTTTACCACATCTCTTTTCATCTTTGGCCAATATTATTTCTCTGCTACCAAGGCTATCATCTTATCTTTACCAAAATGCCCATCCAATCCTCCACTATGTAACTCTTTTACTATGTTCTCTCTCATAGACCCAACTAGAATACATAGTTAGCGTCCCTTGAATAGATAGCCATCTTGTAAAATGTAATCATCCAAGACATCATTTGCATTGTGTGACAATGGATGACTTAACCTTTCAACAATATCCTTGAAATCAATATCAGAGGAATACAAACCTTTTAGTGCTTAAAAACCCACCACCTCATTTTCCATAGTGGTAAACAAAGTCACACACCTACTAAATGCATCTACAACTTGATTCTATTTTCCTAATTTATGTTTTAGAGAAAAAGTATAACCCTGTAAAAATGATACCCACTTTGCATGCCTACTATTCAACTTATTTTGTGTATTGACATACTTAAGGACTATGTGGTCTGTAAATAACACAAACTCCTTAGGCACTAAGTAATGCCTCCAATGCCTTAATGCTTGTACAATTGCATAAAATTCCACATCATAAGTAGAGTAGTTCTTTCTTACCTCATTCAGTTTCTCACTAAAGAAAGATATTGGATTTCCACCTTGACTCAGAACAACACCAATACCCACATGCAAGGTGTCACAATCAACCTCAAACACTTTATCAAAATCTGGTAGTGCCAAAATGGGTGCCTCTTTCACCTTCTTCTTCAAGAACTAAAAACTATCCTCGACTGCCTTTGTCCTTAAAAACTCCCTTCCTTTTGTGCAATCTATTATAGGTGCTACTATACTACTGAAATTTTTAATAAACTTTCTGTAAAATGTTGCTAGACCATGAAAGCTTCTTACCTCTGTTATACTCCGTGGAGTAGGCCATTCAATAATTGCCTTTATCTTTTTTGAGTCCATTTGTACCCCATTTGCTGAAATAATAAAGCCCAAGAATACTAAACCCTCCTGCATAAATGTGCACTTATTAATATTTGTATATAGTTTCTCTTTCCTTAACACTTCGAATATCACCCTTAGATGCCTCAAATGTTCTTCCTTAGTTTTACTAAAGATCAAGATATCATCAAAATAAACCATAACAAACATACCATTACACTACCGTAGCATGGTGTTCATCAATCTCACAAAAGTACTAGGTGTATTGGATAACCCAAATGGCATCACCAACCTCTCATATAATCCATTTCCTATCTTGAATGTTGTTTTCCAATCATCTCCTTCTCTGATCTGAATCTGATGGTAACCACTTCGAAGATCAATCTTGGTGAAATACCTAGATCCAATAAGCACATCCATCATATCATCAAGGCAAGGTATTGCGAACCTATACTTGATTGTAATTTTATTGATTGCTCTGTTATCAGTGCACAATCTCCATGTTTCATCCTTCTTTGGTGTTAATAATGCTAGGGTTACACACAAACTCATGCTCTCCCTTACGACACCCTTTCTCACGAGCTCTGCCACTTTCCTATTCAACTCAACATGCAATGTCAGGCTCATCCTATAAGCCGATTGATTTGGGAGTGAAGACCCTGGAATCAAATCAATATGGTGTTGAATATCTCTTTTGGGTGGTAATCCATCTGGTAGCTCATCAGGAATAACATCAAAAAATTCTTTTATTAATTCTACTGTTTCTACTAGTATTTATGCACTTGTAGGTTCATCCTTGTTGGCGACTAGTGCATAACAAAAACTAGTTGCCTTTGCCTCCTTCACAAATTCCTTTGTAGAGAGCATATTTTCAGCCTTCCCCTCTTCCTTGAGAGGTAGTAAAACTATTTTTGTGCCATCCTTCTAGGAAGTATAAGTAATCTTTCCCGTCATGAATAAATTTCCTATCAAATTGCCATTGTCTTCCTAGTAGCATATGACATGCATCCATAGGAATAACATCACACCAAATCTCATCCTTGTAACTTTTCCCAATAGAGAAACTTATTAAACATCTCTTATCAATAGTAACTTCATTACCCTTTTTAAACCATGCAATACAGTAAGGGTTAGGATTCTTCTCACAATGCAGATCCAATTTCTCAACCATCTCATTTGATACCATAGTCTCACAACTACCTCCATCAATAATAACATTACATACCTTTCCTCCAGAAGTGCATCTTGTTCTGAAAATATTTGTACGCAAGCATGCATCACCCTTGATATCCTTTCTTGGAGCAATCATTGTCCTCTTGATCATCATATTTTCTCTAACATCTGGTGGAATTTATAGGTCTTATTCATCTTCTACTTGTTCATCTTCAACAAGATTTACTCTTGGTGCATCTCCTTGTCTCTATTCATGTGTATAAGAATGTGGGAATTAAAAATCCTGATGCCCCTCTTCACCACATCTATAAAAAACAAATGGTCTTCATGGAGCCTCCCATCCTCTATCATCAACGTATCCTCTGCCCCTAGAAATTCCTCTTCCTCTTTGATGATTTGGAAATCTTGTCTCATATCTTCTTGCTTGTCCAATCCAGGGATAATTTTAGTGGCGAATATTTGTAATATGGCGAATATTTCATTTTAGGAAAATTTGAAAAGGTGAATTATTCAGAGTGGGTCGGTGTCCTGTTCGCCTAAAATATATAGTATATTTTTTTTGAGGGTCAGCTTTTCCTTCATTTGAAAACATCTCCTATAAAAACCTAGCTGATTCACCGGGTAGTATACCTCAAGTAGCTTAACAAATTACCAATACTGTGAAATTTGAACTCACATACCCTTAAGCACCAGAGATTCAGATTACTGTTAGCCTGTGATTGTTGACACGTGACAAGGGCATTGTTGACACGTGACAACAGCTGTACTGACGTACGAAAGAGGAAGTGTTGACATGTGACTTGGGAAAAGAAGTTTACGCGCGATAGAGAAAGTGTTGACACGCGACAGAGGAAGTGTTGACACGTGACTTGGGAAGTGTTGACATGCGACAGCATATTCAGACAGTGGACGTGCGACAGGACCTCAGACACTGGACATAGTCACTACTTGGTTCTTTTTTTGACACAGGACTCTTTTCAGAATAATGGAAGGTGCCAGTACAAGGAATACGAATAACCTAAAAGTAAGTAAGAAATCTCAGAAATCACTCTTCAAGTATTTTGGAAACTCTACGGATACAGATATTGTAAATACCAATCATATAGATGCCACCACAAAGAATCAGAATACTGACTATGTGGAAGGTATTATTGAGGTGGACATGCATTCTACACAGTATCAAAGTCAAACAAATGAAACCTACGATAATATGCCAGATCTTGAAGATATTGTTCCTATTGGGGTGTAACCAGAAGTGCAGCAAGATATCACAGATACAAACACTGAGCAAAATGGAAGACAGAAATCAAAATCAAACTCCGGTCCAAGAAAGAGGAAACCAGGTGATTGTGATATTGCTCAAAATTCTACTCAAAAAAGTAAAGCATTGAAAACGAACAAGAATATGTGGACCATTGGTAGGACATACAAGTTTGATTGGGTAGCTAAATTTCCGTTTATTGAACCTGTACAATCATCTAATTCTGAAGAAATCCCATCTGAATGTACATGTACAATATGTACGTGGAAATTGGGAAAGCAACAAAAAATGCAACTGAAGCTGGACACTATAGAAAAACATTGTGGAAAACAATATTTAACTGTAATGGGGGCGGATGGCCAGAAAATCAAAACACATAGGTGGAAAACTGAAAAAGAATGCATGCATGTTAGATACACAGTGGAATATGAGGCAGAGCAGAAAAAACACAGAAATCTATTGGAAAAGGGAGGAACGATCACATCGCATATTGGTAAGATGAAAGAAACAAATCTACATGCAAAATTCATACAATTCTCTACTCTTTTTCAAATACTAAAAAAAGGAAGAGTGATTTCGGATTTCCTTGATTTCAAAGTTTTGTATCAATTTAACGGAATGCTGAATGTACCTCAGTCTCATTGGTCTGAAAGTAGTGGATGGGAAATGGAAAAATGCCTCTTGATGATAGAGAAGGAAGATTTGAAAGAGAATGTAAAAAAAGCAAACTTTATCTCTCTTTCAATTGATGAAGTGACAGCAGTCGACAACACTGCATGGGTATGTATCCACATCTATACTTTAGAAAATCATATAAGGACACCTCATCTGTTGGGTGTTATGAAAATGGTTGAAAACTGCAATGCCAAAAACCTATATAAAATAGTTGTTTCTCATTTGAAAGATGTTGCTGGAATGACTGATTATGAAATTGCTACGAAGTTGGTATGCGTTGGAGTAGATGGTGCATCTATCATGCAGGGTCACCGAACAGGGCTCTGTGTTAGATTACAAACAACAATGGCCCCATATATGCTACCAATTCACTGTATGGCTCACAGAATGAATTTAGTGTATAAAATGGTAAGCAACCATGAAAATGTTGCTAAATTAGAAGACCTTATAAGAGAACTTCATGCCTATATGTCAAGCAGCCCAAAGCATTTTCTTGAGTTCCAAAAATTTGCAATTGGAATTACAGATGGCAAAAAACTTCTGAAGGATGTGGAGACTAGATGGATCTCTTTGTATGAACCTGCATGCAGAGTTCGTGAGGAGTATCCTTCATTGGTTGGTTTCATGCACAAATACCGTCATGAAGTTGATAGGGCAAGGGACTTGTTGTTCCGTTTAACTGATTTGGAGACATTTCTTACATTGGTTGGTATTCTTCCAATGTTAAAGGAGATCAATACACTGATGAAGCATGCACAGGGCAGATTAATCTATATTGTGGATTTTATACAGATGAGAAAAATGGTATGTCAAAGTCTTGATATATTGTATTGTTCCCAGGATAGTTTTGATGCACCTATTTTTGAAAATTGGAAAGATTTATTAGATCTTAAAAATCCTAACACCTTTTTGAGATTTAATATCCATGATCACCTCTGCATCACTATTAATGGGAGGGAAATACCAATGCACATTTTGCAAAAAAATCAAGATATTACAGGATCGGAACAAGAAGATGTTCCCGTGACACGTAATTTGTTTGAGTTTGTAATAGTTGAAACAAGAATAAAGCTTTAAAAAATTTCAGAAACCTTGTCATCAAAAATTAGGGAACAGTTTCTGTAAAGATAAAATTCTGGAAGCCATGGGTGTGATGAATCCTAATTTTTGGAATACTGAAGGTGGCCGTGCAGAATTTTTCAGAAAGCATTTCCATAAATCAATGGGTAAAATAATGGAACAATTTACAAAGACATCAGAGCTCAAGGGTATGGAAATCAAAGGTATACTGAATGCCAATTTATTAAAGTTTTAGTCAACAAATTTTGCAACAACAATGAGGAACCAATATAAGAATTTAGATCAACCTTCTGAAAGTGGTGCTATTACAAGGCTGTGGCGAGGAATCTATCAAAGTTCTATCTTACAAGAAGATATCAATGAATATTTCAGATTATATGAGTTATGCCAAAAAATAATTTTGGGGTCTATGGAGGATGAAAGGGTTTTCAGTGCATTGTCATTTATAAAATCAAAACTAAGAAACAGGTTGGATAAAAATCTGGAAAGTTACATGAGGTGTTATGTTTCTCGATACTCCATTGAAACCTTTCCGTTCGACAGAGAAATTGCACACTGGAATTCCCTTTGCGAAAGAAGAGGAGTGAATAATACATCTACAAGTACAAATATTCCCAACCTTGAGAGTGTAATTGGCTCTTCATCACATTCTACAGAAGACAACATCGATTTTGATGAAGCTGTTGATAATAGATTGTTTCAACTTTTAATAGGTATCTTCTTTATCTATCTTTTATCTTTATCATTAAAGATGTTACAGTTCTATATACTAAAAATGTTAGGAAATTCACCCATCTATCTACTAATCCATTTCTCATGTTGGGTTTTTTTAAAACACAGATCTAGCTCATTACTAGTCACTAGATTCCATGGCAGTGATGATTTCAACTTTAAGTAGGTATCTTTTTCCCCTTCATCTTATGAAGCTGTGATTGTTATTAATTCATTTTTCATTCAATGTTACAGGTTATCATTAAAGAATGTTAAAGGTCTATGTACTTTACATTTTAGTTAAATACATCTATATCATTTGGCATTAATGATTTAAGCAGGTATCTTGAAATCGTGGCTTGTTATAACATCTAGTCTGATTTAAAGCTGTAAATACTTCTATTTTTTGAGAACTGACAATGTCACTGGCAAGGCAACTCACCCATCTACTAATCCATTTTTTGTGTTGAATTTTTTTAAGACAAAGATCTAGCACATTACCGGTGATGATTTCAATTTTAAATAGGTATCTTCTTCAACATAATCTTATTGTTTGTTACTTTACATTGTTTCAGCTCTTGTTATCATTAAAGATGTTACAGGTCTAATTCTATATATTTACATCTATTTAAAGATATTGCTGGTCTATATATTTAAAGATGTTGTTGGCACTTCTTAGGACTGACAATGTCAGGCAACTCACCCCTCTATCTACAATGTTAGGTAAAACAAACCCTGTCATATACGCAAGATTTCACAGCAATCTAATATGCAAGAGGTAAGCTAAACCCTATCATATTTTCAATTATGTTTAATTTCTTACCAGTGATGATTCTTTCTTGATTTCTTAGAATTATATATATCATATCATAAAATTCCTCATCATCCATATATATCATATCATCACCATATCATTATCATCTATATCCATTCTAATCATTAATGTCATCTATATCCATTATAACACATTCCATTTATTTATCATCTTTATCCATTCTAATGACATTATGATCATATCGTTACAAGTACAGAGAATAATTATCTTAAAACAAGTTCAAAAGTCTAGAGAAGAAGAATTATTGTGCTTGATGATAAATATACGTCCACATTAAATTGATCATCATCCATACTGCTATCGAGATCATTATCGTCCTTCACCATTTGTTAAAATCATGCCTGGGCTTCAGCACTAATATTTTCCAATTATTATCATTAATGCATTTATCGTCCAAATATCATCTTTATGACATTGTTATTATACGTGAAACATCCCGCTATAATTACTTGGGTAAGTAAGGAATCCATCTAATCGCAGGTTAAAATTCTGGACTGCAGCGTATAAACTATCCCTTTGCCAGTAATTTTCAAATACGACTAGTACTATACTCATTGATTAGTACTTTAGCCCTATCTCACTCCCATTCTATGAGCTGACTGATATGAGTTAGAATAAACTCATCGACATGGGATTGAAAATCATAACCAATTAAGTTCTCTTAAGGAAAAGGTTGTAACTGTTCACCATCTGATATCTTCCCTAACGAAGATGATGTCCACTGGAAAGGATGGGACCTCTTTCAGGTTGATCATCAAAACTAAACCCCTGAACTTATAAGATCTTCTTGCTTTTAGGTGGCCTGATCCTGTTTGTGATAAAATAAGTTGATAAAATAAATCAATACTCAAACAAATAAATCTAAAGTGAAATATAACAAAACTGAAAGTTGAATAAATTATGTTAAAATAGAAGTATACATGTTGGCCTTATCTCCCATTCTATAAGCTGATTCTATTAGGATAAATAATATTATCCTATTATTAATTATGCATAGTTAGATTATTTAATTAATTTTATTAATTAAATAATAAATATACTGTTGTATGGTTAATCAACCATATTTGTTTGTATTCAGATTGTTATATTGTTTTAAACAATATATTTGTCTTTTTCTAATTCCTGCTTCCCGGATGTTATTGGAAGCTTATTCATTTTGGCATTTGGTTGCACCTGTGCAACTTATTCTCCTGTGTGTATTTGGCTGTGCAATATCTATAAATATTGCAGCCCATTCTCTGTAATATTTTACTGATTGAGATTAATAAAATATCACAGGCTTCCGTCCCTGTTTCTCAATCGACATTTGGTACCAGAGTGAAATTCTGGCCCTGTGAAGGTGTGGAAGAGAGAGCAGCAGAGAAAGAGGAGATTGGAGACGTATTTGCAGCATTCGAGAGCCTGTGCAGCCTCGTGCAAACTCCCAGCCCCATCCCTGCCTCCCCCACATCCGCCTGTTCCTTCCAGGTACTTGGAAGGCAAATTTTTTTTTTGCACTGGTGCACTCAGCACCAGGCAAAAATTGCTACAGGTATTGAATTTTAAAAAAAAAAAAAAATTCCCCAATCAGGGTTTTGAATTTTTACTGCATTTAGAGCTATATCTTGTTTTGGAGGATTGCTTTGTTGTGTATATGCACCTACAGTGAACAAACAGAGCAAAGAAAATAAAAAAAAGAAGAAGGAGGCGCCCAAGCTGGAAAATATACAGTGGGAGGTGAAAAAAAAGAGTTTTTTTTAGCATATGCGCCCATACTCAGTCCCTGCGCGGCCTGCATTAGAAAAAATGTGTTTTTGGAGCTAAAAAAAAGTCATTCTCCGCAAGCCCGCGCCCTTCTCCATCTGCCACGCCTTGCACATGCAAACAGCAAGCAAATGAAGCTTAGATTGTAAAAAATACGGCCTGTACAATCAAAAACGCCTCCAGCATCAAAAAAATGCGCCCAGCATTAAAAAAAACGGCCCAGCATTAAAAAAATGCAGCCTCAAGCATCAAAAAAATGCGGCCAGCATTAAAAAAAACTTGCCAGCATCAAAAAAATGCGCCCAACATTAAAAAAACGGCCCAGCAATAAAAAAACGCAGCCACAAGTCAAAAACGCGGCCTGTACAGTGAAAAACGTGGCCTGGCATTCAAACACGCGCCCAAGAAGAAAATACAGCAAAAAATACGGCTTGATCAGTGCGTGGGAAGGAGAAAATGAGGCCTGAGCAAGTAAATGCGGCCTGAGCAAAGAAATAAAGCCTCAGATCCGTTTTTTGGGCAAATAGAACCCTAAAAACGCCCCTTCACTAGCATGCGCCACGTGGCATTCATTTTTCAAGAGGTAAGTCAATTTATTTGACATTAAATACAAATTTCTTCCATTCATAGTCCAAGCGCCCCAAGTGGCCAAGTTGGTTATTGCATGTGCCTTAGGAGTGAGAGGTTTGAGGATCAAATCCCACAAAAAACACTCAAAAACTCTCCTTTTGCATCTGGCGGAAATTCTGGCGGAACTGCTAAATTTAGCAGGCTTTTTTGAATTTAGTTACGACTAACTAAATTTAGCGGAGAATCCCTAATTTAGGGTAAAAAAAAAAAAATTCTCCTATTTGGTCTGTTTTCTCATTCCAGACATTTTTTGCAAAAGGAGACCCACCTAAAAATTGCATTTTCAGCTATTTTTTTGCAATTTTTAGCATTTTGGGTTCAGGAGGTCACCAGGACCCCGAAATTGTAAATTTTTTCCTGTCATTCAAATTGTATTGTATATTGTACTAATTTGCAGGTTGCCATAGTCAACTGCAAAACTTTGTAACTGCTCAGAAACTAGCAGAATTGTAATAAAAAATAGTAAAAAATTGGTTCTGCAACACTCACGAGATCCTAGATCTCATTCGCAGCGTTCGGTATATACGGTGCCTCTGGGAAGCGCTTACGGGTAAAGCCGTCGCGACTACTACTGCACTTAACACCTAATATAGCTGCAACAACGTCATCTGGGCATCGTCCCTATAAATCGACGGGGAGTAATAAGGTCACAGTGCACACACTATGAACCATCCCATCCGTCTGTGAATGATTGCAAGACATAAATCCGGACTGAGAAATTATCCAAGTATATAGCGAAGTTACGTGCGTGTATGAGGATATTTCTTTGAGCCGGTGTCAATAATCGCACAGACCCCATCAGTACTATCTTGGTACCACGTATCGAATTCTTTCACGTACGTTAACGCCTCTTTCACGTACCGCCGGGTATATAGAAAGGGCGAGCTTCTTCCACGTACCGACGGGTATATCGGAAGGGCGCGTATATAGAAAGGTTCGGTATATCGGACTGACGGTATATAGATTGGGAGACCTTATACCTGGAGTGATAAGAGCCAAACCCTGTCAGTGATCTCTACAAAATGGGCACCAATGCCCCCAAATTTTTTCTTCCGGATTCACAATTGCTCAGAGGAAGCAACTATGCTGCTTGGAAGACAAAAATCAAGACACAGCTTGAGTTTGAAGAAATCTGGCCTGTTGTGACTGGTACTCTAACCAGATCACCAACTGATGCAACACAACAACGACAATTTGATAGAGCAGATCAGAAAGCAAAGCTCATCATCTTGTTTGGAGTATCCGACGATGTGCAAGTCCACATTCAAGATGCCACATCAGCAAAAGAAGCTTGGGATAAGCTGAGCACAATATATGAGGCCAAGAACAAGAATGTCATACTCAATTTGCAGAGTCAGTTACATACATTGAAATTCAAACAGAATGAGAAAATTGAAGCCTTCCTAAGAAGAGTTGCAGAGTTGAGGGCTTCACTTCTAGCCCTAGGAGAAGAGGTCAAAGATGAGTCTCTCGTTCCCATTGTTCTGAGAGCTCTCCCTTCTTCTTACAGCATTTTTGTCACAACTCTAAACTTGTCAGATACGACAATTAGTTTTGACAAGTTAGTAAACCTACTGCAACAAGAGGAAGCAATGCACAACAAGGATGATGAAGAGGAGCAGGCACTGTCTTCACATCAAAAATGGAAAGGAAAAGGTAAAGGAAAACCTAAATCCTATCAGAAGTCCCCACATCAAAATCAGTATCATGGGGACAATCAACAGAAGAAGCGATGTCCAATTTGCAAAAGAGGACATGACTTGCAAGAATGTTGGTTTAACACATATAAGAAAGGTTCATCAAGCAATTCTGGACCTCAACAACAACAATCTTACAAGGGACATTCAAACAACTATCACGGGTAGAAAAAGGGGAACTGGAAAAGAAGACCCCACCAGCAAGGTAATATTGCTGAGCAACAAGAACAGTCAGACAATGAAGACTTCTTGTTCACTGCTCGATCAAGTGAACCATCCACGTCATCTAGTGACGTTTGGTATGTTGATTCGGGAGCCACTCGACACATGACCGGCCATAGAGACTGGTTTATTTCAATGAGGGACACGCCATCGAAAAATCATGTTTCGTTGGGAGATGATTCTTCATATACAGTTCAGGGGATTGGAAACATTTCTCTACCCCTTGGTTCATGCAACTGCAGACTATCAAATGTTCTATATGTCCCTGGGTTGACAAAGAATCTTCTTTCAGTAAGTCAACTACTAGATCACAACCTGAAAATTGACTTTGATAGTCAATCCGGCAAGAAAATGTGTTTGATTCGAGATAAATCCAGAGGCTCGAAAATAATTGCAAAAGCCTCAAATGTGGGACGAATGTTTCAACTTGATTTTATTCACAAAAATGATCAAGCACTTGTGGCTAAAAACTCCACCTCAGCTCAGTTGTGGCATCAGAGATTTGGTCATGTAAGTTTCAAATATCTTGACACACTTCGCCGGTGTAATATGGTACATGGGCTACCATCTCTTCAGAAGGATACAGACAAGTGTCCTCACTGCTTAGCAGGAAAACAACACAGAGTTTCATTCCAAACAAGTACTTTTCGAGCTCATGGAAAACTTGACCTGGTTCATACCGATCTGTGCGGTCTGATGCAGCCAAGTCATTCAGGGTTCCAGTACTTCATGCTCTGTGTTGATGACTATTCACGAAAAATGTGGATTTTTTGTCTTCGCAAGAAAAGTGAAGCCTTTGAAACATTCAAAAAGTTCAAAGTGGCAATTGAGAAAGAAACTGGTCATCACATCAGAACTCTCCGCTCAGATCGAGGGGGGGAATTCACCAGTGATGAGTTCAGAGACTACCTACAAACTCACGGGATTCGTCAACAAATGCCTCCTCCACACACACTGCAGCAAAATGGTGTTGTCGAGAGAAGAAATCATACTATCATGGAAATGGTGCGATGCATGATCGATGATTCTAGAACTTGCAAAGACATTTTGGGCAGAAGCAGCAAAAACAACAGTGTATTTGTTAAACAGAGCGCCCACAACTGCTCTTGATGGAATTACACCACAAGAAGCATGGTCAAAAAGGAAACCATCCATTGCACACCTCAGAGTATTTGGGTGCAAAGCCAGCATGCACATACCCAAACAGAATAGAAAGAAATTGGACATGAAGTCACAAAATCTCATCTTCATTGGATACAGTGAAGAGACTCTTGGGTACAGACTAATGGATCCTAAGACCAGAAAAGTCTACACAAGCAGAGATGTTGAGTTTTTTGAGAAGAAGGAAGCAGAGACTCCTCCTCCGGACTCGCAAGATGTAGATTTTTCACCAGTTGTAAAAACTGAAGCAAATGTTCCCTCAGAAGATGAAAGTGATGATGGGGATGATGGTGTTGATCAGATAGAACCACAACCCATGGGAACAGCTCAACGTATGCCTAAATGGTGTACAAGCACATTACGAGATGCAAGATTGGATGCTCCACCGGATACATCCACCCCTGGACCACGGACTCGCAGTAAAGCAAGAGAAGAAGTTAACTTTGCTTTGATGAGTAGAGTTATTGAATCAGACGAGCCCTCTACAGTCCAGGAAGCCCTACAGTCAAAAGCTTGGAAAGATGCCATGGATTCTGAATATCAATCAGTGATGAAGAATAACACTTGGCAGCTTGTCGATCTTCCACCAGGGAAGAAACCCATTGGATGCAGATGGATATTTAAAACTAAGTACAAAGCAGATGGGACAGTGGACAAGTATAAAGCAAGACTTGTAGCAAAGGGGTATGCACAAAAAGAAGGCATTGACTATGAGGAGACATTTGCTCCCACAGCTAAGATCAAAACGATCAGGATGATCTTTGCTCTAGCTGCTCAGTTTGGATGGAAAGTTCACCAGATGGACGTAAAAAGTGCCTTCCTGAATGGAGATTTACAAGAAGAAGTCTACATGACTCAACCTGAGGGATATGTTGTACCTGGTCAAGAAGAAAAGGTATGCAGACTCAGGAAATCTCTGTATGGCCTCAAACAGGCACCCCGGGCATGGTACATCAAGATTGATGAGCATCTCATACAACATGGATTTGTTAGAAATCCATACGATCCCAATATTTACCTCAAAAATTAAGGGGGGGAGATTGTGATTGTCATTAGTCTATGTTGACAATCTAGTCATCACTGGTAGTTCAGTGAGGATGATCGATGAAACGAAGAAATATCTTAATCAATCATTTGACATGACTGATCTCGGGTTGATGCACTATTGTCTTAGATTTGAAGTATGGCAGAAAGAGAATCACATTTTTATTTCTCAGATGAAGTATACCAAGACAACACTCAAGAATTTTAGGATGATGGATTGCACACCAATAGAGAACAGATTGTAGTTATCTCTTTCAGATCCATCTCCAGAGGTAAGTGCCACTCTCTATTGGTAGCTGATCAGGAGTCTCATTTACCTAACCTACACTAGACTAGATATCAACTTTGTAGTGAGCTATCTATTCAAGTTCATGCAAGAACCCAGAGTTTGTCATTGGAAATCAGAAAGGCACATTTTGAGATATCTCAAAGGATCAGTGGATCTTGTTCTAGAATACAAGAAGAGCAATAACTTCTTCTTGACTGGATATTCAGATTCAAACCATGCAGGAAATATCTCAAAGGATCAGTGGATCTTGTTCTAGAATACAAGAAGAGAAATAACTTCTTCTTGACTGGATATTCAGATTCAGACCATGCAGGAAATATTGAAGATAGAAAATCCAGTTCAGGATTTGTGTTCTTTATGGGATCTAGACAAATATCATGGGGTGAGCAAGAAAAATCACTTTGTTTCTCACTCTTCCATAGAAGCCGAGTATCATTCTGCAGGAGAAGCTGTCTATGAAATGATTTGGCTACGTCGCATACTAGAAGGACTTGGAATACCATAGGAAAAACCAACCACCATGTATGTTGACAATGAAGGTGTTCTCAAACTTGTTCGCAATCCAGTTTTTCATAAGAGAACAAAGCACATTAAGGTACAAGTTCATTTCATACACAAACATGTGTTGAAGCATAACATCCAACTTCAATTTCATCCAACAACTGAACAACGGGTAGATATCTTCATAAAGTCACTCGTATGTGAAAAGTTCAAGTTGTTCAGAGAGTTCCTCTCCTCATCTCTTGAGATAATGCACAATTAAGGGGAGAATGTTAGGTTAATTATTAATTAACCATATATTAATTATGCATTTCATATTTCATTATTTAATTAATGTTATTAATTAAGTAATGTTATTATTGGTTTTATCAACCATTTTTTTTTTATGTAAACATTAGGGATGCTGTTATATTTTTTTAACAATATTATTATTGTGCACCCGGATGTAATATTTGGAAGCTAATATATTTTAAATTTTTTTTTGCATTGTTACAACTTCTCTTTTGTTTGTATCCCGACTATACAATACATCTATTTATTGCAGCCAGCTTCTGTGTAGGTGGTTGATTTCACAATAATATATTTTACAGGATTTCGTCCCTATTTTGTGAAACTAAATGTATTACTCATGAGTTTTATATTAAAAATCATATGTGCAATGGATGTTAGTGATATGGATGATCCATTACTTTTCCACATTGAGCTTTATTTAGAAAATTAATCCTCTATCCATATGCATTGGTGTGGTTCATGGGGTTGGATGGTATCAAATATGCCAATTACTTCATACACTATCCTTTTTTAATCTATTTTTATTGGTGTGAGTTATTTAGGGTTTTTGAATACCTTGTACATAACTCTGTCTTATTAATGAGTGTTTTTGTTACTTATCCTCTTTGGTGTTGGGTCATTTTCTGTCATCACTATCTCCTACTATAACATATTTTGGGACTCATCACTTCTATTCCTTTAAGAGATCAAATGAAATATTTTGTATCAAAGTAGAAAAATAAAATGATCTCCTCTCTCTACAAAATGATAAAGTGCATTCCTTCGATATTTACCATCTATTTTCTTTACTCTTTATAATTTATTTATTTTAAATTTAAAATCCTAAATTACATTTGAGTTATAACTCAATATCTACTATGGACATTTACTACACATTTTTTATATGTTTCACTAGATCTCATACCAATACGATTGCCAAGAACAAAAATTATCAAGAAAATACAAATTTTTTGTCCACACATAGATATTTTATTCTATTAAGAATTCAATTCCCAATTACACACTTATAAGGGAAAATGTTGATACATAAATTTATTATCTTACCCTTTGAGAAAGACAAGTTGTACTTTATTCTTATGCTATGATAATTATTCACATTTTAAGCCTATTTAATATTTGTATATCTTCACTTACTCATATTTGTATATTTCTCTAGGAACTAACTCATATAATATCAATAATGTAATGTAATGATTCACCATAGGAATCAGTATTGAAATTTATCTTCTACATCAATATTTCGTTGAGTAAATCATATAACATAGGTGCATAACAAAGTACTATATTGGATAAATTTATCATCTCGATAAATTCCATTTAAATATATCATATCAGTCCTTTCGTATTCTAGGCCATCCTTAATTTGAATGTCTAACCTTTGGAAACCTATATAATAAATTAAATTGCACTTCGTAAATCTCCTAAACTTGTCATGGTCTCTCATTTAAAACAAGGCTATAGAACTAAAGGAACTTCAGTATTTCTATAAAGTAAATTTACATAACTTAAAATGGCCACCACATATATATAAATCACTTGAACAAGCTTCAAGATTCTATATTCCTCCATTTCACAGAATAATAGGCCATAAGGTCATTTCTCAGAAAGAGAAAATTATTCAAATCATTATTGATAGTCTTCAAGGTATATAATATATAATCTTCACAGTGTTACCATAATAACAACACATAATAACAACACATTATACAACTATGTCACTTTATAGTTATTTCATTAGCTTTGTGTCAAGATACCTGATGGAACGAATAAGGGGTTGGCTCAAATATGTAAGAATACTTGTGACTACACTAGGATAACTACATAAGGCTTATTCATTGTCTGAGGTATGTATTATAGCACTTTCATTAGTGTAGAGAATTTTATATTTTTATAGTACTCCAGCCTCACCCACACAATAATTTCTCCTTTTAGGTATACAATGAATGAATTTTTAGTTTATCGTAAGTGTTAAGGATTTATGATAGATTTAATGTTCTTATGTAAGTAATGAAGAAGTGTGAGCCATATCACTATATAGAGAAAATCATTATTTGGAAACATGAGTGTTGGTGAATCTATAGGAACCCATAATTCCTACCTCCAAGATAATAAAAAACATGTTAAAACCATATATAATCACTTAAAAGTATATACTAGATGTTTGGTCATAAATAAACAATTCACAAATTCTAGAATTAGAGATGAATTATTACAAGATTTGGATCATTATTCCCTCTTAGTTTATACACGTAAATCATCTAGTTATGAAGAGAGCACACTTATTTAGAAAGGGGGGTGAATCAATATAATTTAATTATTCAATTCTTTTTAAACTTAATAATAATAATAACAATTTACATAATCATATAAAATAATATATGTGTGAAAACCCTTTTGGGAGAAAATCCATAGATAAAAGAATACTTAAATCTATAATCCAAATTCAGTCACAAATTAAATACAATATGTTTTGTAGGCACCAACCTATTAGAGAAACACATCCCCACTTTTTATAGGAACTAACCTATTGCAGACATCAATCCCAACAATGAACCACTAACTGAATAAGAGACACAAATCTCTTTCCTTAGGAATCATAAAGCTCCAAATCCATTTATACAACAAATTAAAAATCATAAACTTCTCCACAAATATGCTTTGTTCAAACCTTAATAAGTTTCTCCTCTCATTTATCATCAAACGTTGAATTCCCTCTTTTCATTGATCTCACAAATCTTCCCTTGAATTAAATGATGTCCTTCACACACATTTTTGGAAATATATAAGTTCAATTCATTATTCTCATGCATATAAATATGTCCTTACAAATCTTCCATTAATTTACATGGATAAATCTTTCCTTCTTATTAATTTGCTTTCTCTCTTCCTTAGCAATTCACCATTACTATACTAGAGCTCCTCAAAAACATTCCAAATAAATACCTTTATATATCATGTTCATCTCTAAAAAATAGATCAATACCTTGTAAGGGTCGGATAAAATAATATTATTTTGAATATTTAACTCGATTCGGCCTTTCATAGATATCTGAAATTCTAAGTTTTCCTTGATGTTCAGAATCTTACTTCGATTTCATCTTGTTCCGCATATTCTCTTATCTTTCGCAGACTTACTTTATCCTTTTCTTAGTTTTGCGAGTTCCCTTGAACTACACATTCTATTTTTGTATTCTTCTTTGTTCCATAAAATTTCTGGATCTCCACAACCCTTTTCTTGACCTCTCTTTCTTTAGGTGATCCCACAATAACATAGCATGACCTTCTTTTCTTCTGATATAGCCTTCCACTCAAAATATTTCCCCATGCTAGTCAACAAGTTTATTAGCTCCTCTAGTTTTAGACTACCACCATACTCTAAAACATCAACTCTTATCCCATCATTATTTCCTTCTAATGTGCAAAGCATCCTTTCTTCAAAAGCTAATGGTGGTGCTTACGTTTCCTCCTCTTCACAAACTTATTCTTCATATGTGTCATCTCCATCTTGGTTTTCTCTCGAGGATATCATTATAACAAGCGCAACAACTTACCTCTATAGATCTTACGTATTTCTATTCATCTGGGAAATACTTCCTCCTCTTCCTCTTCCTCTTCTTGCCATTTTTTTTTAAAAGACTCGAACCAGCTCTAATACCAGATAATGTAGCCAAATTCTAACAAACTTTATTTACTGCAAATAATATGAACTCCTAAGATAATAGATCTCCTTCTTTGTTATTGAATAATGAATTACAATGTTTCCTAAATATAAAAACAACTCCCAACTTGAGTTTCCAAGTAAACTCTAACTAACTCTGACTAAATCTACTCTAGGTGGCGGAAATTACTATTTTAGCAGTTTACTAGAACCTACTATTCTTAGTAAGTTTGCATGCTTATTCCTATGGGAATAGAAATTTCCATGCATCTTCTACATCCCTAAATTAGAGGAATTTTCAACTTTCTAACTCATAATGCAACTAATAGACTAAAATTAACTAATGCCCAAAAATAGGAAAAAACTGAACTATAACTTAAATCCTAATTTTAAGCCTCAAGATGGCGGATTTAGGGCCCGGAAATGTGCCAAAACTTCCCCAACCGGTAGGGTAGATTGTCACTGTATTCGTCTCATCAAAACATGTGGTTTCAAAAAAAAAAAAAGACTCAAACAGACATCCTAAGCTCAAGTTATGACCTTGTCAAGTTCCTGCTAATTTTGGTGCATCAATATACTTGTGAGGAGTGTAATGAAAAAAATTGGGACACTTTTAACTGAAAATGTATTTGTTCATTATTTCTTCACATTAGTTGTAGGAGAATGGGAATATGCCCATTCTGAGAATATTTGAAATGGGAAGATAGAAATTCAATACAAAGTAAATATCAACTATATGAGAATAGGCATATGCCCATTCTTACCATTCTCATAAGAAATACAACAATGGCAGAGCAAAGTAGTCAAGGTTGTTATATGTCATTTATTCCAAGTTTACTTCTATAGCGTAAGAAATGTATACTAAGAAAGATATTAAAAGTTTACATTTTCTACTGTTTTTACCGTTTTTGCATATAGTTTCAATTATTCATATTTGGAATACCAAACATGGTCGTTTTAGTTACCTCTACATAAATCCTAACATGAATTTAGTACAAAAATGCAATTTGTTTATGGTGGTAGCCTTGAACAGCTGCCAAATATACAACATAAATTGTAAATCATTCTATTTTAAATTATTTTAGATACCTCTAAAATGCGTACCTATTTAATGTGCGAAAAAATGATTAGATGGACTCAGTAATGCATGTCTCTCTGCTGTGGGGAAGGGTCCTCATGACCATTGAAAAAAGTTTGCACATGACCTACTGCAACAAGTTTATTTAGCAGTGCTAGTCCCTGGGATGTGCATATAGCTGAAAGCTCTTTCAAAAAGGCTGGAAGCTTCTTAGAGGCTGATATGAAATCTGTTGAAGGATGAGGTTAAGAACTTGGTCGTAACAGAAAGGTAAGAGGAAGATTCAGGCAGGAGGAGAACAGACAATTGATAACAGCCGAGCCATTCAAATTCAATATTTCTATAAAGAAAATGAACTCCTTAGGAAAACTGCCTGTAAAAGGGAAGGCCAAAACTCGCCATTTGAATTTCTTGTACCACAATAAATGGCCATCCTTTAGTGCGATTGAGGAGTTCATTGAGCAACATGTCAAAAGTGTCTCCAAGTCTCAACGAAGTTCCGACAACTACTCCTGGGGCAATAAATAAGGAAACTATAATGCTTAAGGACCATTGATCATACTAAGTCTATCGTAAGACTGACGCTGCCCACATGACAACTTTGGGTACATGTTCAAATCCTGGATTTAATATGCTAAGATCCAGCAATCGTTTACAAAGCATGCCAAGAAGTAGTTGTAGATGACATTATAGTAATGAAAAATAAATTGTACTATTTTTATGCATACATTCAAAATTTGAAAGTCTAATCTACTAACTTTTTTGCAGTGCTTTTGTTGCTTAAATGTCTTGTTTGGGTATGCTGTTAATTTGGCTTACATATTTGAATTGATTTTAAATAGAAATTTAAATAATGAAAAATATAAAGTCAAATTTATTGTCATACCAATTTAGACACATGTAATGTTTTTAAAATGTCCACATTTACTAAAATTATGTTTTAATAATGAAATCATGAAAATTTAAAGGTATTTTTTTTTAAATACTGATAAAATACTTTGTCCTATTTATGTATTTACTGTGTTTTAGAATGGTCACCCATTCTCACGACATGTATAAAGTTATAAAAAAATTGAATCTATCTTATAATAATAAATTAACACCTTTTAATACTAAAATGCTTTAATATCCTAAGTCTATCATAAATATTTTAAAAATATTTTTGAATTGATTGGACTCATTTTATGTTTTAATTAGATATTTGAATAATGAAAAATATATAGTAGAATTTATTGTCAAACCTAATTAGACACTTGGAATAATTCCTATTTTCGTATTTACTGTCATTAGAATGGGCACCCATTCTCATGGCTTGTATAAAGTTAAGAAATTGATTGAGATTTTTAACATTGTCTTGTATTGAATGGCCATATGGCCATTCTCATATAGGAATCATAAAAGACTTGATTGGGCATATAACAATCATAATAGAAGAGTATGGATTAGATATGCTCACAAATTTTAAATAGCTATTCAAATGACTAAGTATTGATGAAAGTGCACATGCCCACTCTCATAGAATCAAATCTTATTGTATGAGAATGTTTCGAATGGGTACATACCCATTCTCATATAAAAAATATGTTTCATTCATGACTGTGCACATTCCCATTCTAAAAAAAATATTACTTGTGTTATAAAGTCTAGAATGGGCATATTCCCTTTACGATAGGGATAGTCAAATTTACTTTGTTTTAGAATGGGAACCCATTCTAACATCATTTTAAAGAGTTATGAAATTGATGCAGATTTATTTCATTCTCTTTTTTTGAATGGGAAGATGCCCCTTCTCATTTAGGAATCATAGAAGAAGAATAAGAAGAGTATGGATAAAATAGTCTCACAGTTTTTAAATATATATAAATAGGAATAATAGCGGTATACTCACAAAATCAGTATTGCTTGTATTACAATGTTTAGAATGGGCATATGCCCATTCTCATGCAAAAAAATTTGTTTCATCTTGTTTTGAATGGGCATTGCATTTTTAATATGACTATTCTCATATAGGATTCATAAAACACTTTCTTGTGTAGATAGGAATCATAAAAGAAGAGTATGCTTTATAAATGGTCTTGGATTTTGAATAGGTTAAAAAGTGATTGATCATGTTTACATTGTCTTGTATGAAATGGGAAGCCACCTATTCTTATATAGGAATAAAAAAAGAGTTTCTAGGGAAGATAACAATGATAAAAGAAGAGTATGGGTTAGATATGCTCACAACTTTTAAATAGTTATTAAAATGACTAAGTATTGAGTAAGTATTGATGAAAGTTCACATGCCCACTCTAATAGAATCAAAATTGATTGTATGATAATGTTGAGAATGGGAACATGCCCATTCTAAAAACATAAAAAAATACTTGTATTATAAAGTTTAGAATGGGCATATGCCCTTTATGATAGGAATAATCAAATTTAATTTGTTTTAGAATGGGCACCCATTCTCACACATTGTTAAAGAGCTATGAAATTGATGGAGCTTTATGTCATTTTCTTATTTTGAATGGGAAGATGCACCTCCTCATTTAGGAATAATAGAAGAATAATAAGAAGAGTATGGATAAAACAGTCTCACGGTTTTTAAATATATATAAATAGGAATAATATAGGCATAAACATAAAATCAATATTACTTGTATTACAATGTTTAGAATGGGCATATGCCCATTCTCATAAAAAAAAAATTGTTTCATCTTGTTTGGAATGGGCATTGTATTTTTAATATTCCTATTCTCATATAGGATTCATAAAATACTTTCTTGTGTAGATAGGAATCATAAAATAAAAGTATTCTTTATAAATGGTCATTAATTTTAAATAGGTAAAAAGACAATTGACCATGTTTACATTTTCTTGTATCAAATGGGTAGCCACCTATTCTCATATAGGAATAAAAAAAAGAGTTCATATGGAAGATAAAAATGATAAAAGAAGAGTATGGATTAGATATGATCACAACTTTTAAATAGCTATTCAAATGAGTAAGTATTGATGAAAGTGAACATGTGCACTCTCATAGAAACAAAATTTCTTATATGGGAATGTTTAGAATGGGAACATGCCCATTCTCATATGAAAAATATGTTTCAATCATGACTGTGTTGATGTTCATTCTCAAAAAAAAAAAAAATTACTTGTATTATAAAGTTTAGAATGGGCATATTCCCTTTTATGATAGGAATAATAAAATTTACTTTATTTTAGAATGGGCACCCATTATCACACATTGTTAAAGAGTTATGAAATTAATGGATCTTTATGGAATTTTATTGTATTGAGTGGGAAGATTCCCTTTCTCATTTAGGAATCATAGAAAAATAATAAGAAGAATATGGATAAAACAATCTCACATTTTTTAAATAGATATAAATAGGGATAATAGACACAATCTCATAAAGTCACTATTGCTTGTATTACAATGTTTAGAATGGTCATATGCCCATTCTCATGTAAACAAAATTATTTTTTCTTATTTTGAATGGGCATTGCATTTTTAATCTGCCTATTCTCATATAAGATTCATAAAAGACTTTCTTGGGTTGATAGGAATCATAAAAGAAGAGTATGCTTTATAAATGATCATGACTTTTAAATAATTAAAAATATGATTGAACATGTTTACATTGTCTTGTATCAAGTGGGAAGCTTTCTCTTCTCATATAGGAATTTGCATATTCTCATATAGGAATTTTCCTATTCTCATATAGGAATCAAAAAAGATTTCTTAGGGAAGATAACAATCACAAAAGAAGAGTATGGCTTAGATATGCTCACAAATTTTAAATAGGAATTAAAATGACTAATTTTTGAGTAAGTATTGATAAGTGTGAACATGCCCATTCTCATAAACAAATATGTTTCATCCACGATTGTGCACATGCCCATTCTTAAAAAATGCATTACTTGTATTATAAAGTTTAGAATGGGCATATGCCCTTTATGATAGGAATAATCAAATTTACTGTGTGATAGAATTGACACCCATTCTCACATCTTGTTAAAGAGTTATGAAATTGATGGAGATTTATGACATTGTCTTGTATTGAATGGGCAGATGCCCCTTCTCATTTAGGAATCGTAGAAGATTTTCTTAGGTAGATACAAATAATAGAATTTTTTTTGGATCAAACAGTCTCATAGTTTTTAAATTTTTAAATAGGTTTAAATAGGAATAATAGAAGCAATCTCATAACATCGATATTTCTTATATTACATCATTTAGCATGGGCATATGTTGATTCTAATGCAAAAATAATTCCTTTTTTTGTTTTGTATTAAATGGACAGATGCAAACAATATCACTAAGATTAAAATAAGTAGAATGGGAATATAAGTATTCTATTTAATATTTATTTTAGAATGTGAATTTCCCTATTCTCGTAAGGGTATCGTTAAAAAAATGTCAATTATTATTCATACTAGAGAAAAATGAAAAAATAATAAAAATAATTATAGAAATAACATTAGTATATGAAGAATGGACATATTCCTATTCTCTTTAATTTCAATCAAAATAGAAAGTCCATTATTTTTCATGGAGATATGTGAATAAGTATAATAAAAATAATATAGATAACATTTACTTTGGTTAGAATGGGCACTTACCCAACCTCACCACCTTTGTAGTGTGTATCAAATCCAACATGTCACTTGGTAATGATTACTCTGATTCCTACATACCAGATGAAAAAAATAAACTGTATGCATGTCAGTTCAAAGAAATAGCATGAATTTTCAACTCGTAATTATGTTGAATAATTATAAAATGAATATTAAAAAATGATTAACTATCATTTATATCTACATAGTACATATTACTAATTAACAAGGTAATAATGCAATCTCTGTTGGAAAAAAAATTTGCTAACTAATTTTTGTTGGTCCAAAAATCTGTCGGGTGGGTAGATCTATGGATAGACAGGCCAATAGTGTGTAGGGCATAGCCCCTCTTTGAGACAGCAAAGTGAAACTGGTCTATTTCTATTCTATCAGCAGGAATCTATGCAAGTCTTATAGTCTTCTGGCTTCAAGGGGGTTTGGGATCTCATCCCAGTGGAGTTAGTTCCGACGAAGAACAGAAAGGGATGAAGGAGGGAATAGAAGAAAGATAGATCTGAAGGGAGAAAAGAAATGAATTCCAAAGTATAAAGGTTAGAGGGTTTATGTTTTAGGCTGCTAGTAAACAGAGCCAAACTTACTCTCATAAACAAACAAAGAAATACTGATGAACAAATTACAAAGGTATAGGTGAATCCAACAAAATAAATATGCAGATCTAACTTAAGAAAGATCTAACACGTAACACAAGATTTCAGCACAAAGTCTCAATTTTGTATTAATAATTTTCTATTACAAGAAGGATCAAAGTCTTTCTCTCTTCACGCTATTTTTCATACAAGTTTTCTCACATTGAATACTACAAGTATCCAAGTATTTATAGAAGGAGAAGGAGAAAGAAGACAAAAAGGAGCCAACAACTATTTACAAAATATCTAAAAGTCAAATGTTGACTTGAGGGCAATTTTGAGGATGACAACATCCCATGGTGTAACATGGATGATGTCATCATTTGTGCCAACATTATTTTAAATATTTTACAAAAATGGGATTAATCCCAAGAGGAAGTAGCCTATTTGTCGTCATCATGTGGCTGGAAAGGAGTGTCCTACTTCTACTCAGGGGAGGTAATGTGGAATTGATCTCAATACTCCATGAATTTGTTTACCATCGCTTGGAGTTGATCCTGAGCAGGACCCTTGGTGTGATCCCCGATGACTTCTCAAGTCTCCCGTTCATCTCTGAGTCTTTCTGGGAGCTTGAAGTATTCTTTACCTACCTCCATCAGGTATCCAACAAATTCGTGGCAGGTCAGAAGGTTGTTGATAGATTCTATATCAAAAGAGGCCTCTGAAGCTAAACCCTGTGACACGATCTCCTTGAAAAGTTGAATAGTGTCATCTACCGTCCTCAAGGCGTATAATGGGATGAGAAAACCTAGAGGCGTCCTTAAGATGATCTGCTCCATTTGGTACATTGCATCCAAGGCTTCTTCCTTGATTTTGTGTATTTTCTCCAAAACAAAATCCATTTGGTCAACCCGATAGTCTAGAGAAGCAAGGATTTTTTTGGGTGCTCTCGGGTGATCGAAGATGCTGAATTTCATTAAGTCATCAACTGGGTAGTCAAGCATCTTTTGGAATGTCTCATGTTGCAATCTGGCATGGTCCAACTCTTTGGAGATAGGTCCTGCTATTACTTGGAGTTCCTTTTTAGCTTGATCTATATTTTGATACAGCTCTGTGAACTTTGTAATCACTTCCTCACTATCTTTGAGGATCTGCTCTCTCCAGGAAGACACTGCTACACCTTGCTCACCAATCTTTCCATACTCATTTGTCTTCTCCTGAATAAGTGCTTCGGGAGTTTTGGTGGTAGCTACAAGAGGTGCATTTCCCATATTTTGTAGGGCTTGGAGAAGATGTTTGTTTTGTTCTTTCAATATCCTCTTCTCTTCCTTTGCTTCTTGAATATTTTTGCATAGCGCATCCACTACGGATAAGGCCTCTCCTAACAAGCTTTCTAAGGATGTTCCCATTGTGACCTGAGTCACTGTAAAATCTGTAGGAGATAGATCTTTTTTCTCCTTTATGGGATCAGGGTATGCGATCTCTATAACTCTTTCACCTGAAGCACTTTGAGAGAAGAAGGTTATAGCCTTTTGCTTCTTAGCCCCTTTAGTTGGAATAACAGAGAAGGCCATAGGTGCAATAGGGACTTTCCTCTTGAGTTGACTCAGGTGTTTGGAGATCCATTCTGGACTTAAGGGAGTGGGACCAGTGGAAGAAGAGGAAACAGGGGTAGAAGACGAAGCAACTACAGTGGACATGGGAAAATGTGTCGAGATGCCTAGTGGTGGAATTAAAAAATAAGCCAACCCTCCAATGCTCACGGGGGTAGGAGTCACTACAGGAGAGGAAACCATGGGGGTGGAAGGGATTGGTGAGATGAGGGGAGAAATGTTGGGAAATAGATCTGTGAGGGAGGAGAAGATGGAGGAAGAGGAAGGTGGAATGGTAGAAGATAGGGGAGAAGACACAACTAAAGGAGTGGTTGGTTGAGTGACATGAGGAGGGAAAGGAGGAGCGGGAGAGGGGAAAGTGGGAACCTCAACAGTTGTAGTAGTGGTAACATCCTGAGTGGATGTGCCCATTGGAGAACTTACCACTTCTTCTTCTTCTGGGGATACCAAGCTTACTACCTACTCCTCGGTGGCGGAAGGAGGACTCTCAAGAGCTTCCTCTTGAGCTGTGCTTGTGTCTCCCTCTTTATCTTTTCCTTTGCCTTTAGGCAAGTGCTTTGGCTTGGTGGGTATAATACCTAAGGTAGACGTGGTAAAGTCTACTCCAAGGTAGATGAGACTATTTTTCTTGCACCAATGCTCAGTGCATTACAGAGTGCCTTTGGCCCTTTCCTTAATAGTATGAGGTGCCTTGTTTCTATCAATTTCAGAAAATGGCCAATTGTCCCCATCCGTATCTTGATAAACCTAATTAACCTATAGGTTGGTTTCTTGGAATCCCTTTGGGACAATGGCCACACCATACTGAACGATCTCTTTCAGGGCCAATCGGGAGTGATCCTTTTGTCTGAGCTCGACTTCATGATACATATCAATGTAGATATCTTCGATCTGAGGGATGTGAATCATATAGAGATTTTCCCTTGGAAGGCAATCATGAGGATCAAAGGTTGGCCTTGTCGGGAAATTATGCTTTAAGTTGAGTAATTTGAGTTCTGCAAACATTTCCCTGGCTTTTCTCTATGAAGTGTAGGTGTACCTGCCCACTATGAGGGGGAATGGAGTTCCACCCTTCTTTATTTTTAAACACTTCTCATTGTATGTGATAAGCTATCTAGATAGCTCCAATAAGATCAGCTTGGGTCCCACATACCTTGGCAATTTGGTGGGCTCTCCCAAGAATTTGGTGGCTTTGAGATAGGTGAAAGTGGGGAATTACGTGAATAAAACTCCCCACTTCTCTATGGTAGCTACCACACTTTTGGTCATCTGACCATGAGTCATATTAGGCCTCAAGAGGCAAATGATGCCGTAGAAGAAGGCATCATTATTTTTGCTAAATTGTGCTATATTTTTTTCTAGTTTTATTTATGGATAGTACTCATTTATTCTAACATGGGGCCATACCCTACATCAACTTAATGTTGGGTAGTCCCTCTCTGAGGCAGCAACATATACCACGTAGGATTTCATATAGAACCTCCTAGTTGTTGAAATTTGTTGAAGCTGCTCAGAGATTGTGCTGCTAATAATCTCCCCCCACTAAAAATGTTGATCAGGGAAATTTTTTCTCATGGTTTCTAAATATCTGAGCATCCACTTGTGAAAGTAATGGGCATTATGAAGCCCAAACACCTTGCTCAGGAAGGTGATGGTGTCACTCAGTTCTTTTGAAAATTCACTGCGATGAATGACTTGTGGCCACCTACTTACCACCTTCTTGTTTTGAGGTACACCTCATTCATCAACTGCATGCATTTGTCTTCATTGTCATTTCACGTCTTCATGCAGTCATCTTGGATTACTGCTATAAAATTCTAGTGGTGGGGAATACTGAACATAATCTCTAAATGCTGAGTAGTGAGGTTGATTATTACCTCACCCTTTTCATTTTCAACACATCTTGTGTCTTTATTGTAACAGCGACCTACCAACATCATGAACTCATTGTTGATTGCGCTCACGGGAATCCCTGCAGTAAAGTGCAGACCACTGCCAACCAATTTATCCATCCATGGACTACCTGTGACCTTCTTGGTTCTGGCCCAGAAGTCCTCCATGTCAATGTGCCCCAATTCTGTATCTCTGATATCTAAATCACATTCTGTAAGGGATTCAGGCATCCTGACCCTTTGGTATTTATACTTCAATTATTCTTTTGTTAGTCTGGCTTTACCCTTGGACTTATTTGGCTTCTTACTCGATGAAGACATGTGTGGATCTGAGTTCAACTATTGATCTGCAAGAAGAATTAGGGAAGTCCATTGTAGAAGAGCCATGTTAGCTGTTAAGTCATCATCAAAGCTTACAGAATGAAAAGTTAGCAATTTATGAGTCTCTGGGTGCAAGGCGTAGCTCTACTGCAGGCTGCAGGGTTTCAGAAAAGCAAGGCACACTTTGGGAACATGTTACATGGAAGGAAACAGTGTCAAAAGGGGCGCGAGGTGTAGGAAGACTACACACAACATTCCGATGTTGGTGTTAATGGGTGTGCGCTTGCACCATATGAAGGGTTTTAACTGGGCACAGATTTATTTAGTGTAGCAAGGTCTGAGAGTATGCCATTGGCACAAATGTGATATATGTTACAAAATATTATAATGTACCAAGGTGTGGATTCAAAAGCTACAACGTTAAGGTAAGGTTCACCAAGAATTTAAGCTTCACACGACGCGAGAAGAGCCTGCACAACATGCATTATTGTTGTAGTTGTATGTGCGCTTACACCTACACTTGTGCTTTAGGAATTTATAAGGCACGGGAAAAGCTAATGTTACGTGTGGGGACAGTGCACCTATGACCCAACTGTGTTTGGTGTAACAATGACAAAGCCTACGCCGAAGGAAAAACAATGGGCTTGATTGCAAAGACTTTATAATTTTCACTATCTTTGCTTGTGGTTTCAAACTTTTAGGAGGGAAAACCTTAGCATAGTAGGGACAATAGAGTTGAGTAGTTTTGAGGTAGAAGCTTCTAGTTTTGTACATCTGGAAGATGGATGGAGAACGGTTTGAAGTGGGTTTTATTTTACAAAACGGGTTGGAGTTGCATTACCTTCTTAGGTTCATTGTTGTTATTAATAACACAAACCACCAAAACAAACAAACCACAACAAATCCACAAGAAGGGAAAGGGCCACTTACCAGGAATATATATGACAAAGGAGGTGATGTGGGATCCACAAACGTGAAAAATGGCAACACACAGGGCTGACAAGAATGCTAACAAGTATAGAAGAATAACTTTTTCACATTTTTTGAATTGTGAAAATGACAGGTCAGATGCGCCTATTTATAGAAAAAGGTGTAATAAATGCACCACAAAAGTTTTCTATGGTGCACTTAGGGATATGTTGACATGAAAATATTTGCACCATGGCATAGCTTTTGGAGTGTCAACACCGTGTTTTCAGTGCCTTAGTACACCATAGGGAGGTGCAACATTTTGAATGTTAACAAGTTGGCGCATGCACCTTGGTACACCCTTTGGAGGCATAACATCTAGAGTGTTGACACTCCAAATGATGCACCAAATGAAAGGATGGGTGTAATTTTGGTTGATGTAACACAAATAAAAACTACACCCAACCCAAAAAGGATTAAAATGACCAAGTTCTAAAAACTAGATTTTCTGAAAAAGGATTTTATGCCATTCCGAATGATAAGAGACCTTGACAGGAAAACAAAATGGAAATTTTGGTATGGTTTCCTACAAAATTTCCCTTGTCAATTTTACAGGATAACGGATTGCTCTTTCTGGGGACTATCTTTGAGCGAAGCTTAAGGGTAGAGAATCCTAGATCAACATGTGCATATCCATTGGGTTTGGGGTAAAAAACAAGGGCGACGAAAAAGGAAAACACACAACCAAAAACAAACACACGACAAAAAAAAACACACAACTAAAGCAAACTGTACAAATAAGAGAGCAAACTCTACTTCTTGAATATTTTGAGATGTTACCCGCTATAGGGAAGCAAGAGCTCAGTTCTATCCAGATATGAGAGATAGAAGCTATTCTCTTTGTTGAGCTGCTTGATCTTGAAAGGCCCCCTCCATAGAGAGTCAAATTTTCCATGCATGCCCTTGGGCTCTCTTCACTTGTCCCATAAAAGGACGAGATCTCCCACCAAGAAATCCCTCTACTTAGCCTTTTTTTCGAACAGTCTCTTGACTTGATTCTGATGTTTGGTGATCCTATCAACCACCCTTACTCTCCTTTCTTCAAGTTGTGTTAGATACATGATCCTCTTTTCAAGATAATTCTGGAAAGTCTCATCTTCGATCACTCATGCCAAGCGTAGAGTTGGGAGCTCGGTAGAAATGGGGAGCTCAGTGTCGATTCCATATAATACTTGAAAAGGTGACATATCGAGAGACCTCTTTGGAGTAATACGGTTTTTCCAAAAAGCATCATACAATGACTTGTGCTAGGACCACTAATTCTCATCGACCAACTTCCGTATGATGGTCACTAGGTTCTTATTACTGGATTCTGCCTGACCATTTCCTTGGGGGTAATAATCCGAGGCATGAGCCAAGTTTATCCTATATTAATAGAAAAAACCAATAACTTTCCATGAGGAGAAGTTAGAAGCATTATCAGTAATGATCTTATGTGGGATACCAAACCTCACGATGATATTTTCTTTGATGAAGTTACAAACAACTTCAGAGGTGGCATTCTTAACAGGTATCACCTCCACCCATTTGGTGAAGTAATATGTTGTTGTTAGGACATAACTATGTCCAGCACTTGATTGGGGATGTAGTGCTCTTATAAATTCAATTCCCCATTTCCTAAATGGTTCGTCAATAATGATGGGCATGAGGGTAAAAGTAGCCAATTTTGGCTTTCTAAAAAACTCTTGGTAGAGATCACATGTCGCTACACAGGTGGTTGTATCCTGAAATAGTGTTAGGTAGTAATACCTAGCCCAAATGATCTTATGTACTATTATGGATGAGGAGAAATGACCACCGTAGGCCGAGTCATGAAAACTTTCAAGCAATTTGATCTGGTGTGGTTTGTCAACGCATCGCAAGAAGATGCCATCAATACCATGCTTGTATAAACCATCATCCCATATGACATATCTAGTTGCCCTGAGCTTTACAATCCACTTCTCCTTTGAAGTTAGATGAGCTGGACACTCACCATAAGTGAGAAAGAAAGTGATGTCTGAATACCATTCGTCGCTAGTCGCAACGAATAGAACCATAGGTAGAGAATTAGCTTTCTCTTTAGGGACCTCTGAATCTTTGTTTTCATCCATAAGATAACATAGGCCCTTGCCTCTTACCTGCTTCATTGGTTTTATGTCTAGATCATACTCCTGGACTGTTGTGTCAGGAATGAACACTACCGTATGAGAGTTTAGGATGTAGTACCAGAATTTTTTGACTACTTTGACCACTGTGAAGGCATGTTTTTCTAACTGGGACATCTTCAATTCATGAGGCTTGAGAGGGGAGCTCATGAAAGTGATTGGGGATTCAACATCCTCAAAGTTCTTCTGCATTAAGATGGCCGATATAGTATGCGCTGATGCATAACTGTACATGATAAAATCCTTGGAGAAATTAGGACATACCAGGATGGGTGCATGAGCAATGGAGGATTTTATGTCCTCAAATGACGCCTTTCCTTCTTCACTCCACTGGAAATTTTGTGACCCTTTCATCATATTTGATATGTGACGAGTCTTCTCGGTGAAGTCAGGAACAAAGCGTCTGAGGAAAATCACCTTTCTGAAGAAGGAGTGAACACTGGTCTTGCTTGTGGGTAAGGTAAGGCTCTAAATAGCCTTAACCCTTTTGACATCTATCTTTGTTCCTTCCTTTCTAACAACGTGTCCCACAACTTTCCTTCCGTGACCCCGAAAATAGATTTTTTTTGGATTTAGGGAAATCCCATGCTCTCGGTATCTAATCAATACTTGCTCCAAATGATCACAATGATCACTTCACATTTTTGAGAACATAGTTAAGTCATCCAAATAAACTATAATGACCTTTCCCATCATACCTTTGAATGCAAAGTCCATCACTCGCTAAAAGGTGGCACCATCATTGGTCAAGAAAAAGGGCATCCTGTTGTAGGTGAATGTGCCCCAGGGAGTAGTGAATGTTGTTTTGAATCGGTATTTTGAAGAGACTTCGATCTGATTATAGCTCAAAAATCCATCAAGCATGGACAACATCTCTAAACCGGTTATTACCTACAGAACCTTATCCATTATGTGCAGCGGGTAGTTGTCCTTCAAGGATGCCTGATTTAGATTGCGAAAATCTACGCATATGCGTATCTCACCATTCTTATTTTGTACTGGTACAATTATTGTGACCCAGGTACTATGATGGATAATAAAGATAATCCTCACATCTAGCATCTTCTGTATTTCCACCTAGATGGTACTCAAGATCTTGGGATTATAGTGCCTCTATTTCTGGTGAAAGGGTTTGACATCATCTTTTAAGGGGATGTCATGTTGAATGTCCTTAGGCTTGAAAGAATTCATATTGGCATAAGACCATGCCAATACATCCATATATTTCTTCAACAATTTGACAAACTTCCACTTTTCCTCGGGTGTACAACACTTCCTGATGTTCACAAACTGCAGACGTTCCACAGTACCTAGGTTGACTGATTTGGTCTCTAGAGAGGAGTTAGGATCATCTTGTCACTTCTTCTTGACAAAATGATCATGTTTGTCAAACAAACATTCCAGAGAGACTAAACCCTTTGGAATCTTATTTCCCTTAAGCTGACATATGCCATCACCTTCTTTTGATTCATTTGCTTGACCAGTGACACATTCACGACATGTAGAAGTGGATCCTTCAAAATAAAGCTCATTGAAATTTTCTACTTTCTCTAGAAAGAAAATAAGTTGGTTGTCATCGTTGAATACCTACTAGTGCTGAGAATTGTCTGGCACACTTGGGTGGAAGACCACCTCAATGGTATATGTGTCTATTTTCAACCCTGGGTGAGGAAACATAAGGGTTGTTGAGATGGCCAATGAATTGGCCATGTGATTTTGAGCTCTTAGAATGGATTTTATTGAGAAAGAATCAAATTCCTCAATGTTGTCCCATACTACACTACGGTAGTGCCTGAGTCTGTCATTTTTCACTTGGTACACCCCTTTTACCTGGTTGACGATCAGTTCGGCGTCACCTTGTACTTTTAGGTTCTTGTTTCCTCTTTCTTTTGCAGCTTGCATATTGAGTAACAAAGATTCACACTCATCAGTATTGTATGTATTGAAAAACTACAATTTAAAAGAAAGGGGAAAAATATCCTCTTCAGGAAATATCAGAATAGCTCCAGCACCACATCCACTCATTGCACAACTACCATCAAACTGCAGTGTCCATATCTTGTTAAGTTCCTCATCCTAGATGAGAATGTCCATTTTATCAGACTCAGTGGATAAGAAGTAGTTCCCCATCCCTGATGATTCAAAGAGGATTTGGGATTTGGGGTCATCAAAATTGGTGACCAGGTACTTCTTTTGTGATTCAGGCTCTAATGTCTGCATTACTCCTTTGACAGGAATTCTAGATTTGGACCAGTCCATATGAATCTCTCCACTAAATTCTCTGCAGAAACTTCTCCCTAGTAGAATTCCATATGCCACTGGGATATCAATAACGAGGATGGTCATCTTCACCCTTTTCTTTGGGAATGCTACAAATGTGAACTGTGCATCTTTGATCTGACTAATCAATGGAACCTATTTGGTTTCCATGGAGTAACATCTGCCGAAAGGCTTAGTAAGAGTGAGGCCTAAATCATGAGTGACCTTTGTCGGCATGAAGTTATTGGAAGCCCCAGAATCAATTATGTAATTTCTTAGCTTGTGGCCATTGATTAGGAGGGAGAGATAAAAAGGTTCAATTTTTCCTGATGTAGAAGTCGAGGCAACATTTATGTGAGATGCAAGAGGAGTGGAAAGGATTCCTTTCAGGGAGATAGGAGAGGGGAAAACAACTTGGATTTGGATATATTCTATCAATCTTACGAGCTACTCGGGGTTAGACTAAAGATACTCAACTTCATACATTTGAATCTTGGTCTTTTTAGCATGATCGACTATGTCGAATGCGACCAAGGGTTGCATTAATGAAGGAATGATTCCCTCACTTCGCGATGTTAGGGTAGGGTTACTGGTCTTTATGGAAATAGAAGAAGGCTGATTTTGAGGAGAGATGGGAGGAAAATATTTCTTTGTAAAAGATTTAAGAGGAGGTTGAGCAAGAAGAGGATTACCTCTTTTAGAAATTGTTGGAGGTGTGTTTGACACAACCTTGTCTTTTCATATCCTGGCAGCAACTTCTGCTTCTTTTCCTTGCGATCAGGTGAAAAAAAACATATGACTGTCTGCTTACATACCCTTGGGTACCCTCTTCTTCATCAAATTCCTCATCTTCAAATTCCATATACCCGATTGTAGAGTCGCCAGTCGTTTCATCGACATCTTGATCATCTTCACCTTGCAACAAAGGCTCTTCATAAATTTTCTCCTCCTCTTCGATCTCAACCAGGACATTAATTGGAGGAGCCTCAAGTGCCAACTATGGAATAGTTGTAGGAAAACATAGCCTTTGTGGGGCATTGTTGCGAGTGAAGTTTCTCCATGGAATATCCCAGTATAGAGTGGAGGACAAAGCCTGAGATAATTACTTTTTTAATGTGAGAAATTTGTTTACCATCTTCTAGAATGTCATATCTAATGAAGTGGCTTGAGAAGGAGTTGAAGCCTTAGGTTTATATGGCTCTCATTTTAACTCGCCAGATATAAGTAGGTTATCTTCTATCCGAATGGCCGCAGCTTGAGCGAGAACGAGGGTGGTGATTTGTTCTTGTAAGAGTAAGAAACTTACTCTTGAGCTCATGGCATTCACAAAGAAACACTTTTGATTTTCTAGTGTTGGCAGCATGGCAGGTGGCACACGGTTAATTAGTGAATTGAAACAGGTGATAAAATCACACATGGTTTCACTGGATTCCTTCTATAAGTGATTGATCTTTGATAGTAATACAAATGCGTCTTCTGAAGGCTTATATCTGTCTTTAAATGCAGTTCGTAATGTTGCCCAACTGGTGATAGATCCGACCGACAAATGTTGGAACCATTCTGCTGCAGGTCCTTACAAGGTCTCTAAAAAGAGGCATACTGACACATCTTCATGGGTCACATCTAGGATTTTGAATGACATAATGAATGCAGATATATGTGAATCCGTGCTTTGATTTCCACTCCCATTAAATCTTGGAAAATTCTTGTGATTTCCATGAGGGAGTGCGTGAAATGGATGTGGCAATGCAAGAGGGCCCATAGTGTTTCCACATGGTACTATCATTTGAAAATCTCGAAAGAGGACGCAAGCTAGGAGTGCAGTTCCGTTGAGTAACAGAGCACTGCAAAGGGATGTGGAGGCTCCTTGTGAAAACTGGTTCTTTCATGGGGATGAGGCACTTTTGGCTGACCGATCAGCTAAACTCAGTGATGAGAAATGTGCTGGTGTAATACTAAATTTGTGCCTTTGAATTAGATCAAAAATAGGATCAACTTCTCCATGATCTCTCAGACTACGGGTAAATGGTTCACCCACCAATGTATCTGTTTGGATCTGTAATGCTTTTAGAGTAGATTTAAAAACTCTTTTTGTTTGTACTTGCTAATTTCCTGATTTTTTTGATAAAAATCAGCAACATGTACTTTTCTAAATATTTAATTTTATCCTTCTTTTGAAAACCGATTGCAGTTTAATGGAAAAGATTAGTGAGGATAAAATGATGGTTAACTTAGTAAGCTGATTTTTGGATCTTAGACTCGATTTTTTTTTCAAGGGTTTGAAAATATTTGTAAAAATATCAAGATCTCAGATCTACGGAAATATATGGGTTTTTATAAAAACTCAGTGAACTAAAGGTGTCTAACTGGTCCAGATCTATGGATATCTTAAGAAAATTTTTGGTTTGGATCAATTTGGCAAAAAATTTGGATTTTAAACAAAGAGTTAAGATTTGCAAACAGGTAGTGATTTTTACAATTTTATCTATTTTCTTAGTCTCCCCAACAACTTTAAAAACTGTTGGTGTCTTTTAGCTGACATACCACCCATATACATCTAGTTCCTTCCCTAGCGGAGTCGCCAAAAATAGTTGGTCCGAAAATATGTCAGGTGAGAAGATCTATGGATAGACAGGCCAACAGTGTGCAGGGCATAGCCCCTCTTTGAGACAACAAAGTGAAAGTGGTTTATTGCTATTCTACCAGTAGGAATATGTGCAAGTCCTATAGAATTCTACCTTCAAGGGGGTTTTGGGATCTTGTCCCAGTAGAGGTAGTTCCGACAAAGAACAGAAAGGAGGTGAAGAGAGAGAATAGGAAGAAAGATGGATTTGAAATGAGAAAAGAAATGAATTCCAAAGTAGAAACGTCGGCAGGTTTTATGTTTTAGGCTGGTAGTAAACAGAGCCAAACTTACTCACATAAATAAACAAAGTAATACTGATGAAAAAATTACAAAAGTATAGGTGAATCTAACAGAATAAATATGCAGATCTAACTTAATACAGATCTAACACGTAACACAAGATTTCAGCACAAAGTCTCAATTTTGTATTAATAATTTGTTCTCTTACAAAAAAGCTCAAAGTATTTCTCTCCTCACTTTTATTTTTCATACAAATTTACTCACACGGAATACTACATGAGCATTCTGAGTATTTATAGAAGGAGAAGGAGAAAGAAGACAAAAAGGAGCCAACAACTATTTACAAAATATCTACAAAATATTTAAAATTCAAAAGTTGACCTTTGGGGTAATTTTGTGGATGACAACATATCATGATGCAACATAGATGATTTCATTTTTTGTGCCAAAACTCTTGTAAATATTTTACAAAAAAGGGACAAACTCTAGGAGAAAGGAACCCATTTTTCGTCATCCCTTGGCTGGAAAGGAGTGTCCTAATTCTTCTCAGGAGAGGAAATGTGAAATTGAGCTCGATACTCCATGAACTTGCTAACCATCGTTTGAAGTTGATCCTGAGCGGGAACTTTGGTGTGATCCTTGATGACTTTGCAAGTGTCCCATTCATCTCTGAGTCTTTCTGGGAGTTTGAAGAATTCATTACCTACCTCCATCAGGTATCCAACAAAGTCATGGTAGGCCAGAAGGTTGTTGATAGATTCTATATCAAAAGCGGCCTCTGACGCTAAACCTTGTGACATGATCTCCTTGAAAATTCAGATAGTGTCATATGCCTTCCTCAAGGCATATAATGGGGTAAGAAAACCTGGAGACATCCTTAAGATGATCTACTCCATTTGATGCATTACATCCAAGGCTTCTTCCTTGATTTTGTCTATTTTCTCCAAGACAAACTCCATCTGGTCAACCCGATAGTCTAGAGCAGTAAGGATTTTATTGGGTGCTCTCGGGTGATTGAAGACACCGAATTGCATTAAGTCGTCGACTGGGAAGTCGAGAATCTTTTCGAATGTCTCATGTTACAACCTGGCATGGTCCAACTCTTTGGAGATAGGTCCTGTTATTTCCTAGAGTTCCTTGTTAGCTTGATCTATATTTTAATACAACTCTGTGAACTTTGTGATCACTTCCTCACTATCTTTGAGGATCTGCTCTCTCCAAGCAGACACTGCTACACTTTTCTCGCTAATCTTGGCGTACTCATTTTTCTTCTCCTGACTAAATGACTCAGGAGTTTTGGTGGTAGCTACAGGAGGTGCATTGCCCATATTTTGCAGGGCTTGGAGAAGATGCTTGTTTTGTTCTTTCAATATATTCTTCTCTTCCTTTGCTTCTTGAAGCTTTTTGCAAAGGGCATCCACTGCGGATAAGGCCTCTCCTTGCAAGATTTTTGAGGATGTTCCCATTGTGACCTGAGTCACTGTAAAATCTGTAGGCGACAGATCTTTTTTCTCTTTTTTGGGATCAGGGTATGTGATCTCCATAACTATTTCACCTAAAATGCTTTGAGAGAAGCGGGGTTATATCATTTTTCTTCTTAGCCCCTTTAGTCAGAATAACAGAGAATTCCATAGGTGTAATAAGGAATTTCCTCTTTAGTTGACATCAGGTGTTTGGAGATCCATTCTGGACGTAGGGGAGTGGGACCAGAGGAAGAAGAGGAAATGAGGGTGAAAGAAGGAGCAACTAAAGTGGAAACGGGGATATGAGTCGAGACACTTGGTGGTGGCATTGAGAAATAAGCCAACCCTCTAACGCTCACGGGGGTAGGAGTCACTGCAGAAGAGGAAACCGTGGGGGTGGAAGGGATTGGTGAGATGAGGGGAGAAATGTTGGGGGACAAAATCTGCATGAGGGAATAGAAGATGGAGGAAGAGGGAGGGGGAACGGTAGAAGACGGGGGAGAAGACATAACCAAAGTAGTGGTTGGTTGAGCGACATGAGGAGGGGAAGGAGGAGCAGGAGATGGGATGGTGGAAACCTCTCCAGTTGTAGTAGTGGCAACATCCTGAGTGGATGTTCCTGTCTGAGAACTTACCACTTCTTCTTCTTCTGGGGATACCAGGCTTACAACCTGTTCCTTGGTAGTGGAAGGAGGACTCTCAGGAGCTTCCTCTTGAGTAGTACTTGTCTCTCCCTCTGTATCTTTTCCTTTGCCTTTAGGCAAGTGTTTTGGCTTGGTGGGTGCATTACCCAAGGGAGACATGGTAAAGTATACTCCAAGGTAGATGAGAATATTTTTCTTAAACCAATGCTCAGTGCGCTGCAGAGTTCCTTTGGCCCTTTCCTCAATAGTCTGAGGTGCCTTGTTTCTATCAATTTCATAAAACGGCCAATTTTCCCCGTCTGTGTCTAGATAAACCTGATTAGCTTCATTGATCAGTTACTTGGAATCCCTTTCGGGACGATGGACACACCATATTGAACGATCTCTGTCAGGGCCAGGCAGGAGTTATCCTTTCGTCTGATCTTGAATTCATGATACATATCAATGTAGATGTCTTCGATCTAAGGGATGTGAATCGGATCGAGATTTTCCCTTGGAAGGCAATCACGAGGATCAAATGTTTTCCTTGTCGGGAAATTATGCTTTAATTTGAGAAATTCAAGCTCCGCAAACATTTCCCAAACTTTGCTCTGTGAAGTGTAGGTGTACCTGCCCACCATGAGGGGGAATAGAGTTCCACCCTTGTTTCTTTTCAAACACTTCTCATGGTATGTGATAAGCTGTCTAAACAGATCCAATAAGATCATCTTGGGTCCCGCATTCCTCAGCAATTTGGTGGGCTCTCCCAAGAAGTTGATGGCTCTGAGATAGGTGAAAGTGGGGAATTACGTGAATAACACTCCCCAATTCTCTATGGTAGTTACCACAGCTCTTGGTTGTTCTGACCGTGAGACATATTGGGCCTCAAGAGGTAGACGATATCATAGAAGAAGTCATCGTTGAATTTGCTAAATTGGGCTATACTGTTTTCCATTCTTAACTCTAGATAATACGCATATATTCTGACTTGGGGCCATACCCCACATCGATTCAATGTTGGGTAGTCCCTTTCGGAGGTAACAACGTATACCACATAGGAGTTCATATAGAACCTCCTCAGTTACTGAAAGCTGTTGAAGATGCTCAAAGATGGTGTTGTTGATAATCTCTGCCCATTCGAAATGTTGATCAGGGACATTTTTGCTCATGGTTTCTAAATATCTGAGCATCCACTTGTGAAAGTAATGGACATCAGGAAGCCCAAAAACCCTGCTCAGGAAGGTGATGGTGTCACTCAGTTCTTCTAAAAATTCACTGTGATGAATGACTTGTGATATGCTTACCACCTTCTTGTTTTTTAGGTACACCTCATTCATCAACTACATGCATTTGCCTTTGTTGTCATTCCACATCTTCATGTAGTCCTCTTGGCTTACTACTAAAAAATGTTGGTGCTGAGGGATACCCAACATGATCTCAAAGTGTCGGGTAGTGAGGTTGATTATAACCTCACCCTTCTCATTTTTGACACATCTTGTGTCCTTATTGTAAAAACGGCCCACTAACATCATGAACTCATTTTTTATTTCACTCACGGGAATCCCTGTAGAAAAGTACAGACCACTACTGACTAATTTATCCATTCCATGGGCTATTTGTGACCTTTTTTGTTCTGGCCTAGAATTCTTCCTTGTCGATGTGACCGAATTTTGAATCCTCTAATATCTAGGTCACAATCCGCAAGAGATTTAGACATCCCGACCCTTTGGTATTTGTATTTCATTTCTTCTTCCGTTATCCTATGGATTTACCTTTGGAATTAGTTGGCTTCTTACTTGATGAAGACATGTGTGGATCTGAGTTCAGCTACTGATCTGCAAGAAGAATCAGGGAAGTCCATCACAGAAAATTCATGTTAGCTGTTAATTCGTCCATCAAAGCTTACAGAATGAAAAGCTAGTAATTTATGAGTCTCTGGGTGCAAGGCGCGGATCTACTGCAGGTTGTAGGGTTTCAGAAAAGTAAGGTGCAATTTGGGAACATGTTGCATGGAAGGAAACAACGCCAAAGGGTGGCACAGGGTGTGGAAATACTACACATAACATTCAGATGTTGGTGTTAATGGATATGCACATGCGCCATGTGAAGGGTTTTAACTAGGGCGCAATATTTATTTGGTGTAGCGAGGTCTCAGGGTGCGCCATTGGTGTAAATGTGATATATTTTTCCAGATATTATGATGCACCAAGGCACGGATTCAAAAGCTATGCATCATTAAGGTGAGGTGTGCCAAGGGATTGGTTTGCGCAGCACAGGAAGGGTTTGCACAACATTCAGATGTTGTTGTAGCTGTTTGTGTGCTTGTGCCTACGCTTGTGCTTTAGGAATTTATAAGGCAAGGGAAAATATAATGTTACGTGCGGGGACAGTGCGCCTATGGTGCAACTGTATTTGGTGTAACAATGACAAAGCCTGCGCCGAAGGAAAAATAGTGGGCTTGATTGCAAAGACTTTATAATTTTCACTTCCTTTGCTTGTGGTTTTAAACGGTTTAGGAGGGAAAACCTTAGCATAGTAGGGACAAAATATTTGAGTATTTTTGAGGCAGGAACTTCCAGTTTTGCATAGATCTAGAAAGTGGACAGAGAATGGTTTGAAGTGGGTTTTATTTTGCAAAACGGGTTGGATTTGCGTTACCTTCTTATGGTTCATTGTTGTTTTTAATAAAACAAACCACCAAAACAAACAAAGAAACCACAACAAATCCACAAGAAGGGAAAGGGTCACTTACCAGGAATATATATAAGATAGAGGAAACGATGTGGGGTCCACAAATGTGATGAAAAGCAACACATGGGGTTGACATGAACTGCTGACTAGTGAAGTAGAATAAATTTTCACGTTTTTTCAATCATGAAAATGACAGGTCAGATGCGCCTATATATAGCAAAAGGTGCAATAAATGCGCCACCAACTTTTCTAAGGCGCACCAAAATGGATGCTGGCACGAAGGGATTTACAGCCTATAGTGCAACATATTTTAGAGTGTCAACACCACGTTTTCAGTGCCTTTGCGTACACCAATGGGAGGTGTAACATTTGGAGTGCTGACAAGTTGGTGCATGCACCTTGGCACACCCTTTGACAGGCGTAACATTTATGAATGTTAAGACTCAATAAGAATGTGCACCAAAGGAATAGAGGGGGCGTAGTTTTTATTGATGTAACGTGAAAGAAAACTGTGCCCAACCCAAAAAGGATGAAAAAGACCAAGTTCTAAAAACTAGATTTTCCAGAAAGGGATTTTATGCCATTCCGAACGATAAGAGACCTTGACGGGAAAACAAAATGAAAATTTTGGTATGGTTACCTGCAAAATTGCCCTTATCAATTTTACAGGATAACAATTTTACTATCATATAGATAAATTCAAATCTTATAAGTAAGAAACAAAAGTTATTCATCATCACAATAATCAATATATAAAACAAGGTAATAGTAGCGCCTAATAATGATTCAAATATCAAATTTAAATAAGATCATTTCACAGTCAATATTTTACATAATTAAAATTTATACATCATCATAAGAATTAATAGAGATAAAATTTAATTTGTTTTGGGATGGAAAATTCCCCATTATCGCAGCCTTTGTATAGATCTCAAAATTATTGACTTGAATAATATAGATGAAATTTAATTTTATATTATTTGTTATGATTCCTAAGTGATAATGGGCATATGACCCTTCTCATATAGGGATCAAAAAAAATTATTGTTTCAATACACATAGATAGAATATGCATATGTCCATTCTCATACAAACAAACATTCTTTATCTTGTATTGAAAGGGTATATGCCCATTCTCATATAAGAATCATAGAAGAAAAATACACATAGAAAAAATGGATATATATTCATTCTCATAAAAACAAACATTTTATCTGGTATTGAATGGGAATATGTCAATTATCATATAGGAATCATAGAAGAGAAATAGAGATAATATTTCATTTATTTATAATGGGAAGTTACCCGTTCCCACATCCTCTATAGTGATATAAAAAATGATTAAGTTCAATATTGCTTCAATGAGGTAGAATGGTTAGAGTAGGCATATTTCCATTCTCATACAAAGAAAGAGTTTTATAATTGTGATTACAATGGACATATGTTGTTTATCATATAAAAATGGGCATCTGCCCCTTCTTTATCTCATAATAATTTAGCAAATAAGAGTTAGAATAATTTATGCCTGAAATTTTCTTCAAATATTGTGCTTCACAAGCCAAAATGGTCTTACAAAACAGAGGGAGCCCGAAGTTTAAATTTAAAGGGTCAAAAAAAATTTAACGGAGAGAACAAACAATATCTCATAAATATTCTTCAAATATTATGCTTCAAAGGATGAAATGGTCTAACAAAATATGGGAATCTCAAAGTGGAAGGACAAACCAAAAAAGTTGAAATTAGATGAAAAATAAAGTAGAAAGGATGAACAAGAAAGAGATAGCTTCACAGACCATGGCTAACCTTAGAATTCCTAATATCTCTACCATCATTAAAAATAGTAACCACCATCATTCTCTCTACCATTCCACAGAAGAAGTAACTGCTATTAATTTTGCAAATGGTCATTTACATGAGATCATTGTAATACAAGCAATAGTAAGCTTGATCATTACTATGAAAAAAGTAATAGGATATAAGAGTGAAAAGGAATGTTCAATATAATACAAGAAATATTTAATTTAATCAATTTGAAAAGTATATGAAGGCTGTGATAATATAAGAGTTGAAATGAGTTAGATTTCTTATGTATTCTTATTTTATGATTCTTATATAGGATTGGGAAGTTTTTATTTGATAGAAGATTGAACATTATCATTTTAATACCTATGAGGGTTCTTCCTTAGGAAATGTGTTTTAATATGAGGGAGTTGGAAGTCAAAAAATTAAGGAATCTAAGACACCATCAATGGATTGCTGATGGCAAGTAATAAGGAATTACTAGTTCTTTAGTAGTTTATTTCAGTAAACTATAGCTAGATATCAACTTTTGTAGCTCATGATCCACCTTGTGTTACTCCAAAAAATGAAGGTCAGACTGATGGGGTTTTTATCAGTGAACGTAAACCCCTTTCTTCACTGACCTCCCTGTATCAGCATTACTAGATCATAAATTTTCATATTCTATCAAGTTAGCTAAATTATTAATATTGTTAGTGGGCATCCTCCACTAAGATCACATGTATCGATTATTAGATTATTTGCTTTACCATGGTGATAATGCAATAGCTAGATGGCCAATGTTACCGGAAACATTGTTCTAGAGGATGAGGAGCCAGAAGTCCTTCATGAATCGAGTGGTTGCACAAGATAAAAGGATTATAATCTCGAACACTAGCGAGTAAGCACAATAGGAAGTGGGAAAACTGCCTACAAGAATCAACCGACAGTATCCATATCCACCAATGAAACTATGAGCTGCAGGTAACTGTAAAAAAGCCTAAAATTTCCTACAACGACTCTGGGTCGTAAAAGGAGTGACTATTTTGTCACCAATATTTTCAGCTATAACCTTTTTCCATCTATCTTCTCCAAAACTGCATGAATTAGTAGATGTCGACCTTAAATAGAGAATCCAGACTAGCTTAAAAATGATATTTTATTGGTGATTCTTTGTAAGAAGACTCTCTTCCTTTTTGGTACTATTCATGATCACCGTCATCAGTAATTCTTGGACTTCCATAGTCTCCCAGATCTTAGACTATAACTTCCATCTCTAGCATCGTTAGAGCTAACGAGTTCATACTAATAAAAACCTTCTTAGTTACCAAACTCATTTGAAATGTTGTTCCCTATGCCTACTGAGAAATGAGGATGGCCCTAGTTTCCTTTCTGTGGGTTATAATTTCATTGAAATAGTGTCTTTCATAGTCTTTTCCCTAGATGTTCCATCCCATTAAAATTTGAACACCCACTTGTAGATCCATTTTTAAGGAGGATAACCACATCCATATTCCTCAGTTGCGCTCTGTTCACTCAAATCCCCAAGGGAGACCGTGGGAGCAGTACCCACCAGTAGAAAATGGCTTGGAGATCGAAGCAGAAGTAGAAGAATATGTCCCCAATTCCACATCCCTGTAGGTTTGAATTGATACCAACAAATCATGGAAGATCATGCATTTTTGGGGTGCTTATGTAGTGACTAGTTGGCACTTTGTCCTGGTTGAAGAGGAGGACCAGGGGACTTTGAATTCTCTTTTCTCTTAGTCACTAAGCTACTGCCACCTTTACCAGATCCATTACCACCCACAATCGATGAGTAGAAGGAGAACCACCCTGTACCACCACACTCAGAAACCACTGCATCACTGACTCTAGGGTTTGCAGTTGAGCATTTTTAGGGGATAACATTACGTGAAGAAGCCATCGTGATCCCACTTTTATGTGACTATCTTTACCGACATATCAATTTTTGTATATGTTGTTATATTAAAAAAACTATGTTTCAAGATCCCTTCTCTGGTATCTAAGTTGATGGTTTCTGATGGGGAAGAACCAATTGAGAGTTACTTGATGCTTGATATGTCATTTTGCTACAATGAAGTCTAGTTATGAAGGTATTGTTGTGTGGATCTTACCTGGAAATCATGTCCCCCATTGCTTTAGAAATGCCTGCCAGCTTATCTACCTCCCATGGAACTCCAGATGAAGTCTTGGAATCCTTGTTATAGATAGGAAAATGAGTTAGGATGGATGGGAAATAGTTACAATGGATCCCTGGATTCTAACACATGCATGGACTTATTGAGTTGGCATTCCCATAGAACGTTCAAGCATCTAACCTCCTGTAAAACATGAACAAGATATTGATAAGATGCGTGAATACAAACGTGATAGCATTAACTATCATGAAAGGGAAATGGTATTGAATACTCTAAAGGGTATAATCCACTTCTTCTTTATCTAACTCCTAACTTGATCAATGTAAACCTAAATCTTTCCTACTCCCTATTGAGACATACCTTGCATCTGGTACTTTCACTCAAGGAGTCTCATGTTTGGTCCACTATGAGGGATAAGTTAATCAATGTAGAAGTCATCTTCTATTGAAGTCTACTATGATGGAACCTATTTTGTAACTTCCAACAAGTTATGAATGGTTGAGTTATATTAACTAAATATTATCCTTGGATCCGCTATCTCTATCTGATCCAAAGTTTATGAACTGAGTCAATGTTAAGCAAATCCTTAATCATACATAAAGAGTAATCATGAGTTTATGAAGTTTTGTATTACATTAACAATTTCAATCACAAAATGAAGAACTTAAGGGTTGTTAGAATTAGGGTTCAGAAGGGTTGCTATAATTATGAATCTTAATTAAGATAATAAATGACTGTAAATGACCTCTTCTTGAGGTTTGTACATAAAATGATGGATAGATAATATGTCAGATGTTGGCACACACTAACCGCAGGATTGTACAAATTCATGAAGACTAGGGTCTTCACAGGGATGCACCAATGTTGCATTTGAAATGTTACAACACCTTCTATAGCATTGGTTCATATGAGATATACTCGAATCTAGACTATTCAAAACTTAGTATTCTCTCTAGGTCGGACTTAGGGATATGATGTTAGCATATGATATATGACTCACAATGACTTAGGGTAATCTAGAGAATGGGCTAATTGACTGCCCATTCATTGAGTATGTCTATATACCCTAGGTCATCGCGAGTGTTTCCCTATACCATGTGAATTGGATGTAACTAACCTATGGAAAAGGGTCAAACCTTGTACAAGTGATCTGACAGAAGTCAGTGTAGAACATGTCTTGATAACAGACGAGTTAGGGTGTGAAAGATGGTTTAAAACCCCACAAGCGAGGATCGTGAGGGATGACGTGCACATCAATAGACTTGCGAATGACAGTGTGAAGAGATCTCGGGAGGAGCGAGCATCAACTGAATGTGCATGCAAAGATTCGACAACATGGGTAGAACCTCGATAACCCACAAAACTCTCTTCTATCTCATAGATCAAATGGGGTGTACATATAGGAGGTGCTGAGTAACCCCTAGTGCTGCAATCATGACAACTCAAGTAGAGAGGGAGAGTTACATTCCCATAATAGAAGTGTAACTCCCAATGAGGCATATGACGTGCTGATGCACTAACACGTAAGAGAATATCATAATGACCCCTAAATGACACATGGACCTACGATCTCACCTAAGTGAGATGACTCACCTAATGATATGGAAAATAACACACACCAACACCCCCCCTTCATCGTAACTTAGGATGAGGCGGCAAGTTAGAAATGAGAAATGGGTCTCAGCACGAAGCTTGATGAGGTACCCATTTACAACAAGAAGATCCCAAGCAGTGAAAGAAAAACTAGTGGGAAAAACATCCACCACAAGAGAGAAAAACACTCTCTAATCTAAGAAAGATGCCAAAAATGGGTCCCGAGCCATAGACGAGTCTAAAAAGGTATCCATGTACAAAGAGGAAATCTCTCAGAAAGAAGAAGAAGAGAGAAGAAGAGGGAGATGTGAGGAATGTAGAAGATTCCATGGATGGATTTGAACTCTGCAGCTCTAGGAGAAGTCTCCCAAGAAGAATGTCGATGACGAGATCCTCTGCCTCTGGACTGAAGAAGAGCCACCCGCAATGAACTATATGCCTACACTTAGGAAGGACACAAATGATGTGCTAGAAGTCTTCCCACTCCACAAAGGAAACTGAAGGTAACAACATAAAGAACTCTGAGTCTGGTGCACAAAAGTGTGACATAGGTCTAGCGAGTGAGTGCCAAGGAACCGAAGGTAATGCCATGTGTGTAGAACTGTCAGAGTGAAAAAGAGGAACACCCATAGAAAGGATGTCCAAGTGATGTGAAGGGAACAAAACATCCTCCACAACAGAAAAGGGATCCACAGCTGAGGGTGGATCAATGAAGGTCTCTGGAAATGTGGAAGTGACATGATTCCTAGAAGGGGCACTCCCAACAAAAGAGATGATGAACTCCTCTTAAACACCTGTAGATGGATGAGGGACCTATAGTGCATCACAAGTAGACTCTGTGAAAAGATGACTAAGGTCAGGAAGATACTCATCCCAATGAGGGGGCTCAACAAACAGAAGAGCGATGTCAGATAGGTATGAGTCATCCAATGAAGGTAGAGGAGTGAAGTGGGCCTCGCACACTGAAGGTGGAAAGGAGGTTGGTGTGATGACGGTATGAGACTGTAAGTAGGAGACTACTCGATATCTGATGAGATGTGGGATGTGTCAACACTCTCTGGAATAGTGAGAGAAAGAGGAGAAGAGTCCTCTATAGTGCTCTTGACATCAAAACTAGGTGCACAATCCTCGTCATTAGAAGTAGAATCAAGCTGAGTCTGTGTCAGTGGAACTGTCATCACATGAAGAAATGGAGGAGACAATTGAATCAGCAGAAAAAAAAAAGGTGATAGTATGTGAAGGGTCTCCATAGAGGGACTGAAGAATGCTCCAGACACGGTGAGGTGGATCTGAGTCTTCCACATGAAACCAAAGAGAATCGAGAGACATGCATCATCATGTGACCAAAAACATGGTCACAAGTGTCAAGGAAATCCTCTAGATGACGATGATCAGTGGGTGTAGGAACTGGCCCAAGTAAGAAGGGTGAAAGACCCTCATGGGTGAAGTAACGTTCCATGGAAGCACGCCAAATTGAATAGTTCCCTCTCCCAGTGAGAAGTGGTGGAGGCTGTAAAGTGATCCTATGATGCTCAAGTCTGGAAAGAGCACTTTTCGTGATGAAACAAAATGCAAGATGCACAAAAAGAAAGACGTCAAACTCAGGCCGATAATGTGTCTGCATGTGAAAATCCAAGAGTACTAGTCAACCCCCCCAGAATGTGGAACTTTATAAAGTAGTGCATTTACAAAACAACAATGCTCATCACGTAATGTGTGTAAAAATCATGCAACTACTAAAAATGAAACGCTGAAAAAATGAACCACCGAGTCAAAAGTTTATAGCAGTTAAAACGATTCTAGTTTAAACTGATGGAAAATGCCACTAGATGTATGCAAACATTTTAAAAAAGTCTACAAAATGAATTGAGTTGTTAAAGGGTATCGTTAATGTGGATACATGGCAATTGGAAATGCATAAATTTTAGGATGTGTACAGGTTTTTATATTGAGGGGGGATTAGCCTCATGCCAAGGTGTAGGACCTCACCCTCCATCTTCGAAAGGGAAAAAGTGTGAGGGAATATTAAATACTTAGCTGCTGGAAGTGGTAGAAGGAGACTACTAATGCCTTCACTTGGTCCTATCCTATTGTGGACCCCCTTTAAGGACACCAACGTGGTTGATGTAATTTTTTGTGTTCTAGCAAGAAATGTCAGAGGGCCACCATTGCGGTCAACCTATGTGGATGGTCTCTATTCTCTCAGAGGAACATAACATATGTCTTTAATTTTCTCTATAATTTTCTACACGGTGAAATGTTTTTGGTGGTGGAATTCATTCAAGTTTGATTGTGTAGGTGATGAGGTGCAAGGTGTGGTGTGTAGGAATGAAAAAACTTTTAATGATTTGGACATTGATAAGATTCTCTATCTATAAGTGGTGGTGGAAGGAGACAATGAGAATGTATTCACTTGGTTCCTTCCTCTCACAGAGCCCTCCTATGACACTCAGGACACATGTTTGAAGCTATCCTCTATTTTGCATATCTATTCTCTACACCTAGGATCACATGTTTAAAGTTATTCTTTGCCAAAAAAAATGATTGTTTAATTTTTTTTGTAAGTCTTGTGGGGTAGTTTGAATATGTGTGTACATGTTTTTCTACTATAAATATTCAAAGTCACTAACTCTGTTGTGGCCCTTATAATACGTGTAAAAATGTAATTATAGTAATCCCAAAAAGTTACAAAGCCATTGACAGGTTTTAGGATGGAGGCGATTAAGACAAATTTGATACTCAACAATGCTTCTCCCACTTCATCTTGCAATGTTTCACCATTGCTCCTCCCTATCAATGTATTTATTCAACTACATCTGTATGATTACTAGTTTTTAACATTTGAAATATTTTCTTTCATAGCCTATGCACATGAATGTAATAAACGTGTAGAGTACACGAACCTAAGAGCAACTATATAATGGTCATCTATATGAGTCGATTCTTTTACCTATGGTGCGTTGGTTAATCCAGTTCCATACCCTGTTTCATTCTCCAAGACCGTATGCTCATCTCTGATCAACTCTTAAATGTGGTATACATGAAGGCATACTTAAATTTTACAGATCACTTATGCCCATCATTTTTTTTAATGAGAAAAATATTGTAAAAATACAAAAGCCTTAAAACCCATACAAAATTATAATATTACAAGATATATTTAACCCATGATATATGACAATTATATGTAGGTATGAAATTTATATTAGTGCAAGTTGAAAGAGTCCCTGATTAGCCAATGGGATATATCCAAGGTGAGAAACACCAATGAAATCTTTTATCAAGAATGCCTCAAAAGGAACACATGAGAAACTTACCGAAGATCTAGAGAGACCCATGCCTTGATAAGAAGATTGTGTAAAATTTGTTAAGGATCTGAGGGATGATGTGCACATGAACGAACATGTGAATGATAGTGTGAAGAGCATCTCAGGAGGAGATTTGAGCATCAATTGAATGTGCATGTAAATATTTAAAACATGGGCAGAACCTAGTTAAGCCATAAAACTCTCCTCTATCTCATAGATCAAATGGGGAGCACATATAGGAGGTGCTGAGTAACTCCCAATGCTACAATCATGACAACTCGAGTAGAAAGGGGGAGTTACATTCCTAGAATAGAAGTGTAACTCCCAATGATGCATATGACGCACTGATGTACTTATGCGTAAGAGAATATCATAATGACCCCTAAATGACACATGGACCTACAATCTCACATAAGTGAGATGACTCACCTAATGATGTGGAAAATAACACACACCAACAAGAAGTATCTTTAAAACTTATCTTCAATTTAGAAAAGAAGTAAAAAAATTCTTCAATATAAAAGAGTAAATTCTTCTTCTAATAATGATTCATTCTCGGCTTGCAGAACTTGACCACATAGCTCAAAAAATAAGCAATTCTTGTTATGTTGCCCAGGTGGTAAGACCACTCTATACTTTGGTAAAATCAGAACATATAACTCCCTGTATTATCAACTATTATTAGGTTAACAACTACACGTGTCTTTCAAAACATTAAAGTGGTATTCTTATTAACCAGATCAAAAAATATAGAAGATCAAAAATAGGGCATTATCATTAAACAAAAAATAGAATAGAAGGGAATTAAAACCAAATGATATTATTCATCTCATAATAATTCAACAGAGAAGATTTAGAATAATTCATTCCTGAAATTTTCTTCAAATCTTGTGCTTCAAAATTTGAAACAGTCTTATGAAACAGAGGGAACCCAAAGTGAAAAGGGTAAACAAAAATCTAGTAGAGAGGACAACAATATTTCTAAAATAATCTTCAAATATTATTCTTAATAAGATGAAATGGTGTAACAAAACAAAAATCTTCTTCTTCTCAAACAAACCGATATAATGAAATACAGGTAACCCAAAGTGGAAGGACGAAAAAAAGCCGAAACTAGATGAAAAAAAAAGCAGAAAGGATGAACAAGAAAGAGATAGATTCACTGACCATGATTAACCTTGTAAATCCCAAGATCTCTACCATCATCGAAAACATAAACCACCATCATTCTCTCTACCATGCCATGGAAGAATTAATTACCATTAATTTCAGAAATTTCCCTCCAACGGGTGCTTGAAGACATGTTTAAAAAACAAGTACCTTCATTTAATAAAAGGTGGTAAATAATTTATTTGTAAATTAATGGTCTCGCTATGCCAAATTAATAGTAATAACATTACTTAATAATATTAATAAATTAAAAATGACATCTAATTATATTATCAAAAGAATAAAAAACAATTTTACAATAATTAAATAGTATTATAAAAATATAATTAAACTTTATAAACATAATTAACAACTTAATCGCCATTATTTTTAATGTTTAATTAATTATGGTGCATTTTTAAAATAATTTGAAAAAATATAGTAAAACTTTATAACACTAATTAACCACATAAACTCCATTAATATTTATAATGTTTCATTAATTATAATGCTTAGAATGGGCTAGTAAAAATATTTAAACTTTAATCATCAAAAAAATTAAAAATCAAAGAATATGTATTTTACATATCATATTAGGACTAATCAAAATTAATTAATAAACAACATTAATTAATAATACTAATAATTAAATATAAGAAATAATATTGTATCATTTAATAATACCTATAAATTTTAATTAATATTTTACATTACAAAAAATAAAATGATTGTTGTAATACACATGGAAAGAATGGGCATATGTCCATTCTCATATAAGAATCATAGAAAAGAATACACATAGATAGAATGGGCATATGTTCATTCTCATACAAATAAACATTTTTTATCTTGTATTGAATGGGAATATTGTCATTCTCATATAAGAATCATAGAATAGAAATAGAGGTAATATATAATTTTATTTAGAATGGACAGTTGCCCATTCCCACATCCTTTATAGTGATATAAAAATGATAAGTTTATTATTGCTTCAATGAGGTAGAATGGTTAGAATAGGCATATTCCCAATCTCATACAAACAAAGAGTTTTATGATTGTGATGAGAATGGGCATATGTCATTTCTCATAGAAACAAATATTTTTATCATTGTGATGAGAATGGACGTATGCCCATTCTCATAAAATCAATATAGAAAAAAATAAAAATTCTCTTACACGAAACATAAAGAATGAATGATAATTACATCTTTTTATGAGAATGTTTAAAATTGATAGATGCCCATTCTCATAGTCAGGGAATATGGGAAGTATGACAAATTATTGCAAAAGTAATATATGCTATGTTAAAATGATGAATATATTTGGATGAAGCGGTTAGCAATAAAGTTTATAATTAACCTCTATTCAAACACTATTTATTTATTTGTCATCGTTTAAATTCAACCTCATCTATTTAACCTTCATTTGGATGAAGCGGTTAGCAAATGGAAATGTAACGTCTATTTATTTCCCATCATTTAAATTCAATTGAGTCAAATTCAATCATAGTATATAAATTGTGTTGTAAATATTTCCAAACCTTACTAAATTGTAGAATTTTACATCTCATGTGCTATGTGCATTCAATATACTTATGTTTATACATACATGATATTTTTAAATTTATTTTACGTAATAATTTAAGATATTTTCCATCATCTCACAAAATTTGTATTTTATGTTGTTACAGCAACATAATCTTTTGCATTTGTGGAGGATGATCATGTGTAATTGTTTTCAAAGGGAACCAAAGTTGTAGAGGGAAGAGTATATCCAAGTAGGAAGACACTACATTGCAAAGATGTGGGAAGAGGATTTGTGGTTGTCAGTGTTAACATAGTATTGGATGGAAGAGTAAAATTGTCTTTCTCAGTTGATGAATTTGAAACCTTGGAAGATGTGAGGAATAAAGGATACTACATTGCTTGGGAAGAGAGTGAATTGTCAAATCATGTAGATTCATCCATCCCCCCCAATTTGGGAAGTGAAAAAAGTGTAGTGGTTAAGAGGATTAGAATGTAGAGAGTGACGGAGATTGTGGTGATGATAGTGAAATCACCATCAATACAAGTCCTAAAGATAGAAAATATTTTGTCACAAAAAAATCATTCTCAAATGAAAATCTTCTAGCAGATACGATGACATAGCCATGGGTTATAAAATTCATGTGCTAGATGTTCATGAAATTGATGGTGAGAGGTTGGGTCCTTTAAATTTTGGTGTATGCATAGAGAATGTGGTAAATATGTGTTTAGAATTCTCAGACTCACTAGAACCTAATAAATCAATTGTTTGGCCAATAAAACATTTGTTTTTTAATGAAACAATAAGTTCCCTTATGATTAAGCAAGGGAGTTCTCAATTAGTTGGTATGTACCTTATATATAGTAATTGTTATCACCAAATCACAGCACCCCTCTGTTTATACAAGTGCATATATTTGAACTCATGGTGTGATTGGATAACATGGGTACTATCTCCAAGTTGTGGGACTTGCTACTTGAGATAGACCTCTAGAGAAAGTTGGTTCTTGCTCCTAAACTACCTGCCACGATCTACTCTAATGCAGGGGAAACTAACTATTCTAATCTAAATTTCCAAGGGACCATGGAGAGAGAATGCATAAAATGAAATCCTACACTAAAGCGGTGATACACCAGAAAAGGAGGGTGTGAGAGTAGTCTCCAAATGTGTGAAATACAGAAGCAAAGTACACACTAGAAGAGGTGATGACAGTTCTCCATCATCTAGCAAAACGCATTCACAACAATATTTCAAACATACACAATGATAATGGATCCCTACATGAACATAATAATAGACACAATATTCTTGTAATCAAGGTTGAAGGGGAAAAAAGAATGCAATAAAACACAACAGGGGAAGATGCATCCACAAACTTATATTTTATTGCTTCCTGATATGCACAGTTCAATTGGTTACAAGAAAAGGGCCTGGATCACCATGCAAAGAGTCCACAACAAGGGCCTGTAACACATCAGCTTCATAAAGCAATTTTGGTAGAGGTTTGCTACAAAAACTACCTCCATGTTTACAATGAGCCCAACACTCCAATTTATAGAAAAATGAGAAGAGAAAGAGAAGGAAAAATGGAAATCCTGAAATCTATCCTTCAACCACTTGTAAGAGGCATTAAATGGAGTAAAATTATTATATATTACTTGTAAAAGGATTCCCATACTGTCCCAGGTGCTGCAACAAAGAAAGAATGATGACCATGCCTCTTAATTGCACTCCCAACCACCAAATAAAACACTGTTATGAACCCGTACACATTTTTTGAAAACTCCCCACAAATATCTCATCAAATCTAGAATTTCTTGATTATTGTGTGTTGGTCTTGGAGTCACAATTCCAAAAGTACCAATTTTGTGTGATTTCGTTGAGAAATGCAAAAGTTATGGCCTTCTGAGTGCGGGCAGCTATTTTGGGTCTGGCAGGCATTTTCTGTCATTTGACGGGAATGAGCATTAACTGACTAGAGCCGAATATGTTTCTTTTATTTAAATATATCTACCCTCATTGGAAATAATAAATCCAGATTTTTTGGCGTAGAGGATGTCGTACTCATTCTAGAAAGTCCAATTTTTTGAAAATCGGAGCTCAGAGTCAAAAGTTATGGCCATTTGAAGTTCACGGGTCAAACGTTGACTTTTCTTCTTTGCCTTCAGCTGTTTCAACTTTTTACGTCCCACGTGTAATTTTGTCCTAGCTGTCCCAGACACATTCTCCCACATCATCTGATTTGGGCTTCCTTGTCTCTTTTGTGGCCTTTTCACCTTTTCGCACCCTGCGCGTCCCTTGCGTACTTTTGTCTCAGTTGTCCCGAACAAAAATCCCCGAACTACCCGAAATGGACCATCTTTCGGCAAATCGACTGATTTGTGTCCCACGCGTACTTTTGTCCTGGCTGTCCAAAACCGCGTGAAACAAAAACTTGACAATTTTCCCTGCTTTCGGTCGATTCAGATTTTCGCGTCCCTCACGTCCCGACGTCCCAACTGTCTTGCAGACCGCCTGGGACAAAAATGTCCGACTTAGCCAATTTTCTTTATTTTTTCAGCCCCAAGCTTGGTGCGACGAACCTCAGTATGAACCGAACCCTTCAGACCTGAAATGCTTTAAAACAGTCCTACAACCTTATTTTTTGTTTTTTTTCCATTTTCTCAACTTGTTGGGATTTCGTCTTGGATGGGAGAGTTAGAAGTAAGCTGAGGGGGCCCCAAAAAATATGATTTTGGGCCTCGAATCAATCTACTTGCTCAGGACTGAATAATTTGATGCATGTTATCAAAATTACCTTGAGGGTGAATTTTGGATAACAGTAATCAAATAGATATTTACGTTGGGCCTGTGTGTGGAAGATATAACCAAGAATTCAATCCATTAAAGGATGGGTTAAAAGGAAAAACTCTAGTTATACGATCAGGAAATGATAATGAAAAGATATGGATGGGGAGAGTAAATGGGGATATTTTCCTTCAACAAGAAGGCAATGATGTAAATAAAGAGTTGAGAGTTCAATATTGGAAACCTACAGGAGAAAAGAAGGTACAACATTAGATTAAGTTTTTTTAAAGTTAAATAAAACATTGACCATTTCAGAAAAACGTAAAGCAAATATCAATGTGGATAGTATCATCTGGGCATTGACAAAAAAAAAGGAAAATTGGATACATAAAGATACCCGATAAAGGACACGTGGCCATTAAATCATACCTTGAACTACTTGAACAGGATAAGGAATTTTGACTTGGAGAAACTATTGAAGTTTATACATTTATATGTGAAATCATCTTGGCCCAGGATGTGGGTTTAAAAAAAAAACTATTCCAAACCTTGGTCCTATAAAAATTTATATTTATATTATTATTTGATAATTAAATGAAATACTAAGTATTTTATTACTTTGGAAGATTTTTCCACAATATAATTATATAAAACATTGTGTTGCTTATGGAACTCTTGAATATTATTAATGTATTATTAATAATATGATTTCCACCATGCAATTAATTTTATTTGAAAAAAATTCCTTAATTATGCTCTAATTTTACAAGGAGTTGGATCTTGTGATTTAAAGAGACATGGATGTGATTTACAAGGAACTCGTTTCAAAAATTCATGCTATGTAATGAGTTGATTTATGTATTCATTACAACCACAAAATTATATGGTCTTTTCCTAAATCTATGTGCATAAGTCTGGATAACTTAATTTTTAATTATTTTAATAACTTTATAAAATGCAAACCTTTCTGAAGTCTATATAATAAATTATATTCCTAGAATCCCCTAATTATTGAATGCAAAACTATATTATTTAGAGTGTCAAGATATATTATTTAATGATCTCAATAAGAGTTTCTGGAAATGCTCCATGACTTAACCTATTATCTTCCAAGATATAAATTTTCAAAAGAGGTCAAAATCCCTCATATATAAATTATAGAAGAAAAATAAATATAAAGTTGATACACATAAAAAGAATTAGGAACATACTTTTACCATGAGTGTGATGAGAATGGGAATATCTCCATTATCATGGACTCAATAGTTTCTTCTTATTTCATACAACATGTACCTATATCACATTGGTTTAATTTTCAAAAGGGATCAAAATCGCTCATATAGGAATCATAGAAAAAGAATTGAGATAAAGTATATACACATAAAAATAATTAGGAACATAGTTGTACTACAAGTGTGTTTAGAATGAGATTATTCCCATTCTCATAAACTCAATATAGAATTAGGAGCATACTTGTATGGTTTAGTGTAAATATTAGAATCCGATATTAAACTAATTGAATTCCAATAATAAACATATTGGAATCCAATATCACACTAAATAAAAATCAATAATGGAAATTTAGGAATCCAATTTCAATAATTATAAAACCGGAAATAATAATACTATAAATCTAGATTCTTAGTAAAATGTCCATATTTAATGAAATTATGGTTTAAGTGTTATTGTATGAAAACCCAACCAGTGGAAGATATTCCTCCCACTTGTACTACTGATCCATGCAACACATCTTGAGCATTTTCTCCACAATCTGATTGACTCTTTTAATTTACCCATCAGTTTCCGGATGGTATGTAGAACTAAAATTTAACTTTGTTCCCAAGGATAAATTTAAGGTTTTCTAAAAATTAGATGTAATCCTAAGATCTTGATCAGAAATTATCAATTAAAGTACCCCATGCAATCTTAAAATTTCATGCACACACCTTTTTGCAAGCACCGAAGAATCATCTTTTAGTTTTCTTGGTATAAAATGAGTTACTTTAGTTAGTTTATCCACTCCAACTAAGATCACACCACACTTATTCTTTAACATTGGCAGTCCCTACACAAATTCCATGATGATAGCTACCACTTAAATTACGGAATATTATGAGGGTACAATAATCCTGATGGATGCATATGTTCAGATTTGACACATTGGCATTCTAGGTAGTGTGAAACATAGTTTCAAATGTATCTTTTCATCCCTTTCCATAATATTGTTGTTTCACATCAACAAGCATTTTAGTCACTCCAGGGTCTCCAAAATAAGGATCATCATGAAATTCATTTATCACTTTCATCCTTAATTCATTTTCTAAGGGTACATAAACCCAGTTCTCATACCTTAGTAATCCTATATTATCTATTTTGAATCCCCTATACCTCTTGTCACTTGGATCACTATTTAGTACCCATTTAACATGCTGATAATAAGAATAAGCCATCATTACCCTCTTAATTTCATCCTTGAACTGGGTTCTTAGAGTCACAAAAGTATAAATGTGCTTCCTGCGAGTCAATGCATCTGCCACCCTATTTTCCTTACCCTCTATATAGTTGATATCAAAATCATACTGAGATAAAAACTATAACCATATTTGTTTCCTCAAATTCAATTTGGGTTGCATGAAGATGTATTTCAGCCTGATATGATCTGTTTTCATCTCAAAGGGATTTCCCATAAGGTAGTGCCTCCACACTTGCAAGGCATGCACAATGGCCATAATCTCTAATTCATGGGGAGAATAATTCAACTCATGCACTTTCAATTTTCTTCTTTAATATGTAACCACATATTCATTTTACAGAAGTATACCTCCCAGTCCTTCACCAGAGGAAAAATTTACCATGGTGAAGTTTCTATTGGGATGTGGAACCTTCAAAATAGGTGTTGAAGTCAACAATTCCTTTAGAAAAATAAAATTACCTTCACATTTTTTTGACTAGATAAATTTCTTATCCTTCTTGTATAGGGAGGTGATTAGAGTAATGAATTTAGCAAAGTCCTTCAAAAATTTCCTACAATACCCATCTAACCCCATGAAGTTAATAACTTCATGTAATTTTTTTTAAGATGGCCAGTCTATAATAGCACCGATTTTTTATGAAACCAAAGAAATTCCATCTTTGGTTATTATATTCCCGAGGTATTGTACTTCATCTTGGTAAAATGAGCACTTTAAAAGTTTACCATATAGTTTCCTCTTCCTTATCACTTCCAAAACAATTCTAAGATGTTCATTATGTTCCTCCACACTTTTAGAATAAATCAGAATATCAACACAAAATTTTCCAAGTATTCGTGAAAGACATTATTCATCAAGTTCATAAATGTTGCTAGATCATTGGTGAGACCAAATGGTAACACAGTGAACTTATAATTCCCATACCTTTTCCTAAAGGTAGTCTTATGAAGTTATTCTTCTCTTATTCTTAACTAATGATAACCGAATTGCATATCGATCTTGGAATAAACCTATGCACCATGCATCTGGTCGAAGAGGTCATCTATCTTTTTCAGAGGGTATATATTTTTGATAGTGGCCTTGTTAAACATTCTATAATTAATGCACAACCTTAAAGTTCCATATTTTTTCTTGACGAATATTACAGGTTCCCCCCACAGAGACACGCTTGGTCTAATGAATCCTTTAGATAACAATTCATGAGGTTGTGATTTCAACTCGACAAGTTCAGTTGTTGTCATTCTATATAGAGACTTAGAAATTGGTTCGGTTCCCATTTTTAAGTCAATAATGAAATTAAACTCTTAGTTAGGTGGAATTCCAAGAATATCTTCCAAAAATACATTGATGTACTCACATAACAACAAATGGTCTTCCCATAAGGTCTTATCTTCTTTTCCAAAATATGAAATTTCACAGCAAAAAGCATGTAACCTTTATTCTTGGCTTTCTTGACCTGTATTCATGAGATTTTCCTTACATTAAATCCTCTCCTTAAACCTTGAATTTACGTTGCTTTCAGCACAACAGGTCATCTAGAAATTTTATTTACTTTTCAAAGTAGTCTATTATCATTTGGTGCTGCGACAACTAGTTTATTCCTATGAATAAGTCACAAGAACCTAAAGGAGTTACATAAAGATCTAGCTCAGTGATGAAACTTTTCAGTTCCACTGCTGATCTAAACAGATATTGGTTTATCATATGAGTAGAATTCTTCCCATAATGTACAGTCCATGAGCTCTTCATATGACTATCTTTTCTTTATAATTTAGAAGCTAACTTATTGGAAATAAAACATTTTGTTTCCCTAGTATCAAATAAAATAGTTACAGGAAGTCCAAAAAAATTACCCCGCGACCTCGATGGGTATAGCTTACTTCTCTGTTTACCTATCAACTACTGCAACATGTATCTTGTGTTGTTGATTGTTTTCCTTTTTACTTTGTGGTAAGTTTATTGCATAATGATTTAATCTGCATATAAAACAACCCATCACATGTCCCTTTCTTTTGAACTTGTTTTCATAGTTTGCTAAATTGTTATGCCCATTATTTTTAAAATTTGTAGTAAGCCTTGTTTTTGCATCTTTCTTTCCATTTCCAGACTTATTACCAAACTTTTTCCATCCTAATTTCTTAGGTATTAATTAGGAAGGTGAATTGAAAATTTTATTTTTCTTATCTTCGCAGTGAGCAGACATAACCTGTAACTTTTTCTCTCTTCTGATAGACTTTTTAAACATCATCTCCATTATTGATGGTCCATAAACATCAACCTCAATTCCTATGATAGGGTCCAAACCCATAATAATTTTACTTATGCATAATTTCTCATCATTCTGATACTGAGGGATATATTACAGAAATTTTGTTAACTTTTCCCAGTACCGAGTTATCATCATCTTACCCTGAGATAGGTTATGGAATTATGACATCTTTTGGTTGTAGAATATCTACAGTAACCAGTGTTGTCTAAAATAGGCCTTGAACTATTCCCAGGTTATGTTAGCCTCATCGATTCCCAGTTCTATCTTCTAACTATCCCACCATGAAGAATCCTTGAAGGAGAGATGATAAGCTCCCTAAAAAACCTTAGTCTTTTCATAAACATTACTGATGGAGAAATACTTCTCCATATCATGAAACCAATTCTTATCCCCATCACCTAAATTCGTTCAATAAAATTTAGGTGGTTTGATCCTCTTGATATCATTAGACAGCTCTACGACCAACCATGCCCTCTTATTATTAGTTAGTTTTACAACATCTAAATTTGAATTCATAGCAATAGGAGGCCCCTGAGGTTGCTAAATATTTCCACTTTCATTACCAATGTCATCATCCATCACTTGTTGTTATAGAGAAACCATACGGTTATGTATGTCCTAAAGGACAAAAAATATTTCATCCAACTTCTACATTGTAATTTCCTTGCTACTTGCATGTTGATGATTCATAGTGGCACCTATTTTCTTAAACATCTTACCCTATTAAATAGGAATTATGTTCAAGTTAGGGTAGGGAATAAATAAGTCCAAGATCTATAACCTTCATCTCTGATACCAAATGTAACACACCACTCATTTAATAGTGCTTCAAAATGGGAGTATATTTTTTTATATAACCTTCCCATACTAAGTGTTATGACTTCCATGATTTAAATACATTATTTTTAAATATATCATTTATTTAAAATTAAATCCATTAGATAACATCCAAAACCATGTGCAGTTGTATGGGTCAACTAGATCTTCTCGATACCCCACAGTTCACTCTTTGAGAGTGTGTATACTATGTATACCATTGGTTTAACCTATAACAGGTATTGATAGTCAAGTGTAGTTCCTAAGTGTATAACATGGATTCAATCAATTGAATTCTGAGTGGCATATCACACCTCAACTAGGAACTTGGTGAGTCTGACAGTGTAATCAACAACTTGTACTACTTTGGCCAAATTTTATGAGACATGCATGTATGCTCAATTTCGTGATGATACACTCGTCAATCAAAAAATTTCCTCTCACCACATCAATTTCATTAGTTATCTAGATTAGAATCAATTATTTCTATAATTTATATTAACAGTTCATGTAAAAGGTCCACGACCCATCCACGTGCATGAAAATTCATTATAGTGCCACTTAGTTACAACAATAAATTTATTAAATCAACTCATGACTTAATTCATTCTTAGGATGTAGTATCCTAATATTTTATGGAAATGATAACAAACTAATAAGTAGTAATTCTAGCTAATTAAAGCATCATCTAAGCTAACTTACTTAGTTCACTTAGTAGATGGTCACCTATAATGCTCATATAATATTTTCTTCCTTGTTACTCATTGCCATATACAAAAAATTAAATGTCCTCACATTATTATATGTATTGTAGGTGCATTTATGTTGTTCTCCTTTCATACTAGGGAACTTAAATCCCCTCTTAACAAAAATTCATCATTAAAAGAGAATTTTCTAATCCATTTGAATAATAACATATTATTACAACCAACATCTCAATTTCCATCCATAACATTTCAATTTTAACAATAACCTCTTCTTTATTAAATAATAATGATTCCAAATACATAATGGATTTCCAATAGTAGTAATTCATTTACAATATTCTTAATTGCCCTTTCTCCTTCTTAATTATGACAGAAAGGTATAACTTGCTTTACAAAATTTAATGAATTTAAGTACAATCAATTCAACTAAATCATCAAAATCAAGAAGATATTCATTTGTAAACCTTCTTTAACCATCCACAAAAATTGGATCATATTCATCATTTATGTGAGATAAAGGGGGTACAACATGGTCAGTTCAAAATGAACTAGCATGAACTTTCATTCTCATCATCCCCAAGGTTTATCACATTATAACATTTATGTAAAATGTCCCTACAATCCTACCATTTCCATTTCCAGAGACATTAAGAAAAAAATGATTAAATCTAATTAGGACACCCTCATTACCTTTATTCCATTCATAAAATAAGAGAACAACACCTGTTATAGTAACCAAAAGATAAGGATAACTCATCTTGAATTATTACAACATCATAACATAGATTCAGTTCTTACAACAACATAATTCTGGTCGAAACCATTAGTAATAGTCAATCTACATCAATAACCATTTCCGTTATCAATTTCATATAAGCGTAGAATCACTGCATATAACCCCACCTTATTAATCATGAATCTATAATTAATTTCATTCTGATGATATTAATATATTATATATACCTCCCACAAGTACCCCAGATAAGATGATATACATACCAAGCTTAGTTAGTATCAAAAACACCAGATATGAATGACACTACCGATACCCACAATATTATTGGTCAATGGCTTCCTTGATGCTACCAATTAGTAGTATCCCTTGATGTTACCAGTCAGTAGAATCCCTCGATGCTACCAGTCAATAGCATCCCTTGATTTTATCGGTTGGTAAAATCCCTCGATACTACCGATTGGTAACATCCCTTGATGTTATCAATCAGTAGAATCCCTTTATGCTATCATTCGGTAGCATCCCACGATGCTACTGGTTACTTCCATTCATTAGTATCCAAAGATGCTACCGGCCAAAAGTAGAAAAAATATACTAATCGGCAACATTCCACGATACTACCGGTCGGTAGCATCTAAATATTCTACTAGTCAATACTAGCACAGGGTTTTCTATAACCCTGGGAAATGATGTTTTTATCATTCTTTAAATAAACAATAATTTTCTTTGGGATAATCCAAGCAAGGATTTAAGGTTTGAACCAAAAATAAATAAATGAACCCATAAACCCCATAAAAAATATACCTATATAATCTCTCCTTATCTAGATCCCAATACAATTAAACCCTAATAACTTTTAAATAGATCAAACAAAAAAAACAAGTGAAGATACACGACTTCCACAAACCTTATCAGCCATAGTCCAAGTCTACCCACTAAATCATGCCATAACCTTATTAATCATCAATGGGAATATTCAACACACATTATTTAAATAAATAATAACATATGAGAGAGAGTTAATGAGTTTATGCATGAAAAGTGGTGTCATAAACCTTATTGCTACTTCTACACAATTTTCTAACAGTTGAGCAACTCGGCAGGCCCTTTTCACCACATTATTGTAACAAAACCTCCAAATCAAGCAACCCAAAACTAATAAATAATGTCACAACTTGAATAGTGATGTAGGGCTTGATTATTTATCATCTTCATTAATAAACTTGCTATAACTTCCACAACTAGTTCAAAAATTGCATGCAAGAATGGATCTCTCAAGCAAAAATAAAACTCCAAAACAAATACCCAACAATAATAAAAATGACCCCTCATGCAAATGGTTATCTTCCAAGGGAGGTTTATGTATTCCTTAGGTTATTAATTTCATTAAAATTTTGAACTAATAAGTACAGGTTTCAGGATTTCCACCACCACCACTATTTCCTAAAAACCCACATCCACTGGGCTTAGCTAAACACATGACATTTAAAATATGATTAGTATAATATTTAGGGATATCAACTCCTAATTATTCATTTTTGATATGATATAAATAAATATTAATTCTCCATGTTCAACTACCACATTAATACCTCAATTTAGCATACTAGCATAGACATAAAACAAAATGGTAAGACGAAAACATCATCTACAGTAATAATGAATTAATCATTACCAAAGAAATGGGTGAAAAATAATTTTCAATTAGGTGAGGTGTTACAAGATATATCGAATTTATAGTGTATTAGGTTTAGTTTTTATAGTTTGCTAGTAGTATTGTTAGTCGAATTTATGCATCCATTTATGTCATCGTAGTTACTATTAAAAGTTTGTAAGTGGATGATTTTTTTATCATAACCAACATCCATATAATCCAATTTACATTATTGGGGTGGAATAAAAAATTAAACACAATTATAAAATCATTGAGCTTCAAGACCCATCTATTGAGTGAGAAAAAATCTATACAAGGTTAGAGGGAACTAAGGAAAGAGGCCACCAACCAATCTCATTTCTAGAACTAATTAGTAGTTATTATATATTGTATAGTGACAAAAAAATTCTCTAGAGATTAAATAATTGATTAATTTTTATTCATAACTAGAAGTGATGATGTACGACGACTATAGATCATTCTAAAAAACCTAGTTTTAAATTGACTAAAGCTAAGGAAACTGATTGGTGGTACTAGTGATCACTTTGTTGTTTATGAATAAAAGTGACATTGATAAGTCATAGTGGTTACTATAGAAACTTAAATTTAACAATATATCCTTTAGTAATAATAAGTTGTTATTTGTTCCCATTATATTAATTATGCTTGTATTCTAAGCCTAATTGCCACATCTTTATCTCTCCCACATGACTTGTTAATATCTACACATTGGATTTTTATTCACTTATGCAATTGCATTAATCCAAAGTAGTATATCACTAGAAATAATTTCATCATAAACCCTGGTTTAACATCATTAATTGCATGTATAAAACCATACAAAATCAGACCGTGCCATAATACAATCTAGGATTATATATATAGTTTTATATCCCACCTTATAAAAACACTTTTCTCAATTTGATATTATTTTAATGCTCATTTCTAATCCTATGGACTAGGCTTAATATGATACTTAACCTATGAAATTTTAAATAAGTAATATTAATTCACCATTTATACTCACATAATAGTGTAAAGAGCATACACCATAAATTTCATTCCTAAAACACTTAAGGATCTCATAAATCCTTCTAAATAAATAAAAAATCCTAAATTAGAACAACCATCAAACTAGTATAAAGCACTCAAACTAGGTTCAAAAGTCTTTTTTCCTCCATTACTAAGCCTCCAAAGGTCCTAGAGTTATGTATTAATAAGATAAAGTTAAAATAAATATTTACAAAGGTCTTAAAGGATAAAGGGAATACATTTAGCATCTAAAGCACATCACACTATATCACTACCATGCAAGGTACATATCTATTCTACCTATAGTTACACTCATTACTCATTATATCAAGATAAAAAAGTGTTGGAAGCACAATGGACTGAGGGGGGGTGAATTAGTACTAAAAATTTATTATTTCATTTACCATTAATTACATCATCCATTAACATCCATCCATTCAAATACATTCATCAATAGCTTATTAGGTGTGCACAATACATTCAAATAACCATAACACATAAGAGAGAGAACATAGACATGAGATTTAAGTGAAAAAATATCATGTGGAAGAAAACCCACTAAAACAAAAACATTATATTGTTATGTTTCAAATTTAGTGAGGCACAAACCACACAAGGAGCACCAACCCTAATTTAGTGAATCACCAACTCCACAAGGAGGATACATCCCCATAATATGATTAATAACCAACTCATCCACCTGAAGGTGATGATATCCGATAATTTTTCTACCACAACTGATGGAGATCACTAATTCGGATCACATACTCTTCTTCAAACCCTCATTCCTTCAAACTTGATATATTTTCTTCCTCTTGGACTTGTCTTGGCTCTAAAACCTTGATAAAATTCATTATAAAATTATTCAATCTATAACACACTTTTTTAGATCTCAAATAATGTGTTCATACCTATTATTGAAGTCTACATGTGTTACACTTTTCCCTCATGCATGACTAGTTCATGAATGAACTCAAAAAAAATCTTTTATAATCTTCTCTTCTTTCAAACATAAAACAATTCATTTTCCATCCATTTGTTCAACCATTGAAACTTAAAAAAATAACACCATACTCACATAAATGTTCACATTCGAACCATATATGTTGGTTATGCCCAAAACCACCAAAAAAGCTCAAAACCCCATCACTTAGATGGGATAAAACCAAAAATTCCAAAACCATGATTATTCAAGATCCAAAATTCACCATACATGTGTAATATGACATAAAAACATCAACCATGTTCATTAGTTACATTTTAAGAATCAAAAAAATCATAACACAACTTAAAAGGCTCATAGCCTTCACCAAACAGTTGTTTCTAACACCATGTCTTCACCTTTGGGCATCAAGACCACCCAAGAACAAATAAAATATGGAATGTAGAAATCATATGGAATCATCAAGACCTTTATATCACATTCATGTATTTTATATATTATGACACATCCATATGTTCAAACCATAACTACTTTCCTCTTCACCAAATCAAGCTCCCCAGAAAGGAGTTTCACAAACTTGACTTGTTTTCAAATGTGATATCACTTCCAAGACCTCAAAATTAATAAAATAGGAACATAATTCAACCCTATTCACTATAAAATTGATATCAATCATCATATAATCCATCGCATGCCTCAATCACCTCATTCTTTCATCTTGATCAAACATGTCCTGAAAAAAACGGATACCTTCTTCTTAACAAATCAAGTTGAATGAAAGATAAAATCAAATAACCATAACACAAACCATACATCACTATGAATACCTATGAATAATATTTCCATAACATTTTATAACTCCTTCCAAATCTAAGTGGAAGGCCTTCAACCAAGACCATATCTACAAACTACTCTGTAAACCTTCTAGAACTCAAGAACTAACCTTCAGCTTAAATTGCTTCATCACATAAAAAATCACTTAAAAACTTAACCAAAGAATGGAACACCCTTATACATGTTTTCTAAGAACTTATAAACCTTAACCAATCATTAACAACTCAATATCACTAGTTTACCTTATGAAGCTACTCAATACCCTGATATATCAAGCATCCTCCAGATTTGACCCCCAAATAATAGGTCACAACTTATTCATACCATATAAAAAAAATACGTTTGATATACCATTGGAAATATATCTAAACCATTATCACAAAAAAACTTTCATGGATTCTTAAATCTTCATGTAGCTCTTGAAATTTAAGTTTTACCACATACTATTCTAAATTGCCCCAAAAAATAGTCTTCATAAATAGAGTAAAATTTTCCATTTTTAAATTAAAACATGATATGAAATTATCATGAACATGTATAAAAACCCAAGGGATAAAAAAATATCAATTTATTATTTAACTCATTTGGATGATCTTTCCTTAAACTAAACTTATTCAGAAAATAGCATTTTCATATGGGGACTACATACTGTCACAGGAACTAACTTACCTTTCTGGAAAGATGGAGGAATCTTCTACATCATCCAATCATCACTTTGGAAAAATTAATCAAAACTAGGCTGGTACAATCAATCTTGTCTAAGTCACTTTGAGTTAGGGTTCAACTAGGGTTTCAAACCAACTTATCTTCTTAATGATCGTTCATAAAAACTTGATAGTAAAATCACCTCATTATTTTTTTGAAACCTTAATAATTGACCTAAAACTATATTCCAAATATATCATGTCCTCGTGCAAAGCACATAACTAACAACGAGCATCAGAATGTCCAAATTTTCTTTAAAATCACATTGTAAAACACCTAGTTTTTACAAAACTAAAGTATCTTGTAATTACTTCTTCAGAATGACCAAAAAATTGTCATGAACCATCATGAAAATATCCTCCATCTCAATTAAATCTAAAACTCTCCATACATTAAGACTTACTTGTTCTTACTTACCTATTTCTCACCTGCTTTCTTCCTAAGGACCCTAAAACACTATCAAATATCTACAAACTAACCTCAAAATCATCATACATGTCATATACTTCATCATCATAATTCTACCATGCTCCAAAAATACTAATCATCTCCAAATTTCATACCTCAATCTCATTCTGCATGCTCCAGGGCTAGGAATAGGCCTGGAATGACCTGACTCAACCATAAAACCTCATGAACTGACCATGCTAACCTCATGTAGAACCATGTACATCTCTAAAAAAACTCACAACCCATGAATGACCTTATGAAAACCCTCACTCAGCTTAGGATACCTCATATTATTACTATACTTGTTTCACCTTTTTCTTAGATTGTTTCTTTGAATTGTTGACAAAACAGATAGGGTAACGGGCATAGCAGGAATACCTGTTCAAATGTTGGTTGATGGGTTGTTGCATCCGTATACTTCTGGATCCACAACTAACCATGGGAGCTTCCTTTTGGCTAGGATGAAATACCTGTAATGAAAGAAAGACCACCAGAAAGAATTAAACAATATGGGCAGTGAACTACCTAGTGTGAGCTAGATCTGGGAAGTGTGATACTTCCTAGATGGTTGTTAGTCCACTATTTTAAAAAAATTAATACGGAAAAAAATTAAATCCTATTTTTATTTTAAAATGATTTAGGTATCTCACTTAAAAACATAATAAGAAAATAGATTTAATGTAACAGGATAAGCTAGAATAGAATCCACAGGTCAAATGATTGGTTCCGAGTTCTGCAAGTCTGATAAAGGTCTCAGGTAGGTCATAGGTAAGTAAGGGTGAGGTAAAATTAGGTGGGTAGATCTCTGTATAAGGCTGTGTAGGAAACACAGAGATTGGTGTCGGTCAGGGGTGACCGCCAACAGTTAGGTATAACTGGCGCTGGTTACTGTGAGATCTGGAAATGTCACAGAACAGGGTTTTGGTCTCCTTTGTGATTGCACAAATGGTTTTGGTTGGTTGGGATGAGGTATTGGGTGACTGGACTAGGTTTTTATGAGGTTTTGATGGGTCTATGGAGATACAAAATTTTGGAGATGGTTAATAGGGAGAAAGATAAAAAATGGGTGATAAAATGATGATGAAATGAAACAAACCAAAGAAGTATGACGTTATGCTTACTTGGATTTCATTCCTGAAGGTCTGTGTGTGAAGGATGGAGGTGCTGATGATGGGTTTGAAGGCTACAAATGATCACCAACTAAAGAAAAGATTCTGCATGGGCTGCATGCACACTTCTCTTTACTTAGATAGATCAGAACGTGGTTGGGATGGTTGTGTAGGAGAAGATCATCAATCTCCTTCCTTGGATGTCAGTTCTTGTTGGAATTTCCTCTTTGAAGATGCATTATCTCTCCGAGATTTCGTTCTTGCTTGTCAACATTTTTTCTTCCATCTTTCTAGTTTCAAGTTCTTCTACCTTCCCCCCTTGAGAATAAGGTTTTTTTGGGTTAAAAAGGGTAACCAACGGCGGTCCGAGTTAACCAGCGATGGTTAGTGGAAAACGACATCGGTCAAGGTGGGATTTCCTAGGTTTACCAAACTTAGGGAGATCCTCCTGATTTCCTCATATCTTGTGTCATTATCCTGCGGATTAGACTTAGAGATTCTTGTGAGCATGCGGGAATGTGGTTAGACATAGTGTAGGCATTGCTTTTTAGGGTTTGGGTAAGTCTTAGTTAGTTATGGTAACTTGCTAAGAATAGGTCTTAGGGTGAGTTGGCTTGATGAGGTCTCCAGGTGAGGTGCATGTGTGGATATTATTTAAATAAGATATTTAAATAATAAATATAGTGAGGGTAATGAATTAATTTAATTAGATTAATTGAATTAATATTAGTGATGTGAAGGGGGTCATGGCTAGGTTAATGTGATGAATGGTGTTTATATGTCGAGGGACGAAAGGGGAGTGTGACCTAATTTTAGTGTCTACATTTTTCCCCTTTTTGTTTCATAGCTTGTATTGGTAAGCGATGCTAACAAAAATAAGATGTGGCTGCCCCATGTGTGTGAGAAGTGTATCCCCCTCAAACCAGAAACTGATGAGGTAGCAGGCTGAAGCGGTGAGTGGTTTGAAAAAAGGTAAATGTGAGGTAAAGGTAGGTGGGTGTAGGGGAAGAGGGTGAAATTTCTACTTGGGTGATCTAGGTAATGGGTTAGGGTCAAAGGTATCAACAATCAAACACACGCACATGTATAAACTGCAGCACGCTATCATGTTGAAGAGCATGCAAACTCTACATCGTCTAAGGTCGATAGGTTTATCCAAACAAGGATGAAGTGAATCTGGTATCCAAGGTATAGGATAAGGTCAGGAAACACAAAATATGTTAGGTGCAAGAATGTTTAGGTATGTTCCGGTACACTAAAGGTAGGGTTAGGATAAACAGTCACGGTAATAGGCTAGGTAAGGTCATTAGGTCAATCAACATAGGTAACAGTGCCACAAGGTATAACAAACACATGAGGTCAAAGGTCACTAGCGAGGGTCCAGGTCCAAATATCAAGATCCCGGCACGGGTAAGGCCAAGGTAGGGGTAAAATAATGAGGCCTCAACAGTGGATGTGGGGAAGTTGAAGAAGGTGGAGGGCCAGAGGTGAAGGTAAAGTGGTTTAGGTAGGGGTAGGGGAGGAAAAATATAAAAATGGATGTAAGGAAAATGAGGTCAATGTGAGGGCAATGAGTATGCAGGGTAACCGTGCCGATGACATTTTGTATTGTATATCGGCCTACGTGCCAACATTTTGGAGATGATGGCCATGATGAGACATGTATGTATTTTGAGATACACATTTATTGATTTATATGATGAGATTCATGGCATTTGGTGATGTGTTAATGTGTTGAGGAGATATTGGTTTATGGCTTGTGTTAGATGAGATATGGATTTATTACTTTGTATTATATGAGATATGGGTTTGTTGGTTTTATATGGATGGAAATTAGGTGATTTAGGCATGATGGAGTCAGGTCAGTTTAGGCATGGATTGATTCAAGTTGGTTTAGGCTTGGATTGAGTCAAGTCGGTTTAGGCATGGATGTTCATTTCAGTATTTTGGTAACAAATGGTAATATAAATGCATGAGATGGTGTAAAATGTGGAAAATGCTGGTTATGTATGAAAATGTGAAATAATATAAGTGGTAAAAGTCATGTGGTATATGGTATAGATGTTGATGTCTTTGATATGAATAGGAAATCAGGTAAAAAACGGGGGGGAAATGGGTAGGATAAAGAATGGACGAGCTAACCTTCCAGGGCTCCATGTCTTGGAAGTGCACCTACATAGTCCCAATGAAAAGGGAACTCAGACTGATGTAGTTCTCCCATAAGCTAGGGAAGAAGATGAAAATGAGTTGGTAGGTTTGTGGTCATGTTGTGGGTTTTGGGTTTAATAGTTGGGGGTAGATTATAGTAAAAATGTTGCAAGTGAGGGTGACTATGGTGAAAAGGGAGGATGACCCCAAATGGTAAGTGTCGAGGACCAAGTCCTATATAAGAATATCAAAAGGTAATGAAGAAGAGAAAAGATAAGAGGGGACAAGAAAGCCACCCAATTGGCAAGGATCAAGACGTATGAAACACATCTACAAATAGGCTAGTGAACGTAAGACTCCAAAGACATTACATGATTGATAATTCTATGGGTGACGAAAGTCACATGATCACCAAATGTCATAGGTGTAGAAGGTCCCTTGAGGTATGATGTGAAAAGACAATAGGTAAAGAGGTGTAGGTAATTGGGTCATAAAATGGAAAATAGAATGCCTTGGGCAATAGAGCCAAGATCACAATAGGCAAGTCCATGATGAAAAAGCTTATTTTTCTTTTTTCTTTTTAATTTTCTTTTTGACTTTGTAGATAGACTGATCGATGCAGGAAGTCTATACGGGAGGAATATATGTCTCCTTGAGGTCTTTGTGAAGCTGATCGATGCGGGAAGCTTCTGAATTTTGATTTTTGAGAACATAGTCCTCTTTTTGGAAAGACTATGTAGAGAGTTGTGAGCTTTTTATAGCTATCCTTCGAGGGAGCAGTCTATTGATAATGAAAATTAAAGGTGGAAGATGTCCTTTTGAGGGATTCATCTTTTATATTGGAAGTTTGACTCAAGGAGTTGATCCCTTATTTGGAAGATGTCCTTCAGAGGGATTCATCTCTTTTTTTTGGCTTTTAAGTCATGGATGAGACTATAACGAAGCATTTGGTTCTTGTTGAGAAGGTAAGGGTGAACGACCATGGGATCCCATCTAAAAGAAGTTGAAAAGTATCCATGAGAATCATGTCATGTGTAGAGCCATGATGCACATATTTAATATAAGGCAAAAGGGTGACGGGTAATCACATGATTCTTGTTTAATCGTTAGGGATATGGATGGAGTGGATAGCGCTCAAGGGATGAGCCTGTAAAGAGACACAGGGTGAGGTAGGACAATAATTCAACAATATAATGGTCAAAGATGTAATGCATTAAGGGGCTCAGGTTTGGGTTTACCCTCAAGCGAGGACAAATGATAGGCCCCTGATCCATAGGTATGAGTTACGATGTATGGTCTAAGCCAATTAGGAGTGAATTTGCCCCATTTACTTTTTTCTACTTTGGTTACATGTTGATTTTCTTTCAAAACAAGGTCACCAACTTGGAAGGTTTGTTCATGAACACATTTTTCATAAGCACGTTTGATACGTTGTTGATAAAATTGAAGGTGATCTAGAGTGTTAAGACGACGTTTGTCTAATAACTCTAGTTGTGCTAAGCGGTCCTGACAAAATTCATCATCAGTAAGCATGTCATGGAGATATATGCGAAGTGAGGGGATCTGGACTTTGAGAGATAAAACAGCCTCGGTACCATAGACCAGTGAAAAGGGTGTAGCCGCAGTGGAAATGTGAATACTAGTGCAGTATACCCATAGAGCAAAAGGAATGTGCGTATGCCAATTCTTCCCAGTATTGTCAACCACTTTCATGAGAATTTTATTAAGGGTTTTATTAGTGGATTCAACTTGGCCATTGGTTTGTGGGTAATAAGGTGAGGAGAAACTAAGTTGAATGCCGAAGGTGTCACAAAGTTTTTGCAATGTTTTATTTTTGAATTGTTTTCCATTGTCAGTGTTGAGGAAATGAGGGAAACCAAAGCGACAAATGATGTGATGGTTAATGAACTCACATATTTTCTCAACTTTCGTGGAGATGAGTGGTATGGATTCCACCCATTTCATGTAGTATTTGGTAGCAGTTATGATCCATTGATGGCATTGGGAAGAATGAGGATTGATTTCTTCGACAAGATCCAAACCCCATCGAGAGAAGGTCCAAAGGTCACGAGCGACCTATAAGGCATGACTGGGTGTATGATGAAGGTTGGAATTTTGTTGACATTTCACACATCGTTTGACATAGTCACAACAATCCGGGTTAAGGGTCAGCCAGTAATAGCCTAGGCAAAGAATACGCTTAGCAACATTAAGGCCAATAAAGTGACCTCGACATATGCCATCATGAACCTCCTTGATGGTATAAGGAATTTCAAAACTTGTGAGCCATCAAAGCCACACTCATAGAGGAGTCCCTCTAGGATAACAAAATGGGAGAGCTTCTGAAGGAAGGCATGTTGTCTATTACGGGTGAGATCAGGAGGTAAGATGGAGAGGGAAAGGTAGTCGGAATATTGTTTATACCAGAGGTCACTCGGGTCAGGGGTGTTAGTTCTGATTGAGTAAACATCGTAAGGTAAATAAGAAGGTGAATGGAGGTGTTGTATAGTGACAAATATTTTGGAATTGGCAGGGGAAGCAGGTATTTGGGAAGCTAAGTAGGCCATGGTGTCTACAAATTTGTTGGTTGACCGTGGGATGGTTTGAAGGGTGTAACGATCAAAGGTGGTCAAAAGTATGTCTACATGATGTTTATACTTTTGAAGTATCTCGTTACAAAATTGGTACATACCATTGACTTAGTTTATGACCAATTGTGAATCACCAAATATGTGGATTGATTTGATATCAAGGGCATAGGTAGTCTGGAGACCTAGTACGAGTGCTACATACTCAGAAATATTGTTGGTGCATTCAAAGTCTAGTTTGAAATACAAAGGCATGGGTTCTTCATCCATAGGGATGAGGATAACACCAGCTCCACCCCCATGCTAACACTTGGAACTATTGAAGAACAATGTCATTTGGTAAGGGGGTTCATTCAAGGAAAGGGTAGTAATGGATTCATTAGGAAAGTCAAAATTAGAGGGTTGGTCCATAGTAATAGGTGCGTCAGCCAGTTGGTCAACGATAGCTTGGCCCTTAATGGACTTGTGATGAATGAATTCGAGGTCAAGATCAGCTAAAATCATAAGCCATAGTGCGATGCAATGATTTTGATAGGGTTTGGTGTACATGAAGTGTAAAGGGTCGGTGTTGGTCACAACATAGGTTTTGTGGTTGAGTAGGTAATGGAAGAGTTTTGTGGCAAAAAAAAAACTAAGGCTAAGAAAAGATTTTCTGGGTGGTTGTATCAGGTTTCATAGTCCAAAAGAGTATGGCTTATGTAATAAACTACTTGCTCCCTATGTTGTTCATCACAATGAGCAAGCATGGCTCCTAATGAATGATTAGTGGCTGATATGTATAGGTAAAAAGGTTTATCGTCTTTCGGGGGAATGAGTATGGGTGGTTGGAAAAGGTATTGTTTTAGGGCCTCAAAAGCTTTGTGAAAATCATCATCCCATTTAAAGGAGACATCCTTCCTAAGAAGATGATGAAATAACTGACATCGATCTAATAATTGTGAAATGAAACAGTGAATGGATTGCAGTTTACCTTGCAGGCTATGGAGTTGTTTGAGGTTTGTGGGCAGGGTCAAATTCTATACCATGGAGGGAAACAATAAATCCAAGGATTTTTCCTGAGAGAACCACGAAGACACACTTTTTAGGTTGAAGGTGGACACAATATTTAATGAGGCGGTCAAAAATGGTTTTAAGGACAACAAGGTGTTCAACGCGAAATTTAGATTTAGCCAAGAGATCATCCACGTAATCTTCTAATTTGCGATGCATGATATCATGGAAGATGTAAGTCATAGCACACTAATATGTAGCACCAACATTTTTAAGGCCAAAAGGCATGACTCGATAGCAAAAGGTTACCCAAGGGGTAATGAATGTAGTCTTATGTTGATCTTCTAGGGCAAGAAAAATTTAGTTATAACCCGAGAAACCATCCATGAGTGAGAGCATCTCGTGACCAGCGGTAAGGTCCACCAGTTGATCAATACCAGGCAAGGGGAAAGTCATCTTTCGGGTAGGTGAGGTTGAGGTCATGGAAGTCCATGCAAATGTGGAGTCCCCCTATTGCTTTAGTAACATGGACAATGTTAGAAATCCAACGAGGATAATCAATGGGTAAGATGAAGGAAATGGAAAGAAGGTGCTGAAGTTATTCTTTGACGAGAAGAGCAATGCGAGGGTGCATTTTCCTCAACTTTTGTTTGATAGTTTTGGCATCGGGAATAGTTATGATATTGTGGACCTATTATCCAAAATTTGCCCCCTGCTCATTTTGTGGCTAACTCCTTTCATTCTTCCCTCTCTTGTTCCTCAGACATAATTTTTTGCTTTTTAGGCACTCAAAAAGTTTTGGAAATGACACCATTGGATAGAGCTCTATATCAGCTTTCCAGAAAGGTAAAGTTTTCCTCCTAACTCCATGTATTTTTGAAGTTATGGCTTGGTGGAGTTTTTGTGGGAAATTTTCCCCTGAAAGGCCCGCAGCCAATGAGATGCCGCCACATGTCCAAGGAAGTGGCGGGGGTCGAAGGAAAACTTGGTTTTTTACCAAGTTTTTTGGAAAAATTTCAAAAGGAATATTTTTCCCCGCAAGCCCGCCGACGAATCAAATGATGCCACGTGTCCAGGGGAGAAATTTGAAAATTTTGGCTAAGTGTTGCGCATGGAAAATTTTGGAGGGAAGGTCCGCGCCCAATCATATTGTGCCACGTGTCCTATGGCGTGGGAGTTTCGGAGGGTGGAGGAGAAGTTAGATTTTTGCCAAAGTGTTTCACCAAATTTCAAAGAGGGATTTTTTGGCCCGTTGCCCCGCAAATCAATCATGTTTCGACACGTGTCCCCGGGGTCAGAGCCGTGGATCACGGGAGGGAATTGGGACTTTTTCCCAAAGTGTTGGCGCAAAAGAAAATATTTGCCCCAAGGGCCCACAACCAATAATATGTCACCACATGTCTTGGAATGGTGGAGCGCAGGGAGAATTGAGAAATTTTCCCAAAGAAAAAATGAAGGAATTTTTCAAAGGGAAAAACCCGCCCCCTAAATGCGAGCCAATGGAATCTTGCCACGTGTCTAGGTGGTGCCAAAAAATCAAAGAAAAGCCCGCATGGAAAATTCGAAGGGGAAAACCCACATCCAATGGGGTTTCACCACATGTCCAAAGGGGAAAATGATCAAATGGCTCACAGAAAATTCAGGAAGAAAGGCCCGCACCCAATCAGCACATGCCACGTGGCCTCAGCTCACGGGCCTTGCGGGGATTTTTTGGAAAATTTTCCAAAGGACAAAACAAAGGAAAATGGAGTAGGAAAGGCCCACACCCAATAAAAATGTGCCACATGGCATTCGCAATGGTGGAGCGCAGGGATTTTTTGGGAGATTTTCCCAAATGCAAAAAAGGTGAAAAAATTCAAATTTTTGCCCGCCAACCCGATTTGGCCCTGTTTTTCCCTAAAATTTCAAATGGGCATATCTTTCGATCCAAAGCTTGGTTTTTCACGTTCTTGATATCAATGGAAAGATGGTGAAATTATCTACAATATTCCAAGGTCATTTTTGCATTTTGATGGAGTTTAGAGAGATTAGATCAAAAAATTCCTCTGGCACGTGGTCATGGACAAAAATGACGTTTCAACAACCGTTTTTAATGAAGAATGGCTTGCATTCTCTCCCAGCATAGCCAAAAATGTCATGGCATGGGCCTGTAAGGATTCCCATGTTGTTTTAATCACATTTTGGTCAATGGCTGAATTTCTTCCACGTTTTCCTGTGTTTCTCTCTCCTGGGCTCGTCCCTTGTACTGTAAAAGCTAGATTTGGCTCATTTTCAAAGGGTTGAACATTTTTTGTGTATAGCAAGCTCCCTTTTTCACCTTGGAAGTGATTTGGTGGAATATCAGACCTTTTCTAAGAACTAAAACCTATTTTTACCTCTCAGGTGTTGTAATGCATGTATTTTGATATTAAAATGACAATGCAAGCTCTGTGAATGAGTTTCAATCCTTTGCTTATGTTGTTTGCTTCCTGTCTGATCTTTCATTACATGTCATCAGTTTGTGCATGATGTTTTTGTTGCATTTCCATGATTTGTGTCAATCTGCAGAAGTAAAAAATGCTCACCACTCCTTTGGTGCATCACCTTATTAGCATTAGTTTTAGTTTTTTGCATCCTCTATCTTTCCCCCTTTGAAATTTAGAGTAGGATTAGGAATATAAACCTATGCAACTTGTAAGTGATAAATCTGATTAGAGGAGTTGAGGAACCAACCTCTAATCTGGAGATTCCTTTCCCATTTTACAAGTCCCACACTTGGGGAAAGGATTTAATGTTGTGCAATCACACTGGATGCTTAGAATGATCAAACTAGAAATCTGATCAACATCCAGGGGTGCTGCTGATTTGTAACAACAATTTTGGCATGCTCGGTGTGACCTTAGAGGTCTTCATCTTCATTACAACAAAATGATGTGAATTTGTTGCAGGATTTTTTCTTAAAAGAGCCCTAAATTGCACATCTGGCGACTCGAAGGAAGAAGAATCAGTTGGTTTTAACAGTCAATCCTGAAAACTCATGAGAAGAATCAACACAAGGTCAAGAGTTGGAGAAGAAGAAGTGTTGTTTGAGTATCTACAGTTATCTCCAAGAAGAAGGCAAAGAGGGAGGAGGATTCAAAGGTCTCCATCTCCACCAAACAGAACTCTCTCAACTCCTCCATCTAGTAGGCCTTTCATTCAATCAAAAGGTTCTAAGGCCAATTAGAATGGTACAAAATAACCCCTATGTCAATTTCACTGGCAGCAGCCCACTTGTTCTCAATGCGTAAAATCCAATCCCAGTTGCAGCATTGAAGAACATTCCATACTTTACTAGAGAGAATCAGACTACTCCTGGTGATCATGTTAAGGATATTGCTAATATTTGTGCAATCCATGAGATTAATGAGATGCAAGTTCCTGTCAAACTGCTGACATCTTCATTCAAAGGGAAATATTTGTAATGGTTCAGGAGTCTTGCCTCAGGATCTATCCAAAATTGGAATCAGCTATGCATAGCCCTCCATGAGTAGTTTGGAGAAAAGGGAGACAACTTGTCCCTTTTGGAGCAGCTGAAAACCATCAAGAGAGCTCCCAACGAGCAGCTGACTGATTTTAATTTTAGATTTCAAAGGACTTGGGAGAGAATTCCAGTGGCAGTTACGCCAATAGTAGAAGGTTCTTTTCTTTATTACCTCAAAGCTTTAAATTCTGATTTTTCTATGTTAATTCAGTCCATGGGAGGCACAACTATACCCATTGCTTATAGCATTACTATTAGAGCTGAAAATTGTTTGATTCAAGCTGGCAAGCTAGCTCCTAGGCCTCCAATGCCACTGTTTCCAAGTCTAGAGAGCCCAAACACTAATCAAACACCTAATTTAGCTCCTATTCCCACTCCTAGCAATCAGAATTCAAGTGAAGCTTCTACTTCATCTTCTAGTACCTCAAATGAGTTTCAAGAAGTCATTAAGCAATTGCAAAATCTAGGCAATGAGCTGGTTACACTTAAGAGGCAGCAAGCCCAAGGCTTTAGACCTTCTTTCTAGCCCCAAGCTCAGCCTAACAGGCAGCCATATCAACCCCAAAGACCACCCAATCCAGCTAAAAATTTGAATCAAGCAAGGCCACCTACCAACAGACCATTTCAAACCTATAATCCCAATGCTACAACTACCTCTAAAGCATTAGTGCCAGTATAAAACAATATAGCTCAAGAGTATGATTGTTGTTTCCCATGCAATGAACCTCATAACCAATCCATGTGCTTCAACGGTGCCTTGAATCAAGCATTAATGGTGACAACAACTGGTGTGGAGGGTGAGGGTAGTCAAGAAACATTCCAGCAGCAGTCAGCTCCAAATGAACCACACTTATAAACTGGCAGGAAAAATATTTTTATGGCATGAATCAAACAGTTTCCCAAAGTGTTGCAGCCAACACAAGGTCAAAGAGGAGAAATTTGGGTGAAGAACGGCCATTAGCCCCAAGAAATCCTCAATCTTCTATCACCCCACAAACTATTGGCAAACAAAGTGCAGTCCCAAGCACGCAAGTATTGCCTAAGACAGCTCTTAGGCCAACTAAAATGCCAGTTGCTACTGCCCATGTTTAAGGAATGAATGTGCAGGCCAAGGGACAACAAAGAGATGCTTCATCTCCATTCAATATCATTGATCAGATGAAGAAGACAAATGTAAACATATCAATGTGGGAATCACTATCTATCCTAGGCCAAAGAGATTTGTTACAAGCTGCCATGAAGGACTGGTCAGCTTCGAATCAGTAGGTCCAAATGTAAGAGAAGGTGCTCACAAATGCTACCCAGCAAGAAGGGAATCATGGAGGACAGTAAGGTAAAATGTTGAAGCCCCCTCCATTCTATGTTTCATTGATCATTTGAAATCAATTAGTACACAATTGCATGATTGATTCCGGGGCAAGTAGTTCATTAATGCCCAAGCAAATAGCTGATCAGTTGTGAATTCGGTATGAATTCATATCCAAAGGGGTAGTGCAATTGGATGGGACAGCAGTAACAATAGTTGGAGTGATAAAAAACTTGAGTCTTACCTTGCATGCCTGCCCCAACGTTGTTGTTTTGCAAGATGTCTCAGTAATAGACCTTCCACCACTCTTTGCCCTATGCCTGTCAAGGGATTTCATAGCCAAGATTGGAGGCTATTTATCTACTGATTGGTCACACATGTTTTTTAGAACAAGATATGGAACTAAGGCCACAATCAAATCTAAACCTATTGCAAACTTTCACATTGACCCTTACACTCCAAGTCATATCAATACCAATTGTTCATCATTTGATCAAGAAGATTATCCAAGCACTGATGAAGCTGACAACAAGGTCGGAAGCATCCCAGATCTAACTCTTGATGAATGGGCAAACAAGGTGCATGATTTTGACCCTTATCAAGAAATAGAAGAATCTGAGCTAGGAGTCTATTGCATGCATGAAGAAAAGCAGCATATTCTTAGCATCACCAAGCTAGACCACAAGGATGAAAATGAGGTATGACACTTGTTTTTTTATGGATCAAGGAGTAGATAAGGTGTAGGAGGGGGAGCTATGCTTGTTTCACCACAAGGAGTTAAGTATTATTCAGCTTTTAGATTTCAGTTTGCATGCTCTAATAACACTGCTGAATATGAAGCTTTGATACAAGGATTGCATTGGTCAATCAAGAGAGGAATAAAGAACTTGCAAGTCTTTCGTGACAATGAGTTGATTGTCAACCAAGTTAAGGGGCAGCATGCTATCAAGAATGATCTACTCAAATTCTACAAGAATAGGGCGTGGGACCTCATTGAATATTTTGAGGATTTTGGCATAAAATCCATTCCTAGAAAAGAGAACCAAGCTGTTGACAGGCTTGCAGCAGTTGGGGCAGCCTTTGACGTTGCTGAAAGCATTCAGAAAGACAAGTTACAGCCAAACATCCATGTGATTATGAGGCCTTCAATGCCAGACAACAATGTAAGTTGGCAAGTGTTTGAAAATGATCAGCAAATCATCCATTTCTTGCAAGAAGAGGCTGAGTTCTTAGCTAAAAATCAGGAAAAGTTGGAGCAGCAGTATGGTGACCAAGTGGTGCAGCTGAGAAACAACAAGCTACCAAAGGGACTTATTACTTTGGAGTCCATTTTCAATCCTAATGATCAGTTTAGGAAGGAGAAAGTGAACATCCAAGGCAAGGGAGAAGATTCAGTGCCCATCTAGGTAGAAGGAGGCAAATCACTCCAAATTGGTAAGATGACAACTGAGCAAGAAATGCATGAGTTCATATAGCTTTGTCAAGAATTCCCTGATGTGTTTGCTTGCAGCTATGAAGATTTGAAAGGTTTCAATCCCGAGTTAGCTCAACATACCATTGAATTGGATCCAAGTACTAAACCCATCAGGAAAAAGCAAAGGCCAGTCAACCCCCACATAGAGCCTCTCATGAGAAAAGAATTGAATAAGTTGATAGAATCAAGAATCATATTCCCTATCAAGCATTCTAGTTGGGTAGCCAACTTGGTTCCAGTAATAAAGAATAATGGGAAAATCAGATTGTGTGTTGACTTCAGAGATTTGAATAGAGCATCTCTCAAGGATCATTATCCACTTCCTTCTATGGAGCAAATTTTGCAAGTTGTTGCTGGCTCTGAGAGGTTTTCATTACTTAATGGCTATTCAGGGTATAATCAGATTATGGTGAAGGAAGAAGATCAGTTCAAGATAGCCTTTACAACCAAATGTGGAACTTATGCATACAAGAAAATGCCATTTGGGCTGTCCAATGTTGGAGCTACCTTCCAAAGAGCAATGAACATGGCGTTCAAGGATTTGATTAACAACATAGTGCTGATATATCTTGATGATATCACTATTTTTTCAAAAAATGCAGCAAATCACCTCTTCCATTTGAGACAAGTGTTCCAAAGGTGTAGAAGATTTGGAGTCTCCTTGAATCCTAAAAAATGTATTTTTCTTTTCCATGAAGGAAATCTCCTTGGCCACGTTGTCTCCAAAGAAGGATTAGCAATTGATCTAGAGAGAGTTAAACAATAAGAGCACTACCATTGCCAAGCCACAAGAAGGCCCTTCAAAGTTTCTTGGGGAGAATAAATTTTGTTCGGAGGTTTTTCCCAAATTTTGCAGCCCTTTTCAAACCTATCACCAAGATGTCAAATAAAAGCATGGCTTTCAAATGGATAGCAGAGGGAAAGGAAAGTTTTGAAGCAATGAAAGAAGCCGTCTCCCAAGCACCAAATCTCACTAACCTGGATTTCTCCAAGTATTTCATCCTCCATTCAATATCATTGATCAGATGAAGAAGAAAAATGTAAACATATCAATGTGGGAATCACTATCTATCCTAGGCCAAAGAGATTTTTTACAAGATGCCATGGACTAGTCAGCTTTGAATCAGTAGGTCCAAATGCAAGAGAAGGTGCTCAAAAATTCTAACCAGAAAGAGGGGAATCATGGAGGACAACAAGGTAAAATGTTGAAGCCCCCTCCATTCTATGTTTCATTGATCATTGGAAATCAATTAGTACACAATTGCATAATTGATTCTAGGGAAAGTAGTTCAGTAATGCCCAAGAAAATAGCTGATCAGTTGGGAATTCAGTATGAAGTCATATCCAAAGGGGTAGTGAAATTGGATGGGACAGCAGTAACAACAGTTGGAGTGATTAAAAACTTGAGTCCTACCTTGCATGCCTGGCCCAACGTTGTTGTTTTGCAAGATGTCTCAGTAATAGACCTTCCACCACTCTTTTCCCTATGCCTGTCAAGGGATTTCACAGCCAATATTTGAGGATATTTATCTACTAATTGGTCACATATGTTGTTCAGAATGAGATATGGAACTAAGGCCACAATCAGATCTGAACCTATTGCAGACTTTCACATTGACCCTTATACTCCAAGTCAGATCAATACCAATTGTTCAGTGTTTGATCAAGAAGATTATCCAAGCACTGATGAAGCTAATGCCAAGGTTGGAAGCATCCCATATCTAACTCTTTATGAATGGGCAAACAAGGTGCATGCTTTTGACCCTTATCAAGAAATAGAAGAATCTGAGCTAGGAGTCTATTACATGCATGAAGAAAATCAGCCTATTCCTAGCATCACTAAGCCAGACCACAAGGATGACAATGAGGTATGGCAGTTGTTTTTTGATGGATCAAGGAGTAGACAAGGTGTAGGAGGGGGAGCTATGCTTGTTTCACCACAAGGAGTTAAGTATTATTCAGCTTTTAGATTTTAGTTTGCATGCTCTAATAACACTGCTGAATATGAAGCTTTGATACAATGATTGCATTGGTCAATCAAGAGAGGAATAAAGAACATGCAAGTCTTTGGTGACAGAGAGTTGATTGTCAACCAAGTTAAGGGGTAGGATGATGTCAAGAATGATCTACTCAAATTCTATAAGAACAGGGCGTGGGACCTCATTGATGATTTTGAGGGTTTTGGCATAAAATGCATTCCTAGAAAAGAGAACCAAGATGTTGACAGGCTTGCAGCAGTTGGGGCAGCCTTTGACGTTGTTGAAATCATTCAGAAAGACAAGGTATAGCCAAACATCCATGTGATTGTGAGGCCTTCATTGCCAGACAACAATGTAAGTTGGCAAGTGTTTGAAAATGATCAGCAAATCATCCATTTCTTGTAAGAAGAGGCTGAGTTCTCAGCTAAAAATCAAGAAAAGTTGGAGCAGCAGTATGGTGACCAAGTGGTGCAGCTGAGAAACAACAAGCTACCAAAGGGACTTATTACTTTGGAGTCCATTTTCAATCCTAATGATCAGTTTAGGAAGGAGAAAGTGAACATCCAAGTCAAGGGAGAAGATTCAATGCCCATCTCGGTAGGAGGAAAATCACTCCAAATTGGTAAGATGACAACTGAGCAAGAAAGGCATGAGTTCATACAGCTTTGTCAAGAATTCCCTGATGTGTTTGCTTAGAGCTATGAAGATTTGAAAGGTTTCAATCTTGAGTTAGCTCAACATACCATTGAATTGGATCCAAGTACTAAACCCATCAGGAAAAAGCAAAGGCCGGTTAACCCCCACATGGAGCCTCTCATGAGAAAAGAATTGAATAAGTTGATAGAATCAAGAATCATATTCCCTATCAAGCATTCTAGTTAGGTAGCCAACTTGGTTCTAGTAAGAAATAATAATGGGGAAATCAGATTATGTGTTGACTTCAGAGATTTGAATAGAGCATCTCTCAAGGATCATTATCCACTTCCTTCTATGGAGCAAATTTTACAAGTTGTTGTTGGCTCTTAGAGGTTTTCATTACTTGATGGCTATTCAGGGTATAATCAGATTATGGTGAAGGAAGAAGATCAGTTCAAGACAGCCTTTACAACCAAATGGGGAACTTATGCATACAGGAAAATGCCATTTAGGCTGTCCAACGCTAGAGCTACCTTCCAAAGAGCAATGGACATGGCGTTCAAGGATTTGATTAACAACATAGTGCTGATATATCTTGATGATATCACTGTTTTTTCAAAAAACGTAGCAGATCACCTCTTCCATTTGAGATAGGTGTTCCAAAGGTGTAGAAGATTTGGAGTCTCCTTGAATCCTAAAAAATGTATTTTTCTAGTTCATGAAGGAAAGCTCCTTGGCCACATTGTCTCCAAAGAAGGATTAGCAATTGATCCAGAGAGAGTTAAAGCCATAAGAGCACTACCATTGCCAAGCCACAAGAAGGCCCTTCAAAGTTTCTTGGGGAGAATAAATTTTGTTCGGAGGTTTGTCCCAAATTTTGCATCCCTTGTCAAACCTATCACCAAAATGTCAAAGAAAAGCATGGCTTTCAAATGGATAGTAGAGGGCAAGGAAAGTTTTGAAGCAATCAAAGAAGCCATCTCCCAAGCTCCAACTCTCACTAACCCAGATTTCTCCAAGGATTTCATCCTCTATGCATTTGGGGGTGATGATACTATTTCTGCAATTTTGGTACAACAGAACAAGGACAATGAAGAGTAGCCAATTTCTTTCTTCAGCCAAAGCTTGGAGGACTATGAGGTGAGATATTCTTTCATTAAGAAGCATGTTCTTGCAGTAATCAGGAGCTTGAAGAAATTCAAGCATCTAATTTTAAACAATAAGGTCCAATTGTTGGTTTCTCATGCGGGAGTTAAAGACTTCCTCCTCAAAAAATACTTGAATGAAAATAGAGCAGGTTGGATTACTCATGTCATGGAGTATGAAATTGAGATCAAATTCACCAAGTTGGTCAGAGGAAAAGGATTGTGTGAGCAACTGATTTTGAGCAAAAAAAGGAAGCATACAATGAGAAGGAGGCTATTTTGGCGTTGCAAGACAGCTATGAGAAAGGAAGCACTCAAGAAGAAAATAATGGTGTCCCCATTCCTTACTGGACCCAAGACATAATGCACTCCCTAAGCACAGGTCTATGCCCTCCAGAGATGAACAAGACCAAAAGAAGACACTTCAAATTACAGGATGTCCCATATGCCCTTGTTGATGGTGTTTTGTTCAAAAGAGATGTGAATGGAGTACTTTTGAGATGCATTGGTACAAATCAGATTCATAGGGTGTTGGAAGAATTTCATGGTGGACCAGCTAGTGGTCATTTTGCACCAAGAGTGACAGCTCTAAAGATCATGAGGGTTGGCTATTATTGGCCCAAGATTTTCAATGATTGTTATGCATGGATCAAAAGGTGCAAGAATTGTGCATTCTTCATAGGTAAAGAGAGGTTGGCTGCCCTTCCATTGCATCCAATTTCAGTTGACCATCCATTCATGCAATGGGGTTTAGACTTCATTGGAGTAATTAATCCCAATTCAAGCCAAGGACATAAATGGATTCTAACAACAACAGATTATTTCACCAAGTGGACTAAAGTAGTAGCACTTAAGGAAGCAAATGAATCTAGCATCCTAGACTTCTATGAGGGAATAGCAACCAGATTTGGCATACTTGCTACAATAATATCAGATAATGCATTGGCATTCATTGGGTCTAAGGTGACTGCATGGGCTATCAAGAATGGGATCTACCTAAGTACTTCATCAAACTATTACCCTCAGGGTAATGGCTAGGCTGAGTCTACAAACAAGAACTTGTTGAGGATCATTAGGAGGACTCTTGATGAAAATCAGAGGTCTTGGTATACTAAGTTGAAATCAGCCTTATGGGCTGATAGGATAACTCCCAAGAGATCTACAAGTAACTCTCCATTTAAGCTTGTTTATGGGAGAGAGGCAATTTTGCCGATGTCACTTGAGTTGCCAACATTGGAACTCATGAAACAGTTGGAGTTGTTGGATTTTGAGCCCATGGAAGTCAGATATGTAGAATTGATGGAGCTCCAAGAAATCAGAAATCAGGCATCCCATGCAATGGAGAAGGACCACGCTTTGATAAAGAAGATCTTTAATAGAAAGGCCAAGAATATATCCTTCCAAGATGGAGATCTAGTGTTAAAATGGGATGCAGATAGAGAAAAAATGGGAAGGCATTCAAAATTTGATGCCATTTGGAGTGGCCCATACATGGTCACAAAGTGTAAAGACAACAATGCTTTCCAATTGTCTTCATTGGATGGTGAAGAAGTACAGATTCCAGTCAATGGAATCCATCTAAAGCATTGTTATTGAAAGGAACTCTCCACCTTGTACATATTAGCTTAGGTTTCCATTCCTCTAAGTGCTTATGCACATTTTTTTGCTGTAGATTAGCTTTGCTTTCCCTAAGTGCTTTGGCACACGCTTGCTATTCCTGGGAATGTATTTGTAGGCATTGCTCCATCAGGTGATATTCCATCTTCCTCCTTGCAGTGTTCTAGTCAGTTGGGGTATCAAACAGAGAATTCGATGACTCCATGCCCAATGGATTACTTCAGGCAACTGGTAACTTCATCTAGCAGGCAGATGACCCCTCTGAGTCACCAAAATTGTTATCCAAAATGTGCCCCCTGCTCATTTTGTGGCTAACTCCTTTCATTCTTCCCTCTCTTGTGCCTCAAACATAATTTTTTGCTTTTTAGGCACTCAAAACTATCTAGAAATGACACCATTGGATAGAGCTCTCTCTCAGCTTTCCAGAAAGGTAAAATTTTCCTCCTAACTTCATGTATTTTTTAAGTTATGGCTCGGTGGAGTTTTTGTGGGAAATTTTCCCCTAAAAGGCCCACAACCAATGAGATGTCGCCACGTGTCCAAGGAAGTGGCGGGGGTCGGAGGAAAACTTGGTTTTTTACCAAGTGTTTTGGCAAAATTTCAAAAGGAAGATTTTTCCCCGCAAGCCCGCTGACAAATAAGATGATGCCACGTGTCCAGGGGAGAAATTTGAAAAATTTGGCTAAGTGTTACGCATGGAAAATTTTGGAGGGAAGGTCCGCGCCCAATCATATTGCGCCACGAGTCCTATGGTGTGGGAGTTTCAGAGGGCGGAGGAGAAGTTGGATTTTTGGCAAAGTGTTTCACCAAATTTCAAAAGAGGGAGTTTTTGGCCCACTGCCCCCACCAATCAATCATGTTTCGACATGTGTCCCTAGGGGTCAGAGCCACGGAGCGCGGGAGGGAATTGGGACTTTTTCCCAAAGTGTTGGCGCAAAAGAAAATATTTGCCCCAAGGGCCCACAACCAATAATATGTCACCACATGTCTTGGAATGGTGGAGCATGGGGAGAATTGAGAAATTTTCCCAAAGAAAAAATGAAGGAATTTTTCAAAGGGAAAAACCCGCCCCCTAAATGCGAGCCAATGGAATCTCGCCACGTGTCCAGGTGGCGCAAAAAAATCAAAGAAAAGGCCACATGGAAAATTTAAAGGGGAAAACCTACATCCAATGGAGTTTTTCCATGTGTCTAAAGGGGAAAATGATCAAATGGCCCGTGGAAAATTCAAGAAGAAAGGCCCGCACCCAATCAGCACATGCCACGTGGCCTTAGCTCACGGGCACTGCGGGGATTTTTTTGAAAATTTTCCAAATGGAAAAATAAAGGAAAATGGAGCAAGAAAGGCCCACACCCAATAAAAACATGCCACATGGCACCTGGAATGGCAGAGCATGGGGATTTTTTGGGAGATTTTCCCAAATGCAAAAAAGGTGAAAAAATTCAAATTTTTGCCTGCTAACCCGATTTGGCCCTGTTTTGCCCTAAAATTTCAAATGGCCATATCTTTTGATCCAAAGCTCATTTTTTCACGTTCTTGATATCAATGGAAAGATGGTGAAATTATCTACAAGATTCCAAGGTAAATTTTGCATTTTTATGGATTTTGGAGAGAGAAAATTGAAAAACACCTCTGGCACTGGTCATGGACAGAAATGATGTTTCAACAACCATTTTTAATGAAGAATGGTTGCATTCTCTCCCAGCATGGCCAAAAATGTCAGGGCATGGGCCTATAAGGATTCCCATGATTTTTTAATCATGTTTTGGTTAATGGTTGAATTTCTCCCATGTTTTCCCATGTTTCTCTCTCCTGGGCTCGTCCCTTGCACTATAAAAGCCAGATTTGGCTCATTTTCAAAGGGTTGAACATTTTTTGTGTATAGCAAGCTCCCTTTTTCACCTTGGAAGTGATTTTGTGGAATATCAGACCTTTTCTAAGAACTACAACCTATTTTTGCCTCTCAGGTGTTGTAATGCATGTATTTTGATATTAAAATGACAATGCAAGCTCTGTGAATGAGTTTCAATCCTCTACTTATGTTGTTTGCTTCCTTTTTGATCTTTCATTACATGTCATCAGTTTGTGCATGATGTTTTTGTTGCATTTCCATGATTTGAGTCAATCTGCAGAAGTAAAAAATTCTCACCACTCCTTTGGTGCATCACCTTATTAACATTAGTTTTAGTTTTTTGCATCCTCTATCTTTCCCCTTTGAAATTTAGAGTAGGATTAGGAATATAAACCTTTGCAACTTATAAGTGATAAATTTGATCAGAAAAGTTGAGGAACCAGCCTCTAATCTGGAGATTCCTTTCCCATTTTACAAGTCCCACACTTGGGGAAAGGATTCAATGTTGTGCAATCACACTGGATGCTTAGAATGATCAAACTAGAAATCTGATCAACATCCAGGGGTGCTGCTAATTTGCAACAATAGGACCACTATGGTGGGGTCAATACCGAGCATGTCTGTGTAGACCAAGCGAAAGCATGGTTATGATCTCAGAGAAAGGAAGTGACGGCTTCTTGTTCAGTAGCATCTAAAGATTGTCTGATCTTTAGGATGTGTGGGTCATCATGAGTATGAATGTTTATCTCAATAATCGATTCATTCAACATAGTTTACGTCTCAGAGGGTAATGATCGATGAATATATGAGTCTTCTGCACCAAGGTAGGTGAGTATGGATTCATCATCCTAACATTGAATGATGTTAATGGTAGGTGTGTCATCATCGATCATCTCAGGATAGAGGAATGGAAGAGTGGAAGGGGACTCGCCTTCACGTTGATAATTCAAAGGCAACAAGGAAATGGTGTTTATGAAAAAAAAAAAGTTTGGAGGGATAGATTCAGGATCCATCGACTCCATCGGTGAGGGTGATAATGAAGGTAGAGTGGTTGAAGGTAGTGATGAAGATGAAGGTGGAGGAGGGATAAGGTCTTTAATGAGTTCAATGTGGTCCTGTTTGGTAGGAGGTTTGAGGAAGCTAATATAACTACGGTCATTATGTTTGCGGGTGGTACATGGAATAACGGTATGGCAGCCTTGCTCATAAAATCCAAAACCCAAACCCTTCCATGCACAACAGTGTAGGAAGGTGTGGGTGAAATTGTGATTGGTAAGTGATTGGAAGTCCATGGAAAATGGGTAGGGTTGTGATGGTAGTTCAGGTGTGTAAGTGGTAGTATCAAGTCCCCCATAGGTGAGACTAGTATGAAGATGAGGAGGACCATAAAGGAGGTGTTATCCTATACAATGATCATAGCGAGGGTGCTGGTGAAGGCTTCCATGCTCGTGTGGAGTAAGGAAGGTGTTGGCACTATATAGGTGGTACTTCCCCAAAGGAATTGAAAAACACTTTCTAAGGAATCAGTGGTTGGTATGTGGGTAGCTAGTATAGATGATGTGTCGGAGGTCGATGTGGAGGTGGCATTAATGGATTGGGAAGCTAATGGGCCAGCCATGAAATTTATAGCAGTGGTAGGCATGGAGGAGGTATGTACGGTAAAAGTAGCGGTGGTACTAGTAGGTGTGGGTGTAGGTATAGGTGAAGCGGTATTGGTTGCGAAAGTAGATGGCTTGACCGGTATGAGTACATCATTGGGTCGGTCAAGCATGTTGAATGTTTTGAAAGGTGATGGGTCAACTAGAATGGTATAAGTGTATCCTTCATGTTCAAACTTTACACAATGATGTAAAGTGGAGGGGACAAAACCCATGACATGGATCTAGGGTCTACCAAGCAACAAGTTATATTGGAATTCCCCCTCCAAAACATAAAACAATTCTGGAATAGTGCGGAGGCCCAAACAAATGTGAAGGATGACAGTGCCTAGTGTGGAGGTGATAGCGTCATTGAATGAATGCAACATGACCAGATGTTTATGCATGTAATTTTCAGGTATGTGCATTTGAGAAAATGCGTGGGATGAAATGATGTTAATGCTAGCACCTCCATCAATCATCACACGACTCACCTGTATGTCATCAATGTGTACAGATATGAAGAGGGTTGGGTCTGGGTCATCAGTTTGGTATGACATGATCTCTATCTCTGAGAAGCTGAGGGAGACCACTTGGTGAACAAGGTGAGGTGGGGATGAAGGTGGTTATTTGGTGAGCGATGCTACATGATGGGGTGTGATAATGGAGGCTACGAGTGTAGGGTCATTGGGTGAAACCTCAATAGTTTGAAGAACCTCCATGAGCGCTTAACAATGGGATTCTGAGGTTTGGATGAGGTCGTATAAGGACATTTTGAGTGGATATTGGTGTAATTATTTGAGCATGGTGTGATGTGTGACACCATTAGAAATGGGGTATGTGGGGCTGCGGATAGTTATTTTAGGTGTGGGGGCAGATGGTATGTTGGGTATAGGATTGGTTAGTGGGTCAGTTACCTTTCCTTTACCCTTCTACACATGCGTAGCGACGTAAACCATGTGGATTTGAGGGAATTTGTCAAATGGAGAGGGTGTAGGGTAAGTGGTATAATGACATGAAGGGAAAAAACCCACTGGAGGAGAAAATCCTTGTGAGGTTAGTTAGGTGCAACAACATTTGGGAGGTGGCGTGGCAAGTTCTCTGATGCGAACCATATTAATTTCAAATTTTGTGTGTGGTTCTCGGAGCTGTGAGGGTGGAGGTTGTGGTTGTTGAGTGGGTAATGTGGGAAGGGGTGTAGGTGAAGTAGGGTCCTCGTCAAGAAGGTCATCATCATCAAAGTTGTTTTTGGGTGGACACAATTGGATAAGGATAGTTTTCAAGGCCTTGCAGTTCTCCACATCGTGCCCTGACACATGATGGTATACATAAATTTTGGTATCATCAAACCCCTTTGGCTTGGGTTTGAGGGGGTCATAAGGTCGAAGTGGCAGTAATGTGATAATAGAAGTCTTGAGGAGGTTGGTTAAAATTTGGGCATAGGACCCTGCTAGTGGATCACAATGGGAAGTGAATGTTGGTTTGGGTGTAGGTGAGGTTGGTTGTCTGGGAAATGTTTTTGGAAGAGTAGGAATAGGTCGAGCTATGGGTTTACGTGCCGACGTGGTTTGAGGTATCATTCGGGTTCGTTTAGGTAGGGGTATAGTAGATGGATGGGTAGGAGGATGTGGGGTTTTTTTGACTACCTTGTGGTGGGGTAGTGGGGTTTTGGTTTTGGGTTACACCTTCTTGGGTAAAGGTGAGGTGGGTATATGGGGTCTAGAAGGAAAAGTAGATAGAGGAAGAGGGCGAGTTACCCACGGGGATAATGGGGGTGCTATGAAGGTAGATGATGTAGGTCATGCTTGGGGTGTAAGGGACAATGACTGAAGTGTAGTAGGTAGTGAAGCAATGGCTAGATGTATCGGGGGTATTGGTGGTAAAGAGACAGTATGTACGGGTATGAGTCATGTCGTGTGCCTGGATGTGGGTGGTTGTGTTATTAGTTTATGGATGGGTGAAGGGTGCTTGACCATGTTGGGTAGCTGAGGTCTTAAGGTAGTCGGGACAAGTGTGGGTGTGATTGGTGTGGTATGGGTATGAGGTTGATGAGTTTGTTTCTTTAGTTTGGGTGTCAAGGTAGGTGTTGTATTGACATTGGAGGATGTAGCTAAATCTAGTTTAATAGGTGGATGAGTAAGGTTGGTGGTCGGGGTGACCCCTAAAGTGGTAATAGGTTTAGTGGAGGTAAATATTGTGGGTATGGGTTTGGGTTTATGGATATGTCTAGTTATGGGTAAGGGTGTGGTGTGAGTGTTAACAAATATCATGGAAAGGGTTGCAACAATAGTAGTTTTATTTGGTTTGATGGGTGGAAATGTGCTTGGGTAGATAGTGGAGGTGTCATCAAGGGATCTCTGCATTTGTGTTGAATTAGGGAGGAAGAGGTGCCCCCATAATAAATCCCTATCCACATAATCCAAGTGATCGGCCAAACGTGAGAATGGCACGTTTGTGGGTGGAGTTGGTGAAGACCTAATGGGAATTCCTATAAAATGCATCTTAGAGAAAGGGAATTGGCCAACTTCAGCTTATGTGGATAAGAGAGCTGAAAGTAGGTCTGTTGGATGTTGGGTAGCTGATGGAGAATGCTTGCCAAGAGGAAAAGGTATCTCCACTGGATCTATGATGGGTGGAAGAGATGATGGGAGTTCCTCAACAAGTGGAGAAATAGATAGGTGCTCCTTTATGGGTGGAGGAGGTAATGGATGCTCCTTTGTGAGGGGAGAAGATAATAGGTTCTCCTCTATGGGTGGAGGAGGTAATGGGTGCTCCTCTATGGGTTGAGGAGGTATGGTAGGTAAAGGCTCTTTAAGTGGAGAAACTAGGGGTGAGATGTTCTCAATTTTAGTAGAAGACTCCTCTGTAGGTGATGTAGGAGATGAAGGGTGTTCTTCTATTGGTGAAGGAACAGTGATGGTTGGTTCTAATGTGGAAGGAGGATTTCAGGCTAGGATTTCCTCTTTGGAAGGGATGTGAGGTAGTTGAGATGTGACAGGTACCTCATTAAAGATTGTGTGAACCTCACGAGTATGGGTATCATGAGTGGATGTCTCACTGGTTTGATTGGATTAAGGGGCATGATTGGGAAATGGTTTTTTTAAGATTTGTATATTTTGGTTGGGGGCAGCGTTAGGATTATCCAAGTCAACTTTCCTTTCTTGAGAATTTCTTGGATAATATTCTTAAAATTGATATAGTTTTCGTCACTATGACCTTTCACTCGATGATAGTTAAAAAAATCTTGTTCCTTATACCACGCGGACATGGGGTGAGAAGGGTCAAAACCAGTGTGTGGTTTTATGGGTGGAAGGGTGAGGGCACTAGCTTTGATCAGCTTTCCTAAAATAGAAGAGTAGGGTTCCCCAATCGGGATATATTTTCACTGCTCTTGTCTGAATCGAAAATCCTGTATGGGTGATAGATTAGATGAGGGTGTAGTCTGATTGGATGGATTAACTAGGCCGGCCTTGAGTACCACTACATTAGTGGTACCTTTAGCCTTCGAGTAATTGATTGGAGGTTTGGAGGAAGAGGAGGTTTCATTTGACTCGAATGTCAAATTCTTATTTCGTAATTGGATTTTCTTCTCTTCAATGGCCCGAATTTCTATCTTTCATGCCATAGTGAATGCCTCATCAAATGTTCAAAAATTTTGGACCTGCAAGGTCAGGGAGATATGTCTGGCACAATCTCAGGTAAAGAGCTCAATGAGTTCAGTTTGTGGCAGTTGAAAGGTAAGTTGATTGATTAGGCTACACCAGTAAGTGACAAAATATGCGATAGATTCATCCTCGTACTGGCGTGTGGAATATAGACGGTCATGGTAACTTTATTGGAAATATTGATAGAAAAATGATCCAAAAAATCTTGGGCTACCTGATTGAATGAAAATATGGAGTGTTTGGGTAACCCACTATACCAGTCTAATGCAGGTCTAGCGAGGGACATGGGAAAAGTTCTCAAAAGTAAGGCATCATCATGAGCAATCAAATAACACCCATGTTTGAACAAGCACAAATGATGTTGTGGGTCTTCCTTACTATTGAAGCGGTTGAATTTAGGCATTTCCCAATGCACAGGGTATGAACGGATGGGAATGGATGGGTGAATAGGCTCATTGCAAATCTCATCGTAAGTGAGAGTGTTGTGGGAGCCAAAAACTGATGCCTCCAGTGTTTGCATCTTGTCCATCATCAATTTAATTAGGTCATTGGTGGGTTGTGATGATTGGATGCCTCCTATAACATGAGGAGGTTGGTTTTGGTTATATAATGGGTGTGGAATTCCAGTGTATGGGGCTGCCATGTAAGGTGGTGGAGAAGAAGACAATGAAATACGGGGTACGTACCTGGAATGAACAATAGATGAAACATGCGGTTGTTGGTAGTATGTATATGGGGGAGGAAGGGTCATGGTAACCCTAGTGGAAATAGGGGCTAATGATTATGGAATGGAAAGAACAACATTCTGAAATGGGGTAGAGGTCACTGACACTGGAGGTGGTAATGTAGCTACAGGTATGTGTGAGACATGAGGGATGGATGAGGTTGTGTTTGGGGTAATTTCGAGGTTATGGTGGATGTAATGGGTGCCACAGAGGTAACAGATGCGGCAGTCATAGTGGATATAGGACCTAACTATGAAACGACTGGGGGTAAAGTGGAAGGTAGCAACACTGAACTAGATGGGGCTGATGCAGAAGTGGGTGCAAGATTCAGGGGGATAGATACGATCATGATGTATATCAAATGACCTAAGGCATCTCAAGTGGATGAATGGGAGAGGTAAAACTACAAGGTGACAAGATTTTGGTCAAGGAGCCGTGTGAACTCCTCATCTCTAGTAGTGATATTAGTAGGCTGGATGAGATCCATGGCTGGTGATAAAATAGAAGGTGGTGAAGGACTAGGTGGGAGCGGTTGGAAACTGGTGTGGAACATGAGGGTGTTCACTTGTCTTTGGGTTAGTACCATGTGAACCAATACTGATCATGTGGGGCTGCTTCTCTATAAATGTTATAGAGAACAACTGAAAAATAATGGATGAAGTAAAAAATGGTGGGTGGAATGTGAAATAGGATAACTGATGCAGGTTAGGGAAAATTGACGTCGGTCAGGGGTAACCACTACCGGTCACTATGGAGAATAGGCAGTGAGTAATCAGTGAGGCAGAAAGCAAAATCTGACAAGTATGCCAAATCTGGGGATGTGTAAAACATTAATGGAAAAAATGACAATGACAGAAACTGTGGGAAGTGGGAAAAAAAGTGAAGTGAGAATGTCCTTTTGAGTAGGTTAGAAAAAGGACCTGGAACTGACATCGGTTGGGTTTAACCAATGGCGGTCAGAAGGTAACTGATGACAGTTACTGTGAAATTGAAATAGTGATGAGAAAAAGTGGTTGTGAATTATAATATGATGTGGAATCAGACCCTAAATTCTGGGAATGATGGTGATATGGCCCAGACACACTTAGGTGAAGTCATAATACACCGACTATGATTAGGAGTGTACGAGGAAAGACAAAAATAATGATCGAAAGCTCTCACCTCAAAACGCAAATCAAGAAGAACACTAAGAAAGAACATTCCTAAAGTGCCTATTCTATTACGTTTGTTCAGCTTATGCTATTTGTGTGGACTGACTGTTATGAACAGAACAATAGAATTTTTTGGTGAGGAAGGCTTCCTACGAAGAAAGAGTTCTAAAGGGTGAGGTTTCAGGAATGTTATGGTGGGGGGGGGGAGTTCACTCTAAAGTATGACTCGACAGAGTAGCGAGCTAGGTGCCCACTGTGCTATGATCATGTGATCACCTACAACTTCTTCTAGGTAAGATGTTGTTTAAGAATGTATGTATTTGAATTTTTGTGTGGTTTGGTAAGACTCAGAGAAAGAGAAAAGGATAGAAGTGCTTTTCTATGATTTGTTTGTCAACCATCAGCTGGTCATGACCTCCAGCATATAGGTTGCCCTCATTTAATGTGAGCTAATGCAGAAAATCAGAATGGAATGCAATGATTTTAGAACCCAAATCGAAAATGTGAAATTGGATGATCACAATAAGATGAAGAGGAAGAGGGATGCTCTTTCACTACAATATAGAAAGCATGAAGAAATGATTCTTTTTAAATACACCAAAAGAAAAGTTTCCTTTAGAGAAAATAGAAAGAAGGAGTGGATTACTAAGGAAGAAAATTAGTGTGTACACTTTTAGAAGGGAAACAAACACACAATTTTTTCCTAGGAATGAATGAAATGCAAGGAACCCCAGATGGGTCCCACCGGGTGTGCCAAAATGTTTCACCTTTTTCTTAGATTGTTTCTTTGAATTATTGATGAAACAGATAGGGTAATGGGTGTAGGAGGAATACCTATTCAAATGTCAGTTGATGGGTTGTTGCGTGCATATGACTTCTGGATCCACAAGTTGACCGTGAGAGCTTCCTTTTGGCTAGGAGGAACTACCTGTAATGAAAGCAAGACCACTAAAAATAATTAAACAATATGGGCAGTGAACTGCCTAGCATGAGCTAGATCTGAGGAAGCATGATACTTCCTAGATGGCTGTCAGTCCACTATTTTAAACAAATTAATGCGGTAAACAAAGTAAATCCTATTGTTATTTTAAAATGATTTAGGTATCTCACTTAAAAACACAATAAGAAAATAGATCTAATCTAACAGGATAAGCTAGAATAGAATCCATAGGTCAAATGATTGCTTCTGGGTTCTGCAAGTCTAATAAAGGTCTCAAGTAGGTCTCAGGTAAGTGAGGGTGAGGTAAAATTAGGTGGGTAGGTCTCTGTTTAAGGCTATGTAGGCAAACACAGAGACCGGCATCGGTCAGGGATGACTGACATCGGTTAGGTATAACCAGCGCTGGTTACTGTGAGATCTAGAAATGTCACAGAACAGGGTTTTGGTCTCCTTTGTGATTGCACAAAGGGTTTTGGTTGGTCGAGAGGAGGTATCAGGTGACTGGAATAGGTTTTTACAAGGTTTTGATGGGTCTATGGAGATACAAAATGTTGGAGATGGTCAATAGGGAGCAAGATAAACAATGGGTGATAAAATGATGATGAACTGAAATAACCAAGAGAAGTATGACATTATACTTACTTGGATTTCATTTCTGAAGGTTTGTGTGTGAAGGATGGAGGTGTTAATGATGGGTTTGAAGACTGCAAGTGATCACCGACTGAAGAAAAGCTTCTGCATGGGCTGCATGCATGCTTCCTCTTTGCTTAGATAGATCAGAACGTGGCTGGGATGGCTGTGCAGGAGAAGATCCTCAATCTCCTTCCTTGGATGTCAGTTCTTGTTGGAATCGACTCTCTGAAGATGTGTTATCTTTCCAAGATTTTTTTCTTGCTCATAAACCTTTTTTCTTCCAACTTTCCAGTTTCAAGTTCCAAGTTCCCAACCTTGAGAATAAAGGTTTTTTTGGGTTAAAAGGGGTAACCGATGGCGGTTTGACTTAACCAGTGATGGTTAGGGGTAACCGATGTCGGTCAAGGTGGGATTTCCTAGGTTTACCAAACTTAGGGAGATCCTCTTGATTTCCTCGGATCTTGTGTCATTATCCCGCGGATTAGACTGGGAGCTTCTTGTGAGCATGTGGGAATGTGGTTAGAGGGAGTGTAGGCATTGATTTTTAGGGTTTGGGTAAGTCTTAGTTAGTTATGGTAACTTGCTAAGAATAGGTCTTAGGGTGAGTTGGCTTGATGAGGTCTCTAGGTGAGGTGCATGTGTGGATATTATCTAAATTAAGATATTTAAATAATAAATATGGTGGGGATAATGAATTAATTTAATTAGATTAATTGAATTAATATTAGTGATGTGAAGGGGGTCATGGCTAGGTTAATGTGATGAAGGGTGTTTATATGTTGAGGAATGAAAGGGGAGTGTGACCTAATTTTAGTTTCTACAAATTTGTAGGCCATGGTGTCTGTAAATTTGTTGGTTGACCATGGGATGGTTTAAAGGGTGTAACGATCAAAGGTGGTAAAAAGTATGTCTACATGATGTTTATACTTTTTAAGTATCTCGTTACGACATTGGCACATACCATTGACTTGGTTTATGACCAATTGTGAATCACCAAAGATGTGGATTGATTTGACATTGAGGGCATAGGCAGTCTGGAGACCTAGTATGAGAACTAATTTACTGTCACATGGGGACCACATATTGTCACAGGCACTAACTTACCTTTTTAGAAAGATGGAGGATTCTTCTACATCATCCAATCATCACTTTGGAAAAATCAATCAAAACTGGGCTGGTACAATCAATCTTCTCCAAGTCACTTTGAGTTAGGGTTCAGCTAGGGTTTCAAACCAACTTATCTTCTTAATGATCATTCATAAAAAATTGACAATAAAATCACCTTGTTATTTTTTTGAAACCTTAATAATTGACCTAAAACTATATTCCAAATATATCAGGTCCCCGTACAAAGCACACAACTAACAACGAGCATCTGAATGTCCAATTTTTCTTTAAAATCACATTTTAAAACACCTAGTTTTTACAAAACTAAATTATATTGTAATTAATTCTTCAGAATGACCAAAAATTTGTCATGAACCATTACAAAAATATCCTTCATCCCAAATAAATCTAAAACTCTCCATACATTAAGACTTACTTGTTCTTACTTACCTGTTTCTCACCTGCTTTCTTCCCAAGGACCCTAAAACACTATCAAATCTCTGCAAACTAACCTCAAACTCATCATTCATGTCATATACCTCATTATCATAATTCTACCATGCTCTAAAAATACTAATCATCTCCAAATTTCATACCTCCATCTCATTCTGCATGCTCTAGGGCTAGGAATAGGCCTGGAATGACCTGACTCAACCATGAAACCTCATGAACTGACCGTGCTAACCTCATGTAGACCCATGTACATCTCTAAAACAACTCACAACCCATGAATGACCTTATGAAAAACCTCACTTAGCTTGGGATACCTCATATTATTACTATACTCCACTAGCCATGCTCTAGGACAACACAAAAATCACCAAACCCTGACACTACTAATCAACATTCATGCTTGACATCTAATTGACACCTTATGGAGACTCACATGATGTCATGAAACCATTTTATATAAATTAAATTGACATTAATGACAAAACAAACAAACAATGGCCAACAACAAGGACATGATAGGGAGTTAGATTAGATTTCTACACATTATGAGAACTACATAGATTTTTCTCCTATTGGAGATGGGATGCAGTGTAGTACATGACATGGTTAAGTAGTGGTAGACCACTAGGGTTATTCCAAATCCATTTATACATGGATTTAACCATTTACCATGTAAGAATGTTCATAAAATGATAGTATAGGTACTTTAGGGTTTTATGCATTAAATATCATTATAGGAAGGTATCAAATAGCTACAATCCTTAGGGATAGACATTGAAGCATATTATTAGGCCACCAAAAGGAACCATAATTTATACAACCTAATTTTTTTCTAGTCCAAGACATACATAACAATACTGGACCATACTATGCCTCAACGGGACGTATACATTTTTGTAGATAAACATTTTACACTTATAGTCTCAAGGATGAAGCATTCCTATATTCTCACTAGCATGTACATCCAATATAAAAAACTAGACCACTCATGTACTTCCCATTTAAGCTAAATTATCATCCCTCTTTTGGAAAGATTAGTTTCATCATTCTATCATCTTTTACATATTGTTAACTATATTCTAAGTTGCATGGTTAATATGGATTGACTAATTTAGAATATTCTACCCGTAACATTATTGCACCTATTAATTAGTAAATAACTCATATAAAATCCTCATTTTTTTCTTTTAGGGTGTAAACATTTGGTAAACCTAATCATTGATAAAAGCTTATGTGTCTCTTGGGATTCTCATCCTTTTGTAATTGATCTTAATATTTTCCCTCTTTTGCACCTTCATGGCTTATTTTGTAGTATCATTATCTTATTCATATATGAATGAGCCCAAATATGAGGATCTCACTAATATCAACGTGTTTGATGATTTTGATATTTTTTCTTAGTATGAATGTGATGAAACATATGAAGATGTAATGATATCCTTTGCAATACTTATTACAAGACATTTTATTATTACTTATCTATTTTATAAGGAAATCTCTACTATCATTACCAAGCATTATAAAAAAAGAGGCCTACCATAATGAATTTTATACTCATACCCATGGTCTTCTTGAGTGTTATGAAATATCATATAGTCACTTCTTAAAAAATCTTACTCTTTTATACATTCTTAGAAACTGGATAAAGAATATTTGAGATTATTCTATGAGGATCAAAATAGAAACCCATGTACATCAACAAGGTTGCACTCCAATGGTGATGACCAAACTCAAACTAATCAACAATTGTAATCAAACAACAAAAATCATGCATAGAATAAATAGGTCTATTAATTCTCATATATCAAAAGAAGGGTATATATGGGAGTTTTGTGTAACTCCTGTACCTAGATAATAATTCCTTCCATGAAGGAAATAGGAGTTAGGATTCCCAATAGGTAATGTAACTCCTATGACACTTATGATGCATATTAAAATGAGAGATTCTATGACAAAAAATTTCATATGTCATATAACTCTTATGACCTATGATATCATCTAAGTGATATGACACACCAAGTGAGGTGGACAAGACTTTGAGTGATGACAGGGAAATTCACATAGACCAACATCTCCCTTCATCGAAGGTGAGGTAGAGGTCATGGTAAGTCAGAAAAAAAGAGAACTCCCCTAGAAAACTAATAAAGATGTGTCCGATGGGTCCCAAAAACTAAAGGCCTGATAAGGTGCCCATGTACAAACCACAATCTTTCTAGAAAATAAGAAGAGGAGAAGAGGAACAGAAATTCCAAAGAAGATGGGAAGATATAGAAGACCTCACCCCAAGAAGAGAGTGCAAGTGAAGGAACTTAGCTTGAGTGAAGGGATTGGTAAACATGTCTGTAACCTGATCAGATATATGATAAAACTATAAGTCAATGATGTCTCCATGAATAAACTCTTGTATGAAGTACATTTGGATATCAATATGCTTCATTTGATGATGTTGAACATGATTTCAAAAAATTGAGATGGTGCTCATATTGTCAAAGTAAATGATAATAGGATACCAAGTGAATACCAAACTCTATCGGAATCCCATATAGCCAAACAACTTATGTGGCAACATTGACTTCTCCCCTATATTATGCCTCTATAGAATATATCAAATTTTCATTCTACTTCTTGATTGAATAAATGATCAAACATAAACTAAGAGAAAAACTATATCCTGAGGTAGATTTTTTATGATTGAGATTACCGACCCAATCAGAATTAAAAAATCCAAATAGATCAATCTTTTCCCCTCCTAAGTAATGAATTCCATCAGTGTGAGTGCCAAAAACATAGTGAAGGATCCACTTTAATGCTTTCCAATTTAAATCATGTGGCTCTTGCATAAATATATACATGATCCCAATAGCATACAAAAGATCCAACCAAGTGTGATTCATATAAATGAAGCTCCCAACCAATAATCCAATTGATCCAAAATGAAATGGTGAATAGATTACCCCCTGTCAAATTTTGTAAGGATCTTTGTGAGGGTTTTTCCCCCAGAAATGACCCCGAAGAAATTTTTGGTAAAGGAAAAAATTGAAGAACTTCTCTTCATTTATATCTTGTTCATAGTGATGTTTCTAGCCCTTTCCGATCTCCTTAATTTATTATAGCTCTATATATACTTACCTTCATTGATGAATTTTTGTGTTACACTTGGGTGTATTTTCTCAAAAAGAAATTTGAAGTTTTTGAGCACTTTCAATATTTAAATGCTCTTTCAAAAATACAAGATGAAAGGTATATCAAGTTTATTTGAATAGATAATGGAGGTGACCATTGAGAAATATGTTGAAATATTTATGTACCTCTGATGGGATTTTTTTGTAGTGTACAGTTGTTTACATCCCTTCGCAAAATGGAGTCACGAAAAGAAATAACTGAACACTTAAGAAGATGTCCACTTGTATGGTGAATTGCTCTTTCTATCTTTAAAACCATGTTCCACGTAAGGAAGTAAGAGGGATGCCACCCTTTGAATCTTGGTTTAGATGCAAACCTGAAGTCAAGCAGTTTTTTGTCTTTGGGTCCAATGTTATGGCCTTGGAACCATAGTATATACCTTATATATTTGTAGGTTATCCTAATGGCATGAAGGGATATATATTTTTGAACCATACAACTCATCAAATTTATATTGAGAGAAGTGTGAAGTTTTATGAGTTACCTTTGACTTATATTTCTCCATTTGCTGAGGTCCTTTTACCCCTCTCTAATTCTGATTCTAATTCTTATGATGATGATCTTATTACCCCTCCTTCTGATCCTCTAGCTCCTCATTCTTTGGAATCTTACTAGTCTAACAATAGTGATGATGATGAATTTTTCACTTCTTATTCACGCGAATAATATACATATTCTGAACCTGAATCTCCTGCTAGTCCATGTTGGGCTAGGCAGACATTGTAGAGTATTGGAAAATAGATAGGAGATCAATTAGATGAGAGATTAACTCATTCAAATTTCACTATACCCCACACCTTATTCACCTCTTCTTCTGACCCTCAGTATTTCTAGGAGGATTTTGGGATTCTTGGGTTATATTCTGCAATGGATAAGAATTCCTCACACATAAATAATGATACTTGGGATCTCACCCTTCTTCCAAAAGGAAGAAAATTTGTTTGGTGTAAGTGGGTTTGTAGCTAAACAAAGTATGGCGTTGATGGAGACATTGAGAAGTATAAAGCATGACTTATATCTAATTTTTTCTCCTAGATAGTTGGGATTAATTATTCAAATACCTTTTCTCTTTTTGCAAAGATTAATTCCATTTGATCCTCACCATTCCTACCATGAACAGATGGGAAGTCTACTAGATATATGTTAATATGGGTTTCCTTCATGGGGACCTATAGGAAGATATATATATGGAACAAAAATCAGGTTATGTACATGATTCCTCCCTTATTTACAAAATAAATAAGTCTCTATATGGACTTAAATAATCCCCTTGGGCTTGGTATGCTAAGATGGACTCCTCTCTTCTTGCATTAAGGTTCGCTAGTTGTCTCTCTGAACCTAATGTTTACGTTCTACAATAATATGAATCCATGATCATCCTTTTTTTGTATGTTGATGAATTTTTAACTATGTGTAACTCTTACTTGATCATTGATTATGTGAATATTTACTTAGCCAAAAATTTCTCCATGATCGACTTGGGTTTTCTTCATTACTTTCTTGGGACATATATTTCACAACTTGACTCGAGAAGTATAATTTTGTAACCTAAGTATGCCCTTGGTTTGCTATCTATATTTCACATGACTTATTGTAAGCCTTCTCTTACTCCTTTCCTTTCTGGGGTTACGTTAGTTGTCTATTTCTCCACTCCCATAGTTGATCCAAAATGACCAAAATTCTCATGTCAAATCTTGTTGATCTCATCTGCATGAGTAAGAAAGATGTTGGGAAACAAATAATAATTTGAGTGGGAGAAGGTGTATAACCATGACCTGTGATATACCCTTCCCTTAGCCGTTTCAGTGTCATCATGAAGCTCATGAATAATAGTTGAATTAGGATTAAATTCCAATTGTATTCCTTCTCCAAGGTGAGTGATTTTGTAAACTGATAGGATATTGGTAGAGTGACCAAGAATACTCAACACTTGGTTAAATGTTCCACCATTCAACTTTGTTGATCCACTACAAGAAACCAAAAATTGTAGCATTATCACCCAATGTGATTTGGGATATGCCATATGGATTGATGTTGGAAATATCAACATGTGAAGATACCATATAGTTTGATGCACAAAAATTAATGATCCATGTTGATGAAGGATTGAATTATCAGGGCATTTCCTTTATTCTTCTTATATTTAGACTCTTTTATTTTTAAAGACTTGGACTTCGAAGCATTTTATTTGATATACTCGAGAAAAACTATATTATTATTCTCAAGTAAATGACCTAGGTGAACTATTTTTTTCACATATAATGATGCTCCTCATGTACAATCTTCTTACAATAGGAACACTTACACTTTTCCTTCTTTTTCGTTAGGCTCAAAAGTAGAAGCGTTCATGTTAGATTTTTTTGTATTTGGTTGGTCTTGGTTTCCTTCTTAGGTTGGTCCTTTTTCTCTTTCTTATTTTCAGGTTTCTTATCCTTTCCCTTACCAATAATTATAGCAAGGTCATGAGACTTAGATTTGAGTGCTCCCATTTGAATTAACTTATCCTATTCTCAAATGAGATGGGATAAAAAGTTGTCAAATGATGGAATTTTCCATGTACTCCCTAGAGCTTCTATCGTGGCATGGAAAGTAGAAACAAAGATGGAGTATACAAGACCTAACTTAGAAATTATAAAAAATCAACTGGACATCCTTTTTCTAAAACTCACATTCCTTTAAGAGTAATCTATTGTGGAAAAAAATTGAGATGTAGGCATGTAGGTTATCACAGTAACTAGGATTTATTCCTACTAGTTTGTTCTATAACTCTTGTGCTCTCATGTCATCTTGTTTTCCAAACATATTGTCAAGATGTTTCTAGGATCAATCGGGTGTATTGAAAGACTCATTTGGAAGAGAAAGTTAGGAGAAATAGACATATAGAGAAGACCTAAGGATTCATCACATTTTTTCAGCCATTTAGATTTTTGGGGTTCATCGTCAAGCTCAGTCTTATCTCCCATAATTATGTGAAATAACCCTTAAACCCTTTATTTCATTACCATTTTAGATCTTTATTCAAATAAATTAAACAACATGAGAAAATGAATAGAAATATCATCCGTATTCAGGAGAGAAAAAGAGAATGCATAAGGAAAAGAGGCACACACACACCCCAGAACAATATTTTCACCCCTATTTGTGACATTTTATAGTTTAGTTCATTGATTACGATAAGAGACAAATGTGTGTCATGAAAATGTCAACCACTCACCTTACAATCAACATAAAAATGTGTAATTTTGGAGACCACAATCAATTTTTGTTGATCGTGATAGTTTGACACCGCAAACAATGCTAAAAACAAGAGAAGGGGAGAGAAACATAGTCATGTGTGACAAACAACATCTCAAGTTGTAAGAGAAAATCCCTTACTGCAAGGTTGTGGCAGACATGCTCACAAGCCCAAAAGTAATAATGAGATTTATACAATGCAAGAAAGGACTCAAAATAAGTACTAAAGTCTCCAGGACACAATAAAATATTCCAAAAATCAAAAGGGGCTCCAAAAATGCTACACACTTCCAACAAAAATTAGTGAAAAATTCCCAATAACCTTATTTTGCAAATATTTTCTTGATAATTTAATTATTAAAAAATAATGGGAAGTTAATTCAAAAATGGCTATACCTTCCGATTAAACTTAACCTACTTTACTATTTCCTCCTTTTTAATTATAAAGGCTCTACTTAAATTAAAATTATGTTTATTAAAAATAGCTTAAGATTCTTTTTTATAATATAAGTTATGAAATAAAACAAAAGAAATTATCATAATTTATAAACAAGATTTATATTAAAACAACAACGATATTTTTTAAAATTTGAAAAAGACAGAAAATAAAGTTAGGTCGGTCAAGGTTGAGGAGGAAGCTCCACGTGGTTAGAGGTGGTAGGCTTGAGGAGTGAGCTCAGTCGATAAGCCAGGTGAGTAGATTAAATGGTTGACTGAATTGGCTTAGAAAATGATGGGGGAGGGTGAGCCAAGAAATACATGTGAAGGTCCAAAATGGGTGAGCTCAAGTGTTATGCATAGAACTTATAGGGAATGAAAAATAGGGTGAGTAACGATAGGGACAAGTCCACAACAGTGAGAAAACAGGTTGAGTAATATCATGACATAGCCAGGTGAGAAGAATGGATGCGGGAGTAAATAAAAACATGGGCATGATTTTGATAGGGTTATCCAAGGAAGAAGACCACAAATCTAGGTAGGTGTAATCGAGATGAGAGAAAATAACACCAAAATAAGCATGAGTGAGTAGTTAAGACCCACACCAATGAGATGAGTAGGACAAATAAGATGAAAGGATATCTCTCTGAGTCAAACAAATTTTTGTGATAACACAAGGTTCCATGGGGTCGAGCTAAAAAAAATTAAAATTAAAATTCACCAAAAAAGGTTTGAAATGAAGAATTAGCTTGATGGGAGCCCGAATCATAGACATGTCGAGCTAGTCAAGAGGGGTATAGGGATCGATGATCCAAACAAGAAACTTAACTCGCTCACATCAAAAATAATCCTAGAACAGAGCTGTCTAAGCTAAGATAGCTCAACCCAGCTAGGTAGGAGATAGAGAAGGAGAGGAAACATGATAAATAGGGATATAATAGAATAGGGAGGAGTAGGAGCTAGGAGTAAAAAATTTCAACCAAAAAAATCAAATTTTTTAATGAAAAAATCAAATAACCAACAACCATAAATAGCTCTAAACACACTTTCTTCCAAATATAGATACAGTTAGCCAAATATTGCTGGAAAACACCTTAAAAATACACAAGGACAAAACCCAAAACAAAACAAAATCCCAAAACTAGAACTCTTAATCTAGATTATCGCGATTCCAAAATTATTATAACTTTCATGAGAATAAACTAAAACGAAACCATAAATAATTATAAATCAATGATAATGAGTGCATGTTTATGGAATCATAGCTCTAATACTGGTATGTAAGATTATTCCATGAGGATCAAAATAGAAACCCATGCATATAAAAAAGGTTTCACTCTAACAATGGTGAGCAAGATCCAAGTAATCATAAAGTATAATCAAACAACTAAAAATCATGCATAGAATAAACATGTCTACTCATTGTCATAGATAAAAATAAGGTTACATGTAGGAGTGTATTATAAGTCATGTGCCTAGAAAATCATTCCCTCTATGAGGGAAAGAGAAGTTATGATTCCCAAAATAGAATGTAACTCATATGACACCTATGATGCATTTTACAATGACATATTCTATGATGGAGTATGTTAAATGTCATACAACTTTTATGATCTATGATCTCACCTAAGTGAGATGAATCACCATGTTAGGTGAAAAAGACCCTAAGTGACAATGAGATAAGTCAAACACATCAACATCATACCCCCATATCCTTAAGTACTAAGTCTACTATTACACCGTCAACTATGGATACATTTACTATTTCCTCCTCTTCGATGCCCATATATTTGGGGAAATAAATACTCCCACACTCGAAAATATTATTATATCTATTCCTAGGTCTACTATAATTCCCACATATACTATATACACCCATGGGGGTTCTCAATCTTCTTTTTTTAGTACAAAATATCTTCAAACCCTTATTCATACTTTTCAATTTCTAATCTTACAATTACAAAAAGGTTCCTCTACCTCTTCTAATACCATGGATTCTACAAAATTACTTCACAAATCACTTACATCCAAAGTGGCCTCTTATCCCTTTCTTATTGATTTTTTTTTCTCTTAATCTTCTTATCTATGACAATAAGCTGATTTGAAAGATAACCTTTGAGATTTCCATGCTAATTACTTAGATTATTCTTACAACATATTACTTTCTAATATAGTTCCTAGAAGCCTCAAGGATTTATCTTTATATCTTTCCATTCATGCATTTCATGCCTTTACCCCTTTCGTTAATCAATTTATTATATAATTTTCCATCAATATTGGGGAAAAGGTGTCCTAAACTTAAATTTTTAAGATAATACAAGGCTCTAATTTTCCCATCAATTACTATGATCTATGACACAAGAATATGGTCACTAAGATGAACACTATCATAGCTGAAAATGAATTCCAAGATCTATTCACTCAAAACTTTTTTTTCTCTATTGCAAGGATCGATTATCTTTGAAAAGTATCATTCATTTGAACAATTATTGCATACACTAAAATAATATGGATATAAGATCCTTATTATGATCAATTTCAAATATGGTTTTATTTCTACTAACACATTTAATCCTAAGCTCCAAGAAAACCTAATTTCAAAGGAAAATATAATGAAAAAATAAATAATTCCAAAGCTTATATTAATGTTGTATCTCATCTTAAAAATATTCAGCTACAATGTCCTCAGTTTTAATTCACATGATTTCTTGGTGTACCTTAACTAGTACCTAAATAATTACTATATTTTTACCTTATATATCTTCCTCTAGCTCAAGAAGACTATACATACAAACCTCAAGGTAAAAAAATTTATGCTAATACCTTTTTCAATTATCATATATGTGCTGGTCATTCCAATGATTTATGTGTCAATTTTTTTCATTTTATTAAGGATCTTATTAATGGTATTTAAATTAAATGGGACACTCCCAATGATAAATCCAATCCTATTCATTATAGTTCTAAGATAAATATTTTCAATGATCCAATTCCTTATCACAAAAATGCTAAATACAATTCAAAAGTGCACCATAATTATTGAACTCATCCTCCTCCTCCATCTTATAATAATCCATTGGAATATTTTATTTGTAATATTACTACTATGCTACCTCCTATGCCCATTATTACATTTGATGATTTTGATATGGCTCATGTTATTGTTTTGGATACACTTTATATTCATAATTTTGTTTTCTAATTCCCTATCCATAGTGTTTTGATAGAAAATAATGTTAGACACAATATATGCACCATCAACCAAGTTTCAAAGAGAAAAACTTAGATCTAAGGATGGAATGTGAAATTTTCCAAGTGGATCCTCCATTCAATAGAGGCTAGAAGGATGACAAGAATATGTGGATCATTTTGGGTGTAGGGAACTCCAATGTCTTCTTGGAAAGAGTTTGTCATAACTACCCACATATTTCTATTGAATTTGTAGCTTCTTGGAAAGACCATATTGTTATATTTCGTGGGTAGAGGTGGTTAATGTTGTAAGGACTCATCACTCACATCACAAGAATGAGAACACATGGAACTAAATTATACAAAAAAATGTGATATGAATAAGTAGGAAGAAATTTTCTTGGATGAGGGAGAAAAAATCCAACAAATCTCAAGGGGGTTTATTTACACATCCATGCGTAGCCCATATGATGATATTTCTAGAATCATCATTAAGTATATGACTTGGGAAGGGAGGATACATCGAATTAACACCTACCACTTGGTGTTTTTGAACCATTCAGAAGATATCAGTTGGTAAGCCTTTAATTTATTCTTCTCATGTCGCTTAAAATTTATATTAAATAAGTTCAGTGGGGTAAGATAACTCACCCTTTGCATAAGGTTTTTATTCTTTTAATTTGCATGCATTTCATCAATCAAACCCCTAAGAGGAACCCCACTCCTTCCCTTACCTCAAAAAAGAGGCAAGGATATGGCATCATTTCCATAAGGGTTCTTCGTAGTAACAACAAGGGGAAAATGTAGTTGGTCCTAGTTTTACACAAGAAAACCCACAACAGGACATGGAAGAAGGGGATATTACTACTAATTGCTTACTAAGCCTAGGAAAAAACAAAGAGGAGGACCAAAATATGTTTCTACAAACTAAAGTGGAGTATCACAAGAATGTGATAAAATGGATTAGAAAGGATATTCATACCTTAAGGGGAAATGTGAAAGATATTATCACCTCACATAATGATAAGGACAACTAGAAATGGAAAGGGTTGGATAGTAAACTTGAGGAAGTTGAGAAAAAGTTCTCTCTCTTAGTGGATGGTTTTGTTTTTCAAGATACCATCATTAAATCCATTATGAAGGAACTCAATAATAAATACATCAAAGGAAAAGACAAAATATGAAAGGAAAAATAAGCGGAGAAAGAGAGCAATGCATGAAATATCTCCTTGAGATTTCTACCAAAATGCATAAATATAAACTATGTACTAGGTGTTTTACTATTTTTTGGATGTATTTGTGCTACACTTGGGTTGTAATTTGTCTTCACTTGGGCTATTTTAATACTGCTAATTATAGTTGTGTTAGTTTTTTGAAATGGTTTTGTTCCTTGTAATGTAAATTGGTATATCTAGATGAAAGATTCTTTTTGTAAAAAATTTGCGTTCTTGGAAAAACCCTTTTTTACCCAATTATCTCAAAAATATATGCACTCTCAAGATAATATCTTCTCTTATATATACTATGAAACATGTCTCATTTGATACTAATACATCTCTAGGACATGTTTTATTACCTATTACAATTGGATTCGTTAATATGGACATCCCCTTTTTAGTTATAACTTCTATTGGTTTATAAGATATGTATCTAGGTTTCAATTGGATGAATTAACTTAAGGTTATAACATCTGTGGTCTTTGTTTACCTCTTGCTTCACCAATCAAACCCCGAATGTGTTAGCACATCATCAATACTAGTTTGGAATTTCACCCGAGGAACACGTAGGTGCCAAGCCCCTCTTTCATGCAAGCTTCGTGAGAATGTTCTCCCTTAATAAGGGGATGTTTACACAAACAGAGAATGAACACACCCATTCTTGGAATCAATATTAAGAACTAAATCCTAGTCTAATTCACCAAAACACAAAATAACATGATCATACTATAATAAAAGTTGAACCAAATCACGATTAGCATTAAGAACACTTCTATTACAGCCATGAACATAAAAGAAAATGCATAGATCAAGATCCATCATACAAATGTTCATAACCATTCCATTATATTCATTCATCAAATTAAAGTATCCAATAGTACATTAAAAGAATTCCATGGATGGAGATATTTCATCAGAAGAGCTTTAATATACTCTCTATTATTGCTTCATTACAGATCTTACAATCACATATTACACATCTTTACTAGTTGTAGCTCTCTCGCTTGCTCGCACTCTCCCTCTAATGTCATGCAAGACCATCCATAAAGAGGAACTCGAAGGAATCTCTCATAACCACTCATCATTACAATAGAAGGCCTAAATGAAACTTTCATGATTTCCCTACCACTACCGAAGAACATACCAAATTTCATCATGTGTTTCCTCAATCGAGTATCCCTTAGCATACAAGTTCCAGCTAATCTATAAACAACTCGGTCCCTTATCCTTTCATGATAACTGTATTGATGCCCTGGACTATCATTTTCTTGAGTTGCAAGTCTACATAACTGTATCTGGTCACTTTTCCATCCATTCCCTAAATGCATCTTTACCCGTTGTCCAAAACCCATTAAGTCTCGAATCCATCCTATCTGGGCACAAGCCCTTGCACATCCCAAAAATCTACTTCCGCGAGTGCCTCCGCTCCTTGACTCTGTGTGCCACAAACCTTTTTGTATTACATAATTAGTTAATTTAGGGGTCCAACATCGCCCCACACTAATCTAATTTCTACTCCAGAAATCCTTCGCATTTCCTGAATCAAAATCTTAAATTCTAAAAAATTTATAAGGCAGAAATTTATTTCTCTAAACAAAAAAAGAATAGTGGAATTGAAAAAATTAGAATAAATAATGGAAAAATGGGAGAATATGCTATGTGGTCAACCCACTACGCAACCAATTAGAGGAGTTAAGAGAACCCCATGTCTATTTTGTCCTTCAACTTCTCCCAAGCATTTAATTTTGCTAAAGCCTTCCCTGGTGCTTCTCCTACAACGTTTAACACTTAGTTAGGGTTTAATTCCTCCACCTTCCCCTTGATCACATTAATGGATACCAAAAACTCCATGCATATACCTTCAAGTTCATCCATCCACTCAGTGATGGGATCCTAGAGTTCACTAATCCTAAAATCCATCTTCTCATACTTTTTTTTTATCTTATCTTTGTTAGTTGTGGTGTTAACAACTAACTGCATATGCTTAGCCTTTTTGATGGGGTTTTTCTCTTGTAAATTCTTGAAGGCATCCTCCTCTTCTTTCACCTATGCATCAGTGATGGGTTCACACTGTCTACAACTGTTGAAGCCCCTATCTTCAAGTATGTTCACTTTTTTGAGTTAAGTGATAAAGTACTCCAACTTAGTGATCTGGGATTCAATGATGAATTTGTTTTCTTCTTTCTCCTTGGCAAGATATGTAGTTATGGGCCCCATGCTATCCTTGATGTTTGTGAGCAACATCCCTAGAAGTTCTTTGAGATACTCCATTTTGTCCCCATAATTCGTCTTGGTCTGGCCCACCAATGCTAGACATTATTCCAAAATTCTCTTGATGAGGGTGTCAACTCAATCATAGGCCTCCTTGGTTCACTCCTACTCACCCTTCAGTCCTTGGCACAATCTTTCTACTTCCCTTTCATTTTCATTCTTCACCACGACTAAGGTCTGAACAGTTTCCCCTACATCCGAGATGTGTCGAATCACCTCCGAGGACATCTTTTGAAGCGTGTTGCATAATTTCTCATCTGGTAGGTGGATAGAATCCACCACCTTTTACATCTCTCCTCCCTTATTCATCAAGTGAATGGTCTCGATCTCATGATCATTGACCTCAAATTCAGGCTCTTCAAAGTAGAAATGCATATTCCATATTAGTATTTTTATGGTCCTATATATTCCCCTTTATTGATCCATCAAATCCCAACCATGTAGTTTTTCTAGTGAGAGGGTGACCTAGAACCTTGCGCATAATACCTTTTTAGGATCATCTAAAAAATCCATATGAGGAGACACAAATGTTCACTTTCTCCTTATTTCCTTGCACTTTGATCTTCGCTTCTTCGATCCTGAGGTGAACCCCTTGTCTTCCTTTATGAAAAAGGAGTCCCCTTTATCTTTTTCCCTTGGGTTGATGGTTTGTGTTGGGGAGGCCTTACACACTGGACTCTTCTCAGGTTCTATAGAATGATCCTATTTTTCATGTGACTTTCCCGCATCTATGGCTTTAGCTTCAACTCTCTTCTGTTCTTCAAGCTCTTCTCCCAATTTTGCATTAAAGGTGGTGGGGTCCTTCTCCTCTCCTTTTTTTGATCATATTGTGGAGCTTGATGCATCATGTGTCTTCTTATTCTTCTTTTCCAAATCTTCCTTCTTCTTCTCCTCCATGCACTTTGGTAGTGAAGCCTTAGCGCCACCTTGTTGTGAAGTGTTGGCACCCTTGCCACCATTGCACCACATTTAATACTTCCTCTTATGGGAAGTTTCTATCTTTCCTTCACTTTATTCTTCTTCTTCTTCCTCTCTTTAAACCTATACCTCTTTCATGGGTGAGATTGGTGCCTCCCGTGGCCTTGGAAAAGGGGAATTTGGTAACCTCCACTTCAATACCCCCTTGTGTTTTGGTGTGCAGTTGTATAAAAACTTAATGGACGTATCCCTTGATGGTGACACTAACTTGTGGGTGCAAATTCAGAAAATCTACCGTCCAAAACCTTGACATAGGAAATTCGATTTCCATACTTGTAAGTTGTGTGCAAGGTATGGACATCAGCATCCACCTTGTCTACTTCAAAAACCATATTTTGTGTGTCTTTTATTCGGTTGATGGAACACTTCATATATTTAGTAGTAAATGTGAAGGGGATGTTACACCTTGGTCCCATCTCTCCCTTGGCCATCATAAAATTTTCCAAGAAAAAGTGCTGTGTAACTACAAAATTAACTTGATCACCAAAAACTTACAAAATTTCATGGGGGATGTGCCAATCATTATCAAATGCCTCACATAATCATTCATACCACATGTTTATCTGAGCCTTGTAGGCACTCGAGATGGTCCCATCGAAATTGAAATTCATAAATTGTACTATAAGGGACGAGTATGTCAGTGGGTAAACCCATATGTTCCCATCTTGCCCATCTAGAACACCCATCTCCTAGAATACGATCAATATAATTATGGATCCCCATGTGATTTTCACTCCTTCCTCATTCTGCACTCATGCTTCTTCAATAATTCCATTTGGGATAAACTCTATAAAATTATAATGTGCCCTATTTGACACTCTATAGGTGTTAGTTTTCAGATTTGCACTTAGAATGAAACCACAATGAAGGGACAAGCAATTCCCTCCTCTTTAATGGGAGAGTTTCCCTTATTGAAAATAGGGGAAAAACTTAAGTACAAATACACAATATTTCATTCAATGGTGGTTTCCTGATATCTGGAAATGTGTTTAATGCCTGAAAATTTATTAATACATGAGGATAGAAGACTTGAAGAGAGGAGGGAGGAAGAAGAAGCCAATACTTTTACAGAAAAGAGATGGCAGAGAAAACCCTTATAAGTATTGAGAAAAATGAGATATAGAGTAGAACCGTTCACATTTATAATGGGAACAATCCACAGACTCAAAATTCTTGAGATTGTATAAACTAGAACACAAATTTTCTAAGCATGCAAGGATTAAATGATTCATAGATCAGAGCAAGAAGGAAAGAGAAAACATAGGAAAAAGGGGAAAACCCTTGTATTGCTTTCTTCAAATTCGAAATTACAGTTCTAAAATCTCAAAATTTCCACCTGTTACAATGGATTTGAAAGCATATGAAATAGCTCACAAGAGACGGTTACAACTTCCTCAAGCAAGCAAGAAATGGTTACAAATCATTCCAATCATTCACACCCTTTCAAATTCTTGATTCGCAAAGAAATGTTAATGGAAAAAAAAACTAGGCTTTCCAATATACGGCCGTTACATTATTTTGCGAGTTAAATATGGGCCATTCAATCTACTTTTATAACTTTAAATTTGCATCATCCACAGGGGAGAGATTTAAACTAAAGCGGGCCTACAGATGCCTTTTGCATTTTTTTCCTTTGAATTTGTGTCAAGGTAACACGTGGAGAGTTGGCTGGCTCTTTTATATTTATTCAATTTTGGCCTATTTCCTGCTTGACTTATGTTGACCCCTAGACACATGGAGAGTTAGCACTCATTTAAGTTTCTGCTTTAGAAATGCCTCCTAAAATTTCGTTAAACAGATGCATGGATTCTTCCACCAGTCCTAGACTTTTCAACAACCAACTCTATCTCTCCATTGACTCTGACCACGTGGTGAGATGGCACTCATTTAGAAACTGACATTTTTGGTTTCACTTCTAAAATCACGTCATTGAGGCATGTGGAGGCTTCCACCAACCCGCTCATACTTAGTCAATTTAAATAACTGATTTTGTCCCTTTTTGGACCTGGGACACGTGGAGGACTGGTACAAGATTGAGAATTACCCCTGGCTTTGACTCTTGAAGTTGTGCCAATGAGGCAGGTGGCACCGTCCACTGAACTTCCATACTTAGCTAACTTGGGCTTGTTCTGTCTTAATTTTAGACTTGGGACATGTGGAAAACCTACGCTTATTTGAGGACTATCCCTTGGGCCCTACCCTTGGAGTTCTCTATTTGGAAACATGGAGGATTCCACTATTTCTTAAAACATGGCCATGCTGCATCTAATCAGGGATGTCCACGTACTACCTGTGAATACTAGGACAAAAATTAACCAAGAAGATATGCCCATCATTCCTGACTGCGGGAAGAAATAAAAAGAAGGGGAAAAACTCCACCATTATGCATGACTTTCAAAATGTTCTCAATGGAAAGAAAAACTAAAAACAATACCAGGCTCAATGCGATCCAATACTCCAAGGTACCGACTCAAAACATTTGAAACTTGACTTCAAAAGAGGGGAATTTTGAGAGCGACAATAGCTAGCTCTTTATGGGGATGACTTGACAGAGGAACAAGGCAAGATCAAGAACCACAGAAAAACTCAGGGAAAGCAAACCAGTGTCTTATCCATTGGGCAAATAGAGTCAAAGGTAGAACCAATACAAGGCAACACACACAAGAAAAGAAAAGAAACAAAACAAACCAAAAGGGAAGACCCAAAACAAAACACACCACACAACAAAGAAGAAGGAAGGGAAACAAGCCAAAACCAAAAACCAAACACAATGTACAAAAGGACTTCCTAGCCACCTAGGACTTGAAAAACTTTAGGTATTTCCCACTATAAGGAAGTGGGAGGGGATATCCATCCATGTAATCTAGATAAAAAGATTTCTTTCCAACAAAATGTTTGATTCTAAAATGACCAAGCCAAATAGAATCAAACTTACCATGGCTTCCTTGTGGCTCATGTATTTTGTCCCAAAGGAGCACAATGTCTCCTACTTGGAAAACTATGGGTTTGGATTTCTTGTCAAAAAAATCCTTAACTTTCAACTGATGAGTTACTATCATGTCAACCACTTGCAATATGTCCTCATCAAGCTTCTGAAGGTATATGATCCTCTTGTCCAAGGAATTGGCAAAACTTGAATCTTCAATAACCTTCATTAAGTGCAAGGCTGGTAATTCCACTATTACTAGTAACTAGGATTCAACACCATACACCACTTGAAAATGAGACATCCAAATTGCTCTTTTGGGTGTAATTTTATCTGCCCAGAGAGCATCATAAAGTTTCTTGTGTCAATTCCTCTGAGAATCATGTACAAGCTTTCTAACTATGTTCACCAAGTTCTTGTTTGTTGATTTTTCATGTCCATTCCCTTGGGGGTAATAATATGAAGAATGAGAAAGGGATATCCCATACCCATAGTAGAAGTCCATTATCTCAGTAGAAAAAAATTTGGAAGCATTATCAGTCACAATTTTGTTTGGGGTCCCAAACCTGATCAATATGTTTTCCTTAATGAAGTTGCAAACTACCTCGGAAGTAGTGCTCTTGAATGGGATGGCTTCCACCCACTTGGTGAAGTAATATGTGGAATTCAACACATGGGTATGCCCAGGAATGGAAGATGGATTGAGTGCTCCAATGAATTCTAAACCCCATTTTTGAAATGGCTCTTCAATCACTATGAGCTTGAGAGGGAAAGCGACCAACTTAGGTCTTCTAACAAACGTTTGGCATGCTTCACATTTACCAACCCATTTTGATGCATCTCTTAACAGATTGGGCCAATAATAACCAGTACGAAGTATTTTATGAGTTGTTATAGCATAGGATAAATGACCTCCACAAGCCTGTTTATGAAAAGAAGATAACTTCTTTTATTGCTCCCTGTCTATACACTTCAAAAACCTTCCATCTATACTTCATTTGAACAAAGAATTATCCCATAACACATATTGTGTAGACCTCAGTTTGATGGCTCTCTTCTCTTTGGCACTCAAGTGAGATGGAAATTCTCCATAGGTCAAAAATTGAGCAATGTCAACATACCATACATCTGTCAAGCTAAGAAATAGAACAATAGGGACATCAAATCCATCTTTGGACAAATCCTTAGCAACTCCCTCAACAATGAGTTCACACATGCCCTTACCCCAAACCAGCTTCTTTGGCTCGATGTCAAGATCATACTCTTACACCTTTGCTACCCAATTACCTCTCTTGGTTCCAAATTCTTGTTGAATAAGAATGGATTTGATTGTTGTATCAGGCACCAACACCATAGAATTAGAATTAAGGATGTAAAACCTAAACTACTTGACAACTTTGACAACTAAAAAATCATGTTTCTCCATCATGGTGTACTTCATCTTGTGATTTTTCAAGACATAACTCATGAATGCAATTGGGAGCTCATGATCTTCATCATTCTTCTAGGCTAACACATTAGCTAGGGTATTTTCAGTGGCATAACAATAGATAATGAAATCTTTGCTAAAGTCAAAGCACGCCAAGATTGGAGTCTTTACAATATCTTGTTTAGTGTCCTAAAAATATTTCTTCCCTTCATAGGACCAACCAAAAATTTTCTTCCCTTGCATCATGTGAGAAATTCTCATAGTAATTTCCTACAAAATCAGGGATGAATCTTCTTAGGAAATTGATCTTACCAAATAAAGAATGACACCTTTTTTACTTGATGGAAGAGGAATATGTTGGATGGCCTAAAATCTCTCCGGATCAATCTTGATCCATTCCTTTGAAACAATGTGTCCCAACATATTTCCTTCTATGACACAAAACACAGACTTCTTAGAGTTTAAAGAAATCCCATGCTCTCTAAACTTTTGCAATATTGTTTCAAGGTGTTGGAAGTGATCTGTTCTTGCTCTAGAAAATATTTTCAAGTCATCCAAATACACAACAATGCATTTCCCTTTCAAACTGCCAAAAGCCAAGTCTATATCCCTCTGGAAAGTAGCACTAGAATTGATGAGACCAAATGGCATCCTCTTGTAAGTAAAGGTGCCCAAGGAGTAGTAAATGTTGTCTTATGTTGATCTTTTGTATTCACCTCTACTTGATTATACCCTGAGAATCCATCTAGCATAGATAGCATCTCTAAGCCTATGACAACTTGCAATACTTGGTCCATCATGGGGAGAGGGTAGGTGTCCTTCAAAGAACCCTGATTTAGATTTTTAAAGTCCACACAGATCTAGATCTCACCATTCTTCTTTCTAATAGGCACTATATTAGCAATCCAAGTTGAATGGTGGATGGGGAAGATGATATTAGCCTTCAAAATATTTTTTATTTCTTGTAAAATTGTACCAGGTATCTTTGGATTATATTTCCTTTGCTTTTGTTTGAAGGGTTTGATCCCATGCTTAAGAGGAATGAAATGTTGCATTTATTTAGGCTAAAAATCCTTAAGCTTATCATAGGATTAAGCCAAAACATCATCATACCTCTTAAACAGATTCACTACCTTCTTTTTCTCTTCCTGAGTGTAGCATTTTCTAATGTTGACCATTTTACAATCATCAAGACTCCTAATATTCACTTTCTCAGTCTCAGCAGATTTTTGGGCTCCTTGAGAAACTTTAGACTTCATATACCTGTCATGTTTATCAAAAAGATCCTTCAAACTCACCAGCCCTTTAGGGATTTTGTTTCCTTTTAGTTTTATGCTTCCATCTTGATCCATCTCTTCTTTGACACCCTCTTCAATAGATAACACACACTCTCTAGGAATATTTTCACTTCCTTCAAAGTACAACTAATCAAAGTTTTCTCTAAGCTCCAAGAAATAAAGAAAATGTTGGTCATCATTGAAAACTTTCCAATTATTTGCATTATTAGACACATCTGGGTCTATGGATCATCTCAATAGTGAATTTATTTTGAGGGAAATCAGGATGAGGAAATCAATAAGGACCCCGAAAATAGCTAGGGAGTCAACCCTAGTGTTCCTTTCCCTTGGCACAACTTCAATGGAAAAAGCATCAAGGAATTCAATGGAATCCCAGACCAGATTCCTATAGTGCTTCAACCTACTTGTTCTTTACCTAATAAAGGTATCTAAATTGTTTTACAATTAGCTTTGCATCTCCACGAGGAAGAAGGTTTTTCACTCCCATTTCCTTCACCATGCTCAACCAAAGAATGAGGGCCTCATACGTATGCAGTATTGTTGGTATTTTAAAACTGGAACTTGAAGGAGAAAGGATGAACCTTACCCCCAAGATAAATGAGCACTACACCAGCTTTAGAACCAGATGAAGAGAAAATTCCATCGAACTCCAAAGTCCACACACCATTAGGATCAAGAAACACAACCTTTGACAGACTTTTCTCCTCTTGTGACATGATCATGTAGTTCCCATGCCCAATGTCTTCATACAATATTTGTGCTTTAGGATCATCTATCTTTTGCACAATATACTCTACTTTTTTCTCAGGCAACAGCTTCTTCATCTTCCCATTGACAGGGATCAAGGCATGTGACCAATCCATTTGGATCTCACCTCCAACATATTTGCAAAAGTTCCTACTTAGCAGCATGCCATAGGAAGGAGGGATATCATCAACCAAGATGGTAGCCAAGACCTTCTTATCTAGTAAATCAGTAAAAGCTACTTGTGCATCCTTAATTCTCCCAACCAAATGCACTTCTCTACTTTCCACGGAATAACAAGAGTCATAAGTGTGGGTTAAGGTTAGACCCAGAAGCATGAGCCACTTTTGCAAGTATTACATTATTAGATGCATCCAGAATCAATGACACAATTTTTAAGCTTATGGCCAGCTATGAGGAGAGTCACATAGAAGGGCTTTATCTTCTCATTGGGTGAAGTGACTGTAGCCACAAGGCTGGGTTGAGGTGGAGAATAAGGAGTGGGGAAAAGGCCTTTAGAATAATGGGCTAGGGTTTTAGATTTAGAATTTACAAAGTTAACCATTTTGGCAAAGGCTTTAGGATGGGTTTGATAGAACTATGCCTCAGAAATATGAATCTTGGTCTTTTTAAGATGGTCTATGATGTCAAAAGATCCAAATGTGGATGGGAAATCACTACTAAGAGTAGTAGGAGCTTTTGATCTATCAGCTTCATCATTTGTTATGGACAAGAATTATCAGAAGCAGAAGTAGAGAGAGAAGGACTAGTGGATCTTACATTTTGGGTGCAATTAGTAGGAATGGGAGCTCCTCTTCTTGCAATCACCAGGACAGTGATGGGGTACTCCTTGGATATTTTTGTAGGTTGCACCACTTTTTCCTTTTTGTTGGTCTTCTCTCTGTGTCATAAAAACATATGACTCACTGTTCATCTCAGCCACTACATAATCTTAGTCATCTTCATCATCCGCACCTTCAGTGGTGAGGAAATGAAATTGAGAACCACCAGGCATCCTCCAGTTCTTCATCAACTTCCTCTTCTTATTCATCATAGAGCCTTATTCTCTTCCTCATCATCAGGATCAATAGCTTCACAAGTAGCATTGACAGGCACCTTGAAGGGTGGACCTTCAATGGCCAACCTAGTTTGAGAAGAGGGCAATTGCAGTTGTTAGGCTTAAAGTTCTTCCTTGGAACATCTTGATATGGAGCATGCTGAGCAAATTTTTTATTGATGGACAATGAGGTCATTTAGTTAGATTTTGCACCAACTAATCTGCATTACCTCTAGGAGTAAGAGGAAGAAGAAGATGCTTTGGATTTGAAATTCTCCCTTTTCATCTTTCCAGACATGATCAAGTCATCTTCCACACTGATAGCCAATCTCTTATCAGCATCCAAAGTTGAAAGGTTTTCTCTCCTCATGGCATAGGTTACCTCTAAAAATTGAGCATTCAAGAAGAAACACTTCTGAATTTGATCAACGGGCCTAGTATTTTATGGAATCTTGTTAATCAAATTTTTGAACTTAGCCACAAATTCTCTCATATGCTCATGTGGCTCCTTCTTGATTTGAGAAATCTGAGCTAGCAAATCATGCACATCTTTAGCAGGTTTGAAACATGCTGCTCAAATGCAGTCCTCATAGTACTCCAATCGGTGATGGTCCTAATAGGAAGATGGTAAAACCAATCTGCAACATTGTCTCGTAAGGTCTCCACAAAAAACCTAACAGAGACATCCTCATGCTCAAATCTAAGGACCCCACATACAACAATGAAGGCTGCAATTTTTCATCAGGGTGCACTTTTCCATCACCTCTAAATTTTGGAAAAAAATTCTTGTTACCCCTAGGAAAATCATGCAATGGTTTAGGAAGAGCCAGAGGCCCAACTCCTTTGTCCCCAAGGAAGAGGTGCTACCATCCTTAGAAAGATTGCTTTAATTGGAACTGAGACACCAACAAGAATTACGACACGGAGATTAGGGGTTAGTTGTTCTTAATGAATGCTACTACCAGAAGCATTGTCTTCAATATGAGGTGTACTTATGGAACAAGCTCTTCTATTTTTTCTTGTTGGAGAAAGTTAAAAACCTTGTTGATCCAGGAGTTGAAATTAGGGATCTTTAATTCTAAGATATCCCTTCTACCATGAGTGTATCTTAGAGTCACCAGATCAAAGAAATGATGAAATTAGTTGTTCTTTTTAGAAAATAACATTTGTTGAACAAATCCCCAGTAGAGTTGCCAAAAATTGTTGGGTTTCAGATTTGCACTTGGAACGAAACCACAGTTAGGGGACAAGTAATTCCCTCCTCTTTAATGGGAGAGGTTCCCTTATTGAAAGCAGGGGAAAAACCTATGTACAAATACACAATATTTCATTCAATGGTGGTTTCCCGATATCTTGAAATGTGTTTAATGCCTGAAAATTTATCAATACATGAGGGTAGAAGACTTGAAGAGATGAGGGAGGTAGAAGAAGACATTAGTTTCAGGGAAAAGAGATGGCAGAGAAAACCCTTATATGTATTGAGCAAAATGAGATATAGAGTAGAACCATTCATGTTTATAAGGGGCACAATCCATAGACTCAAAGTTCTTGAGATTGTATAAACTAGAACACAAAGTTTCTAAGCATGTACAGGATTAAATAATTCACATATCAGAGCAAGAAGGAAAGAGAAAATAGAGGAAAAAGGGGGAAAACCCTTGTATTGATTTCTTCAAATTCGAAATTATAGTTCCAGAATCTCAAAATTCCCACCCTTTACAATGGCTTTGAAATCCTATGAAATATCTCTCAAGAGACGGTTTCAAAATTCCTTGAGCAAGCAATAAATGGTTACAAATCATTCTAGTCATTTGCATGCCCTTTCTAATTCTTGATTAGCAAAGAAATGTTAATGACAGAAAAAACTAGGCTTTCCAATATATAGTCATTATATTTATTTTCTAGTTAAATATGGACCATTCGATCTACTTTTATAACTTTAAATTTGGGTCATCCACGTGGGAGAGATTTAAACTGAAGCAGATATGTAGACACCTTTTTCATTTTTTGCCTTTGAAGTTCCTCCCGGATGACACGTGGAGAGCTACCCAGTTCTTTTATATTTAGCCGATTCGGGCCTATTTCATGCTTAACTTATGTTGACCCCTAGACACGTGGAGAGCTGATGCTCATATGAGTTTCCACTTTGGAAAGGCCTCCTAAAATTGATTCGAATGGATACATGGCTTCTTCTACCAATCCAGGACTTTTCAACAGCCAAATCTGTCTCTCCATTGACTATGACCACGTGGTGATCTGACGCTCATTTGAGAAACTAAAATTTTGGTTTCACTTCTAAAATCACGTTATTGAGGCACGTGGAGGCTTCCGCCGACCCACTCATACTTAGTCAATTTAAATAATCTTCTTTGTCCCTTTTTAGACCTGGGACATGTGGAGGACTTGCACAAGTTTGAGAACTTGTCCATTGGCTTTGACTCTTGAAGTTGTACCGATGAGGCATGTGGGCATCGTCTGCTAAAACCTTCCATACTTAGCTGATTTGGGCATGTTCTGTCTTAATTTTTGACCTAGGACACATAGAAAGCCTGCGCTTATTTAAGGACTATCTCTTGGGCCCTACCCTTGAGAGTTGCACCATTTGAGACATATGGAGGCTTCTGTTGTTGGTCTTGAAACATGGTCATGTCACATCCAATCAAGGATGGCCACATACTACCCATGGATAGTGGGATAAAAATTAACCAGGAAGATACGCCTGTCATTCCCGGTAACTGCAGGAAGAAATAAAAAAAAGGGAAAAAACTCCACCATTATTCACCTGACTTTCAAACTGTTCTCCATGGAATGAAAAAATACAAACAATACCAGGCTTGACGCGATCCAATACTCCAAGGTACCGACTCAAAAATTTTGAAACTTGACTTCAAAAGAGGGGAATTTTGAGAACGACAACAGTAGGCCATATACAATAATCTTTTATTGATGTCTTTTCACCACTCTAATGCACCTAATTTGTAACTAATGAGTCAAGATATGACTCTTAATGTTAGCTATGGGAGATCTGCAATCACCTAAGCCCCTCCTCCTTTCTCATAATTCAGTTTCTTCACTAGCTCCTCAATCTTTACAAGGTCACACAATTCAAGTTCTATGACTTTCTTGGTGTTCCACAGGCCTGTAACTATCCTAATCAAGTGGCCTATAATCCTCATCCTCCTTCCCATAAAGTAGAATAATTCCTTATGTATCTGTGACATCAACCACTTGAATAGCGGGGTGGGTTTCTCAAAGAACAAAAACTCCCATAGCTGCGAGACTCTAGTATTTTGTAATTCTTGTTTTACTGAGTCGTCCACCTTAGGGTTTTCAATCTCATTTACCGTTGGATTTTATGAAACTAGATCTGCCTACATCATCTTCTCATTGTCACTTTTCCTGTGGTTATACTCATTGATTTTGCACTTGTACAAATTTGAACTCTACTTCTCATCCTTAATGACCCTGGGGGTACTGCATTTATAATTAAATCTCCACAAGTTCTTCCTTTTCCACCGCCGGTCTCTTTTTTTGAGATTTCTTGGGTACCATCTCTTTTATTCTTTTTTATTTCATGCCCTAGGTTTTTTGAAATTCTCATTCTTCTTCCTGAACCTCGATGACTTTCACGCTTCTCCCTCACACAACCCCTTCTTGTTCTACTATCTCCTTTCCCCTCTTGTTATGTCATAAGATTACGCCATAGCTTACACAATTTCAGGAGTTCATGACAAGTACCTTGCACTTATTTGTAAAACCCTCATCGCACTTCAATTCAGGAGCACAAAAATTCATTAAGGAAACGTAGTCGAAATGACTACCTTTACCCTTCTATTTATACTTTTTCCATGCCTTAGAGTTCCTATGACCACATGTCTTAACGTCTGTTTTTAATAAAGCACTTTATTTCACTTAACTCAACTTTCACGAATTTACCTTCACGTGTGGTAGTTATAACCTTCCAAAAATCCAATACTACTTCACTTCCACAGACCTCCTTCGTACACATTACAGTTCCGAAGTACATATCCTCTACATTTTCCACCAAGTGGTTAGCCAATGTTCTACCTACCTTATGTTATACTGCATGATCTTTCTCTTCTGTGTGGTCTTTGAAATTTTCTCAACACACCTTTATAACCGCACAAATTCAAACACCTTAACCACCATACCACCTGTTCTTTTATCATTGCGTTAATCGTTCCCAACAACCCATTGTCGAAATATTTTGTCAAACACATCCAAACATATCTGCTAATCCACCCCACATGAAATGTATGTAAGGTCCTCTGCACATAGAATCACTTATAATGTAATTATCTACTGGCGCACTAACACGCAACACAACACTGAAAAACAACAACAAATGAAAGGGAAAATCATTAAAGGAAAATTAATCTAATTGGAAATATTTCCTTATTTATAGACACATGAAGATTTATTTATAGTAGGGATTCAGTCTACTCACATTGAAATAACCTAGAAACCTTGTCCCATCTAGCGGTTGCAACTAGCACGTTCCTGAATCAAGGATGTAAGATATAATATACTGCCCTAACAAATGGACTTTGAGTTTCCCATAATGGCGTAGAAACTTAGAATCATAAAGTAAACCCATCTACCTAACCCCAAATTGTTTATTCTTAATGTGATGATTGTGTCATGCATTTTGTCTCCCCTTATAAGTTTTCTAACTCCATCTAGCAAGTGACCACCTTTCATCTAGATACATTAAATTATCCATGTGCTCTTGTTCATTGTCCAATCCTCTTGCGCACACCATATACAAAGAGGGTTGCATAAATTCTATTGGCAAAACAACTTTTGTGCCAAACACCAATTGAAATGGTGTGGCTTTGTTCAATCTCTTGTAGGTTTTTCTATATGCCCATAATACCGATGAGAATTTTTCATCCCAATCTTGTCTCCCAACATCACAAATATTGGTCAATGTATGACTTAGTATCTTTTTGAATGGCTCAACTATCCCATTAGCCTGAGGGTGGTAAGGAGTAGTCTTTTGATGAGCCACCATGAACTCTACCAACAAAATCGTAACTATCTCATTCAAGAAATGTGTACCCTTGTCACTAGTCAAAATCAAAGGGCACCCATACTTGTTGATTATATTTTCCCACATGAATCTTGTTGTGGTTTCCATGCAATATTTTGTAGGCATTGCCTCCACTCACCTTTTTAAGTAATCAATACTAGTAATTATATAGTGTGAACTAGTCCTTCGAGACCTACAAATTCAACCACCCACTTCTCAAATTGTTCAATGTTATCTATCAGCCTCAAAGTCATTTAATCTCTTCTTCTTGTATTTCCAAATTGTTCGCAATGATCACAGACCTTGCAAAAATTGATACAATCCTTGTAACTTGTTTCCCACCAAAGACCTGCTAGTATAATCTTCCGCATGGTGGCATTTCCTACATAGTGTCCTCTTATAATTCCACCATGTGCTTCCTCCATGATTGTAACACAATCATGCTATAGTACACAACAACACAAGATCTCATTGTGGTGTAACTTGTATAAGTCTCCACTAATTAACATGTAGGATGTGGGGCATATAGCTAATTGTTTTCTTTCCAAAGTATTCATTCCCTTCGGTGCCACACTCATTTTGAGAAACATATCAATATCCTCTAAGTCATAGGGTGAACACTGCAATCTAAATAGTTGTGTATCTAGCATTATATCCTTAATGCTCTGCATGTCCTTTCTTGAGTCAATCCTTGATAAATGGTCAGGTCCCAAATTGCTCCTACCTAGTTTCACAATAATCATAAACTCAAACTCTTGAAACAATAGGACCCACCTACATATGTGTCCTTGTAAAATGATATTTTTTACCAAGTTCTTCAATGCCATGTGGTCCATTTAGAATATAAAGGGTGTTGCTAGTAGATACTTCCTAAATTTATGCAGTGCGTAGATCATCAAAAATTCCTCGCACTCAGTAGTAGTATATTTCTGTTCAGCTGCAGTCAACTTTCTACTTACAAAAAAAGAGGGTGATTAAAATTCCCAACACCAGAATGTACTAATACTACTCAAATTGCCATCCCGAAATCATCAAAATGTACATGGAATGGCTTGTCCCAAGACAGAAAGCATAATATGGGCATAGTTATAAGCCTATTATTTTATGTATCAAATACCATCTGATGTGCCTCTCCCTAATGAAGTGCACTTATATGCTTTAGAAATCCCTCCAAAAATGTGGTGATCTTGGAATATCCCTTGATAAATTTCTGGTATAACCCCGTATGTCTAAGGAATCCATGCACTGCGCTCTAGCTAGTAGGTTCCCCCAATCCCACAATAACGAAAACTTTGGCAAGATCCACCAACAAGTTTTTCTTACATATGATATGCCCCAACATGGTTCTAAACGGAGTAACAAAAACAAATTTCTTAATTTTGAGAGATATACTTAACTACCAGCATCTCTCAAACATCAACCACAGATTTTTACAACGGTATTTTACTAGTCCATAAAACATCCAATCATCAAGGCATACTTGAAGAAAATTATGGATGAAGACCTGAAATTCCTGAACCATAATACATGAAAACACAATAGACGTATTCTTCAGTCTAAAAGGCATGACCATGTAGGAAAAACTTCCCCATTTAGTGGCAAAAGTTTTATTTTCTCGGTCCTCCTTTGCAACTCTAACTTGATGATATCCTGATAATCCATGTCTAAAAGAATATATATCACGCCCAATTACTCTTTCTAGGATCTCCTTGGTGAAGGGGGTTGGAAAAGGTTCAATGACACATACCACATTTAAATCCCTGTAATCAATAAAAATCCTTATTAATGTTTATGACCATTGGACTTATCCACTCTGATTTCTTAATACCCTCAAGGACACCTAATTTGATCATCTTGTCAATTTCCTCCTTGACCCTAATGTACATATTTAGATTCATTTGGTAAGGTCTCTTCCAAATTGGGTGTGTATCCTCCCTCAGTTTGATCTGCATCTCTTCTAAATAGTGGTGAAATCCCTTAAGCTCATGGTACCCATGTAGAAACAAATCTTGAAATTCATGCAACAGATCAATAATCTTTGAAACCTCCCTTTCTGACTAGTAATCCCCAATATTAACTTCCTTAGGTTCCACATCTGAGCCAATGTTAACCTTCTTAGTTTTCAAGGGTTCAAGGTAGGCACGTGCTTTCTCATTAGTACTATCTATTACCTTGCATGTATATATAGTATGGTTAACATCCAATTTCTCCACTTCTTGACCATCGTTCACATAAACCAAATTTCCTTTCTCCTTTTCCACGTAAGCACACTCAAGTTGTATTTCCTCTAGCTCTTCCTCATCGAAGCGTGCTTCCAAGTCAGGTTCTCTCAATAACTTAAGTATTCCATCCTCCATCGTGGCACTATCCCCCATAGTTAGGTGCTTAACAACTTGTAGTGCCTCATGCACCGATGGCTTTCTACTTCAATACTCAAAGGTTTGAATCAAGTCATCTATCAACTCCCACTAGTTTCCTATATGATGGTTTAGCTCTGAGTGAATGTACCATACGCGTGCACAACCTTGTAATGTGGAGTAAATATTATTCACCCATAAAGATGGAGGAAAGGCTTCCGCACCTTCAATCTAGGCCTTCTCACACACCTGGACGTGAAACGAGGTGGGTTCCTTCCCATGATAGTCTTGTATAGCAGTAAGTTTATTGTATTGGAGAAACCTAGTAGAGAACACGATTCTCACCTCACGTAACTCTAGAAGGTTATCACAATGGGTTTCCCATCAATGTGCTACAGTTTTAAGTAAATTATAGCTAAGCATACTTCTCCTTTTGATCTCACATCTCCACTAGGTCTCCATTGCTCACAGGAAAACATTAGGGATGGCTCCCCCAATATAACTTGGTAACTTTTTTCCTCCCAGGCACTTGACTGAGCATGCCTTTGTTACTCTCATCAAATATCCTCTTAATTTCCTTATAAATAATTCATATGTCCTGTGCGCCCAATTTTCACATGCCACACTAGTGGTATCACTTACAGATTGAGCATCTTACCAGTGAATAAATACTTATGTTAGATGCACAACCTTAAGGTCTCTGATAGTCCACACATATATTTTCTCTGTGTCTCCTTCTCCCAAGGTTTCAATATAGGCACTGAATTTCCATGGGTCAAAGGGATGATAACACATTCCTCCTTGTTCTCAAAACTTATATATCATTTATTGAAACTTAAGTTATCATTTTTCGTATATCACTAGGGGTGCCCAAGTAACACTAGGAAGTTGTCTTCCTAAATAAGCACTAAGACTTCAAAGTCTCCAGTGAATTTTTCCCCTTGGATATTGATAGAAGAATCCTTTAAAACACCAATAGGCATCACATTTGTCTTATTATACATATACAACATATTTGAATATGGTTGTAATGGGGTCCTTCCCATTTGATTTTGTGCATGCAAGGTGAGTACATTAACTTTTTTGCCTGTTTTAATTAGAATATTTATCAGGAGTCATCCATCAACTGATGGGTCGTTGTATTACCAGTCACTTAACCAACTCATAGACAAGTTGGTGTCATTATAACAAAGGCAGTGTCTAAAGCTGTATGCAAAAGAAGAAAGGAAAATATTATTCAACAATACTTCTTCCTAAGAAAACACAGCAATTAAACATGCATGAAAAAGAAACACACAACAACTAAACTACTGAAATAAATCTGCAGTAAAATAAACTATGCTAAGAAATAACAGAAAAATCCTCCTCCTTAGGGAAGAGCTACTTTTGGCCATTCTCTTCCCTTTGGATTTGGAGAGAAACTACAATTAAATTTTAAAAGTGCACTTGTATTGATTCAAAACTGATTTACAAAATATGCCCCCTCTTTTCCAAATATATGGAAGAGGTATTTATAGATATTACTCCTAGTTTACTTGGTCCACACTCCAAGAACTAACTACCTATTCTTGGGTGGATTTATTCAAAGCAATAAATACTAAAAAAAATTGACTACAATAACCCACTTATAATGGAGAATATTTCTACAACTCATCCCTTTAATCTAGGAACACAAAGTGGGAGAGTACTTATTCAACATTCCTAATACTATTCCACCATTTGCTCATCCTTGAAACATGGAGAGAAAAATGGGGAGTGCTAAATCCATGAATTTGAATTCTTCTTGGAATGCCACATGCATTCATGACTTTGGATTGCCACATTTTTGGATCTATATTCTTGGTTGATGACGTGGAAGCAAAGAGTAGGCTAAAAGTTCGGTACTCCTTTACATTATTTTGGAACAAACCAAAATACTTTCACTAGCTGGGTGTTTCCGTAGCTGTGTGAAGAATTTCTATAGCTGGGCATTTCCATAGTTGTGTGAAGAATTTTTGTAGCTGCGTGAAGAATTTCCATAGCTACAATCTATGAACTTGGAGTATAGTTGTTTATGACCTATTTTCTACACACTATTGCATTCCAACTTTAGAAGAAATATCAAGAAATAACAACAATTAGATTGCAAATAGATTTCTAAAGAGATGATAAGATAAATCCTATATTCTACCTTAAATATGATATCTGTTATTAAAACTACATCTAAATTCACTTGAAAGCTTTATTTTGAGAGAGAGAATAAGAATGTTATTCGGTGATATAATGAGACATATTTTGGTCTCATCATTTCCCCCACACTTAAATTATTACATGCCCTCATGCAAGCTACTGATCTTCCTATAGAATCTGATTTTGTCAATACTTCTGCATCTTTCATATTGTCTTCTCCTTTTTTCATGATAGTAGCAAACTGATATTTTAGAAGTAAAATTTTTACTTTTTTTTATTCATGCTCTCATGAGGTTTTCCGTAGATAATGTAGATATATTTTTCCCACACTTAACTCTTTGTTTCCTCATGCATTCTTCAAAAAATTTGGAAGAGAGTGAGTCTCCCCCACCCTTAGCTTTGTGCATGCCCTCATGCAAACTATTTTTTTTAATTCAGCAGCTTATAGATCTCAATTGTTGTAAACTGAAAAGACTTCATCTACATCATTTTCTTTGTTACTTGACTTGATCAACACATGGAGATCTTGAAAATTCTCTCTCTCTCTCTCTCTCTCTCTCTCTCTCTCTCTCTCTCTCTCCTCTCTCTCGTCTCGTCTCTCTCTCTCTCTCTCTGTTGTGTTTATGCTTTCGAGTAAGTGAATCTATTTGTAATTAAAATAATAAATGACAATATTGAAGAATATAAAAATAGAAGTTACCATACCATACTCAGTAGTTATCCTTTCTTCCATCATGTTGTATAACCGTGATTTCCATCTACAGCTGAAAGAACAAATAGATATGAAGTCAAGGTCGTTGCAACATAGAACTTTTCAAAAGAAAATGATTTCATCAACCAAGTCGGCATAAGAGAAGCAATCATATGAATCCAAGAAAGACTTTGAAGTGTAAAAAAAATTGTTTTTTTTTTTGGTTTGGGAAAAGTAGCTATTTTCTAGTTTTTAACTTTCCCCATTTTTTTTTTGTTTGGGAAAAGCAGCCATTTGCTAGTTTTCAACTTTCCCCATTATTATTTTTTTGGGAAGATTAACATTGACTATTACATATCAGAGGAATTTTTGGTGTTTTCAGAAGTTTGGAAAATTAATTTTTCACAAAAACTGAGACAAAGAGGGTAGCATGGAATGAATCGGGTACTGAAAATGAGGAGTACTGGTAGAATACTTGCATGCATCATAAGATATATTTTTTTTTTTAAAAGAAAATCTTCAGCATGTTATTTTTTAGTAGCATGAATTAAAAATGTGATATCTTGGTTGTTTCTCAACAAAAATGAGAAATTCAAAATGATCCAAAAAGCTTAGATTGTGTAGAACAAGACCTAGAAATACTTTGAGCTATTTCTTTATGAAATGAGAGCAGTTTGGATCAGAAACCACTGTTATCAAAATAGTCTGCAACGTGTTATTTATTTTGAGCAGCGTGCATTCAAACTGTGATATCTTGATCATTTCTAAATGAAAATGAACGATTCAAAATGATCTAGATATCTCATTTCATGTAGAAAAAAATCCAGATATTGTTTGATCTATTTCTTTATGATCTGTGAGCAGTTTGCATCAGAAAATGTGGCTATTTTTCATGTGTGATTTCTATATCAGATGATTCATTTTCCTTTGACCTCCTCTTTAATGTGCCATGTATGTTGATTTTGTAATTTCCTACATTAATTATGTCATCTAAAAAATAGATGCTTGCAACAATTAGATCCTTCAAATTCAAATCTCCAATAATTATTGAAAATAATTTAGAACAAGTCCCTCTCATTAAATAAATAGAGTCAATTTAGGAGCACTCTTTGCATGAGACTTAATTGATTAAAAGATATGCAATCTGTAGCATTCATTGCATGCAAATTTATTTCTAAATGATGAGACCAAAATATGTCTCATTATATCACCAAATAACATTCTTATTCTCTCTCTCAAAATAAAGCTTTCAATGAATTTAGATGTAGTTTTAATAACAGATATCATATTTAAGGTAGAGTATAGGATTTATCTTATCATCTCTTTAGAAATCTATTTGCAAAAAAAAAGAAATTTGCAGGAAATGAAATTTGCAGGAAAAAAAAATTGTAGGAAATGAAATTGCTGGAAATGAAATTATAGGAAAAGAAATTGCATAAAATGAAAAACTTGAAAGTAAATTCTAATCTAGTTGCATGAAAAGAAATTCTAAAGAAGCTATTGAATAAGAATCTCCTGTCACAAATCTTGTTAAGAGGTATTCTACTATCACTAGAATACTCTTTTAGAAAAATCTGAGTCTCCCAATAACACCATGATCCCCAGCAACGGTGCCAAAAAATGACGGGTCATTGTATTACCAGTCATTTAACCAACACATAGGACCAAGTTGGTGTCATTATAACCAAGGCAGTGTCTAAATCTGTATGTAAAAGGAGAAAGGAAAATCTTATTCAACAATACTTCTTCCTAAGAAAACACACCGAAATTATACATGCATGAAAAATAAACACACAACAACTAAACTACTAAAATAAATCTGTAGTAAATAAACTATGCTAAGAAATAACAGAAAAATCCTCCTCCTTGGGGAAGAGTGGCTTTTGGCCATTCTCTTCCCTTTGGATTTGGAGAAACTACAATTAACTTTTAAAACTGCACTTGTATTGATTCAAAACTGATTTACAAAATATGCCCCCCTTTTCCAAATATATTATAAGAGGTATTTATAGACATTACTCCTAGTTTACTTGGTCCACACTCCAAGAACTAACTACCTATTCTTGGGTGGATTTATTCAAAGCAATAAATACTAAACAAACTTGACTACAACAACCCACTTATCATGGAGAATATTTCTACAACTCATCCCTTTAATCTAGGAACACAAAGTGGGAGAGTACTTATTCAACATTCTTAATACTATTCCACCATTTTCTCATCCTTGAAACATGGAGAGAAAAATGGGGAGTGCTAAATCCATGACTTTGAATTCTTCTTGGAATGCCACATGCTTCATGACTTTGGATTACCACATTTTTGGATCTATATTCTTGGTTGATGACGTGGAAGTAAAGAGTAGGCTGAATAGTTCGGTACTCCTTTACATTATTTTGGAACAAACCAAAATACTTTCACTGGTTGGGCATTTCCATAGCTGTGTGAAGAATTTTCGTATCGGCGTGAATAATTTCCGTAGCTGTACATTTTCGTAGCTGTGTGAATAATTTCTATAGCTGCGTGAAGAATTTTCGTAGCTGCAATCTATGAACTTGGAGTATAGTTTTTTATGACCTGTTTTCTACACACTATTGCATTCCAACTTTAGAATAAATATCAAGAAATAACAACAATTAGATTGCAAATAGATTTCTAAAGAGATGATAAGATAAATCCTATATTCTACCTTAAATATGATATCTGTTGTTAAAACTACATCTAAATTCACTTGAAAGCTTTATTTTGAGAGAGAGAATAAGAATGTTATTTGGTGATATAATGAGACATATTTTGGTCTCATCATCAACCATGGAATTCAGGGTAATCTCCTTATCATAGTTAATGATATGTAGGGAAAGGTTAGTGTGTAGTACTTTCCACTCATGCTCTCCTCTAACACATGATACTTTCTCCTGTAGCCATTCTCCTAGTAGAGGGATGATATTTCCTTGCCTCATCATCTTACATACCTCCCTAATGTCATCCAGATCCTTCTTTGGAGCCTCAACGATCTTATTTTTCTCTAACTATCATGACTGCTCCTTTAGGCACTGGATCTCTTTTTGTAGGCTTTGAATCACATCCATGATCTCCTAATAAACTTTATTTTGATGAGAAGGGTTTGGATACTTCCCATGCACCACCTATTCTCTTGGAATCATTGGTATTTCCTTTGGTAATTCCCTGACACATACATCCTCAGATCGTATTGTCACTAATATAAATTCTAACTCTGACTCAAGTGCCACCCTTGGCATCCACTGAGAGTTAGCTTTCTTCACACTTAGCATCCCAAATCATTTTTCCTTCCATTTTTTTTGGATTATATTTTCAAAAAATTATGGGCACTCTTCATACTTGTGCTTCTTCCCACACCAAGAGAATTATAGCAAGTTGAGACATTTGTGCCTATAATTCTCCGTAGACCCACAGTTGTAATAGGTTCCACACGGGTGCTCACTTCTTCTACCTCCGTGATTTCCACGACCTCTAAATCCTCCACAAAATCCTCTTCCATGACTCCCTCCATTTGTAATCCCTCCATAATGACGGCCCTCATCCTAGGAATGTTTTGCAATACTAGTCTGGTGCACATCGGTATCAATGACATCATGTATTTTGTCAATCAATCTACAATCCTTAGTGTCATCAGTAGTAGAGGTGTAGATTTTTCAATATCAAGACACATTCTTACGGATCGTGTGCTACAATAGTGGAAACCTACTTGCATCATGATCTCTATGGAAAATCTCATAGTCTACCATCATGGTAGGTACTGATCTTCAAGGAAAACTATCCTTTTTATTCCCTTCTACCTCACAATCTATGAACCATAGGCCACTGCGAGCCTTATGTGTTGAGTTCAAAGATATCGTCTCCATCTTCTTTTCCATGACAGTGATATGAGCTTCTAGAAAATGACTAACATTGGTATCCATGATTCCTACAACCTTAGTGTGTAGGGAAGCATCCAAGGCCTCGCGCAGATCTATGAAATTTTTATGGAAAATCACTCTTCTGAAAGGTGTTATTAATCCTCCAACCAACCATTGAGCATGTTGAAAATAATGAATATCCTAAGAAAATTTTGACAAGAGGGTTTTAAAGTGTGCATCATACTCCCGCACACTCTCTACCATACCATGTTGTATCTCCTCTAACACACTGATGCTCTTTTTCTCAAACTTATGAATATGAAATTCCACCAGGAATGCATCACAAAATGTAGTATAACCCACCACCATCAGATGTGGGTCATACTTCCAATATGATTTATGTGTGCGCCCCTACAATGTCATTGCAAACTAAATTTCCTTCCACTCCGAGGTAGTGATCCCCTTCATGTGCCATAGTAATTCAAACTTATGTACATGTTCTGTAACATCCTCAACACCCTTGTAATCTGGAAAATGATGTGACATCTCATAGAACATGTGTTGTTGGGGTTTTGGTCCTTGTCCACCAGGTCCATGACCCTAATTTCCTCCAGTGTTTCCACTACCAGATCCACTTGACCCACTTGCTCTTGAACTTCCTGATCCACCAAATCCTCCACCTGTACCAGGTATAAGGCCTAAAGTGGTGCTACTTTGTGTACCCACCATCAAGTTAAACTAAGCTCCCATATTTTTTGAAGTGGAACTACTCTTAGATGTGATACCCATGTTCTTCACACCTAACCTTTGCTGAAATGATGTGCTAGATAATGTTCCACCAAATACAGGAAATGTTTGGGTGGCCATAGAATTCAAGGAAAAATGGTAACCATTTTATTCTTATTGTCTATCAATATTAACTGGACTATCAATACCTTTGTCACATCTTGGAAAAATAAGTGTAATGTTCTGGTTTCTAGGTGGGTCCAGATGCATAATGACAACCCTTCTTCTTCCTCCATCCAAAGAGCTCTCATTAGAAGCCATGTCAGTTTCTCTCCTACATTTTCCAATAGGGGGTAGCACAGACTTCTCAGGTTCCACGTCCTTTTTCTGAACCTCAAATCCTTCCTGCAGCGTTTGTCTCCATAGATCCATCATTCCTATAATCTTGCATTATCTTACCAGCTCCCTCTCTTGAGCTTAATTATACTTGATTTGTATTTCCTCTCTCTCCATTTCCACCATAAGCTTTGTCATCTCCTTCCACATCTACTTCTTTACCCTGTACCTAGTGGGAGTTTAGCTAGCCATAGGAAATGCTTCTAAACTCAGGGTCATGATCAATATATTGATGGCTAAAGGTAAGGCACATAAGAAATATCCCCTAGGTACTCGTAAGAACTCAAAATCAATAACCTCTGGGAAATAATAAGTGGAAATTACGTACTCCAATGTGTAACTCATCAACACACCTCTCCACTAATGATCAACAACATAAGTCCAAACCAAATCAACATCATGAAGCCTTTGATAGTCTTCCTGAGTCCATATAAGAGGTATATAGTACCAACTTGACCTATATGCATATGATAATAGCCATTCATACAAATCTGTAGGGAAACAATAGAAAAGGGTATCATACAACTCATGATATAGGTGATACTCTACCCATTTATGTGCATCAAAGTCAGATCCAATATTACATCTCTGAGAAAACTCATCTTTTGTGCTTTTAACCCATGCTTTGACACTATCCAAGGTCAAGTGCTCTGTCATCACACACCATTATCACTACAGCTTTGAAAAGAGGTCCCAGAAAAGAAACCAAAATGTACTCTTTGTTTACTTCTTGCTTCACCAATCAAACCCCAAACATGTTGGCACATCATCCAGACTAGTCTAGAAGATAAGCTAAGGCGTGCGTAGCCACTGATCCCCTCTTTCATGCAAGCTTCGTGAGAATTTTCTCCATTAATAAGTGGATGTTTTCACAAATATAGAATGAACACATCCATTCTTGGAATCAAAATTAAGAATTAAACCGTAGTCTAATGCACCAAAACAAAGAATAACATGATCATACTACAATAGAAGTAGAAATAAATCATGATTAACATTAATAACACTGGTATTACACCTATGAACATAAAATACAATGCAGATATCAAGATCCATCACACAAATTTTAAGAACCATTCCATTATATTCATGCATCAAATTACAATAGCCAATAGTACATCAAAATAATTCCATAGATGGAGATATTTCATCAGCATAGATTTTACATGCTCTCTATTATTGCTTCATTACATAGCTTACAATCACATATTACACATATTTACTATTTTTATCTCTCTCTCTCACTCACACTCTCCCTCTAATGTCATGCAAGACCATCCATAAATAGGAACTCAAAGGAATCTCTCCTAACTGCTCATCATTACAAGAGAAGTCCTGAAAGAAACTTTCATGATTTCCCTACCACTATTGAGTAACATTACAAATGTCATCATGTGTTTCCTCAATTGAGTATCCCTTAGCATGCAAGTTCCAAATAATCCATAAATAACTCAACCCCTTAACTTTTCATGATAACTGTATTGATGCCCTAAAATATCCTTTTCTTGAGTTATAAGTCTTCTTAGCTTATCCATAACTATATCTAGTCACTTTTCCACTAGTTCCTTAAATGTATCTTTACCCATTTTCCAAAACCCACTAAGTCCCAAATCCATCCTACCTAGGTCTGAGCTCTCACGCATCCCCTAAAGCTACTTCCATGCATGCCTTCGTGCCCTGCTTCTGTGTGTCATAAACCTTCGTGCCTTAGGTACTTAGTTAATTTAGGGGTCCAACAACATCTACCTTTCTCCTATTTATCAAATTTATCTATAATCAACAAGTTATTATAGTCAAGGGTATCTCATATAATGTCTTAACACCTTATCTTTTTAGTAAAAAAGTGGTGGTTGTTATACCTAAGCCTACTACATCTACACATGATAATTTTTGTGGGTCTATCCTTTCCAATATTCCTCATAGGTCACATATTATATATAATAGTTTCAGAATGTCTATCCCTTGTAGGTTTCCTCCCAGGTATCCTATTACACATACTACTTCTATTGGGTATCTTCCTTCTACAAATCCTCTTAGGTATACCATTTCACATGTTACTTCCATTGGTTTATACCTCATAATATTCTTCCTCTATCACTTATTTTACATATCATTACTCCTACACAAGTTATACAGCCCCACCTTATTCAGGTACATACTTATCCTACTACACATAAAACTAGTTTGATAATTAATCCTCCTATTCTTGATAGGCCTGCCCTACCTCCTCTTGAGTATATCATAGGTTATCTAATTTTTTTACCTCCTCCTTTGTATATACCTATTCAAATAATTCAAATAATCATAATACACAAAAAATTCAAATATTTGCAAAACTACAAAATCAAGACCTATATATGACTTGATTTGATAGTTATTTACATTACATATGTTATTTTTTGTCTTTGTTTGATACATATCATATATTTATATACACTCTTTATACAAATTAATTCAAGAGATACATTGAGATTTATGTAGGACATACACATATTAATACATGATGATAGTTTCTTTCCTATTTCCTTCCTAATATACCTTGATATTTTGGGGGAATATCCTCCATAATAGAATTTATTTTGTTCCACAAAAACAACTTTCAATTCATTTATATTATCAATTACTTATATTTTTCTTAATATATTTATGATACCAACATGACTAGCTCATGTGTCTTGTATAATTCTATCTTATCTTGCTCTATGTACCTTTTAGTTACTATTTTCCATTTCTTTCACTTTCTTGATTACTTAATTACTTTATTTCATATTTGTATGGGGCATATAAAATTTCACCATAATTTTCTTATAACACTTTTTTGTCCCATGTTTGTGACACCATTTTTGTATTTTTATGTGTGATTACTTATATAATTTATTATTTTTATGCAACATGTGTACCTTTGATATGATTGTCTAGTGACACTCTAGTGCCCCATGCTTTAGCTCTATTCTTTGATATGAATATTTTTCATAATATTGTTGACTTGTATGTTATATTACATGTATAGTTCTTTTCCTATGCACTTATTTCATCTTATACATGATTTCTATTGTAATTGTTTATTTTTCCTTGTTGTTTATTAGTACCATTTTCCACCATGCACACCTATTATAGGAATAGGATCATAATAGTGACCACCTAAGACAAAACTTCATGTTATCAAACATATATTATCTAACTTATACGACATGTGTACACATATTTTATTTTGAGTTGTGTGCTCTATTGAAACATACCATGCACCTCAAAATAGGTAGAATTCATTGGGGCATATTGTACAAATATTGATGATAAGAATAAAGTTTAGTTCTCAAATATAGAGTTACAAAAGGTAATAAATCCTTGGAAATAGATATAAACATTTAATAAGAAATAGAATTCAGGATGGTATAAAATTTTCCACTAGGGACAAAAGTTTAATATGTTATGGTCCATATTAGATGTTTCCATCATGGGGAAAATTTATAGAAAATTTCAGATTATTATTATAATATTAAAGACATTTAAAAACTTCTAATGTAGACTCAAATATAGATGACATAATTCAAACTAGAATACACGGGGTGTGAATGCTTCATTACTTCTTCACTATAATGTTTAAATATAGTTGTAGATATAGGACATGAGGGCATGATATTTATTATACTTTTGTATTACTCAACATTTTCATATATTAAAATAAGAGTACGAAAAAATGGTGGGGGAATGCAAAACACTTGAATGCATTTTTTAGCTGTGTTATTACACACTTGGGCCTATATCCATTTGTATAAATGTGTTACGTGCCCAATAGGAAGATAATAGAGTGGATAGATACTTTTTATGTTGTTATTTCATTCCTTACTCTTTTATGAGAATTTATCAGAGTAGATAATACTTTATAGAATAATATTCCTTGTTTTTAGGATTCCTTGGGGAAAAATGTCTTATTGTACCTCTCCTCAGTGTTGGGTCACATGCACTCAAATCCTCTCTTACTTAAACTTATCCTTAAGAAAACTGGGGACTGATCACCTCTAATCCTTTAGTGGCTTAAATAAAAGAGGAATATACAAGCACAAAATTAATGAGATTTCGTCCATTGGTAAAGTGAGTGGGTGTATTCCTTCCATGATGTTCCTGTTTACTTTATTATGGAAAATTTTATTTTTAAAATTACATATCATTTTTTACATTTGAGTTATCATTAAATTTATTTTATGTACATTTACTACACTTTGTGTTGCAAATTTCATCATGGAGTATGCTAACACCAATGAAAGAAAAATAATTGAGAAAAGACAAAGTGTGTGTGCACAAAAAGTGTAATTTTCCTGTAAGTATGCATTTTTCAATGTCACACTTAAAGCGGGGATGTAGACACCTAAATTTGGAAACTAATCCTTTGGAAATTGATAGTTTGGATTTTTCCCATATTATGAATTATGCTCACATTCCAAGACAAATTAACATCCTTATCTCTCCCATATGAATTTCCAATATCTACACACTACTCTACTATTCACTTTCCTAGTTTTAATTCTCCAAAGAAGTATACGATTTGCAAGAATATCACCCTAAAATTGGTTGAACACCATTAATTTACTGTATGGAACTATATAAAATTAGACTCTGTCGTATATGGTCTAGGATGACTTGTATGGTCATATCGACCACCTTCTAATTGTTTTCTCAATTTCAATATCTTTTATGGGTCATTTATTTTCCTATATGTTGGACTTAACCTATAAAATCTTATGTAAGAAAGTCCAATTCACCATTTCAATTCACATGAAATTATCAAGAGTACATAATACAAATTACATTTCTAAAGCACTCAAGGATCTCCTAAATCATCTAAAAGAAGCGACACATCATTTAAAGTAACTATCAAACAAATCTAAAGTACTAAAACTAGGATAAAGATTTTAGGTTCCTCCATTACCAAGCCTTAAAATAACCTATATATACATATATATATATGGTATAGAAAGAGAATTTCACATGAAGTATTGTTAAAGGTCTCAAGGGACAAAGGAAATTGATTTATCATCTAAAGCACATTACATTATATCACCAACACATAGGGTGCATCACTATTCTTGTTAGTGTAGGTTATTATTTATCCTTTTATTTATTTATTAGGATAATTCTTACACTTTTGTTGGCCCTACACTTGTAAGGTTAGCTTGCTTAGGTGTACTATTTGTGTAGAGTTAGCTTACTAGAGTTAGCTTCTCAGTTATGTGGAGTTGTATTACTAGTACTCTGGAGTTAACTTAACTACCAGTATCAGTTAGTGGGAGTTCATCACCACTAATTTAGGTATTAGTTGAAATTCACTCCTCCTATATGTACATCTTTCTTATTGAATAATTCAAGTCATTGTATTGTAATGTATTGAGCATTATGGATTATGATGGATTTCCATATATGGTATTTTATCTCTTATGTTTTACAAATCTAATGTGGTGTGATATTATCATCTGATATCATGGCTTGGACCAATCTTATTATCATTCCTTTCATGGTATCAAAGCTATAGATGATGTAGACATCCATCTATAAGCTTTTCTTTGCAAGCAAGGGTTTATTATTTTCATGTATTCAAAATTTGTTAGCACTTTTCTGAAACATGCATTTTTATGCAAAACGGAGTGTGTCATTGGATTTGGAATGTGTCAAAACCCTAGAATCAACTATAAAATAAACCATGTTTTGAGACAGTCAAATATGGACATTTTAAAGGGTTTTTTGGCACAATTCACAACAAAATCCATACAATTATGTACAGACATATTTTTTGACTCAAAAATTATATCAGCTTTCTGGGTTTTTTGAGAGACTTTCTAGGTTTCTCTCTATTTTTTGATACAGGTGCCAGAAAAAGAGATATTTGCAATCAAAGTTTATATTAACAATTGTAATTTTTGGGTGCATTCTTTTATCCATTGGATATAAGTGTGTACCTTCTTGATGCATTATTTTATCCTCTTTATATTTATGTTTTGGATGCAGTCTTTTATCCACTAGATGTAGATTTGTACCCTCTGGGTGCAGTATTTTATCCATTCAATATAAGTGTGTACCTTGCAGATGCATTCTTTTAGCCTATGGATGTTTTGTTTTGGATGCATTATTTTATCCACTAAATAAAAATCTATACCCTTTCATTGAATTATTTTATTCATTTGATATAAGCGTGTACCTTCCAAATGCATTCTTTTACCTTATGGGTATTTCTGTTTTCGATGCAGTCTTTCATCCACTTGACGCAGATTTGTACCCTCTAGGTGCATTCTTTTATCTATTGGATATAAGCATGTACCTTTTGGATGCATTCTTTTACCATCTAGATATTTCTATTTTGGATGTTATCTTTTAGCCAATGGGTGAAAATCTATACCTTATGGGTGCATTCTTTTATCCATTGGATATTGACGTGAACTCTCTAAATGCAATGATTTACCCTCTGAAATTTTAAATTTTGGGCACATGATTTTATCCTTTGGTCACAAGCCTGTATCGTGTGGATGCACTCTTCAACCCTAGGAATATTTGGGTGTCACGTGTACTTTTTAGAAAAACATCAACAATAAATTATTTTTTTAATAGTAAAACCTTCTAGAGCTCATAACTTTTGATCCGTAGCTCAGATTAAGGTGATTTTTTTTTAAATTGTGTATTTTTTTTAAGATCTACGCAAATTTTTAAATGTAAAAGGCATTTTTACTTATTATAATATTTACATGCACTCAATTATAAAGTGCCAAATTTGGGAGGGTGTTGTAATCACTTGTGGACATAATTTTAGTTGAGCCCGACGTCCTAAAATTTTGGGTGTTGCATTCTTATATTTATGGGTGTATACATTTATATCTCTCTTGTTTGTTTAGATATTTTGAATGTATATTTTCGAAACTTTTTTTGGCATGTTGATAGTCTCTCTCATGTGGGAGATATTCTAGTGAATCCCAGTGTTAGTTTGTCAGTTTTTAAGTAGTTGATTTTGGCAACTCATATAGATCTGTGGTATCACTCTACTCATTGAACAGTATGGGAGGGTGTGGTGTTGATACTGATTTTTTTGGTTTTGTGTCATTTCCTTGTTACCTTGGATTTTCTTGGATCGTAGCACTCATATTTATTTGTATCTTTTTTCCTTGCCTTATTTCCTTGGTTATTATTCTTGGATCATGACACGCCTGTTTATAGCAATTGATCTAGATTCTTCATATTTTGTGTCCTTGCCTTGTTACCTGAGCTTTTCTTGGATCATGGAACTCCTATTTATTTAGATATCATGTCCTTTCCTTATTTCCTTGGTTATTCTTGGATCGTGGCACACCTATTTGTAGTAGTTGATCAAATTATGTTTGGTGATTTTTTTACATTTTCTACACCACACCATTGACAGTCTCCTTGTATGGAGCTATTCTAGTGAAGCCTAGTGTTAGTTGTTTTTGAGTTCTATAATTGATCAGCGGATTTAGAACACAGTTTGCACCATACTTCTTTAGCATTATATGAGTTTTTGGATCCGATATTCTGAGGATATCTTGTAGCAGGATTTTTCTCTCTCTACTTTGTTATTACTAGTTTTTGGTACCTTATGGTGTCCAAGTTTCCCATTTATTGTACATGGGTACCTCATTGGGCCTTGTTGTCGGGACTCACCTTATTTTTTTCCCACCTAAGCTATGCTTACGAGAGGTTGTTAGTGTATGTTATTATTTATCCTTTTATTTATTTATTAGGATAATTCTTACACTTGTTGGATTAGCTTTCTTAGGTGTACTAGTTGTGTGGAGTTGTCTTACTAGTTCTGTTGAGTTAGCTTCTAAGTTATGTGGAGTTATCTTACTAGTCTTTTGGAGTTAACTTAACTACCAGTATCAGTTAGTGGGATTTCTTCACCATTGATTTAGGTAGTAGTTATACTTCCCTCCTCTTATATGTACATATTTCTTATTGAATAATTCAATTCATTGTATTGTAATGTATTGAGAATTATGTATTATGAGGAATTTCCATATATGGTATTTTAGATCTTTTTTTTGAAAATATAATGTGGTGTGTTATTATCATCTGAGATCACAACTTGGAACAATATTCTTATGGTTCCTTTCAATTATATCCATAGTTGCACCCATTACATGTCGTGTTAAGAGACATCAATGAATGATATGGGTCTATATTAAATTTTATACACTATTGCACCTACACTAGGATAATCACATGGATTTTTATCTTGTTTATGAGGGGACATAGTGTATCTCCTGGATTGAATAAATAGGGGTTGATCACTAGGGTCAATCCAAATCTTCTCACATATGGATTTATCATTTTGTATCTAATCATGTTCATGAAGTGCAGTGTAGGTAACCTAAGGTTTTATCCATTATAGGTTATTATAGGAAGGTACTATATAGTTTTTAGCTCTAGAGATAGACAATGAAACACATTTCTAGGCCACTGAAACTCATCACAAATTATGGAACCTCAAAGTTTTATATTCCAAGACCTTACAAACAAAGACTCAACAATACTACATACTAGAAGGACTTGTATGGTTCCATTTATAAGAACTTTAAAGTCACAACCTAATATCCATAGTATTTCTAGATTTTTACTACCCTATATAAGTATTCTACACACATCAATATCACTTATCTACTTATCAAATGAGCTAAGTACCCATTCATCTTTGTATTTTAAGGAATATTTTCATTTTTTACCATATTAATAGATATATTAAAAGTTATATGGTTAATTTGGACCAATTAATTTAGAATATTCAACCTATAACATTATAACATTTATTAATAAGAAAGGAAAAAATCATATCAAACCCACACTTATTTTTTTAGGGTACAAACTATTACATCCATTTTCTAGTGAGGTAGGAAATAAGCATTAAAGGAATAGTGAGGAAAAAATACTAATATCTTTATGTATACCTACTTAATTATCTTGAATCAATAAAATAAGAATAACAAAAGAAAAGTGGAGCCCATTGTAACACTTGCATTGATTAACATGTTTAATATATTTACTTGTTGATTTTAATGTGAATAACTACTTGACATTGTTCAAAATTCATGAAATCATATAATGTGTATGCTCTTATCCCCGCTGTGAGTCCATTCCCACTACCCCTATTTTTCATGACATAAATTTTACCATGATATTTATTTTTGATTAAAAATGTATTTGAAATAATACTTTGCCGAATTTTTATATTTCAATGATGAATTATGAGTTATCACTAGTATAGATGAGATTACATGTTGAACATAATAAACAAAGAAAGTTTTATTGAAAAATCATTGGATAAGTTAAAATAAATCATGGGGTTTTTTAAGATGTTTCTATCTTAAAGAAGACCACCCATATCAATAAAAAGGAAAAATGAAAGTATAGTATAGTCCCGAGCATCTAGATTAATAAGATAGAGTTGATAGTTTCTACAAAATTCTAATAAAAAGGAACCCCTATTTAGAAAATAGAAGAGGAATATTTAATTATTGTATTGAGTAAGAGGACCGAGGATTTCATAAGAAAGAGTAAACTAATAATATTAAAATTATATCCAAGGTTACTGACCTGGTAGACTATACTAACCCTAAATGAAGTGACATCTCAAAAAATATATGAGGGGGTAGTTTTTGTGGATATTGTGGTTGTTGAGGTTGTTGTGGTTATTTTTTTGGTCCTTGTCTTGGAGTGGATCCAAATCATGATCCGCATCCTCCACTAATATTTCCTCTATGCCAGGGAGGACCTGAGCCTCCCGATCCTTCTTTCATGACTTAGGGACCATAGAAGTACTACCGTGTGTCCCCGTAGTAGTGTTGAATTACATATAAATTGTTTGACATGATATTCCACCTATATGAGTACTTCAAATGGGTATCATGCCACTTATTTGTTCTAAATTTACACCTAATAGATCGATTCCAAACAATATCTACCCAAATACTAGATTTTGTTGCACTGTTATATGCATTGATTTTATATACTACTCATCCTGGATTGATAATAAAACATACCTATCTATATCCCCAACCAAACATGGTTATTATTGATTACCTTATTGTTCTCCATCACTATAATGATCTTCTATATCAACTTCAAAATTCTAAACACCAAGTGTAAGGGCTAGGGGTCTTGGCTGGGTTAGATGTGCACCAATGTTTCTCATCTTTTCCTCAAACTCACTTTAATCATATTCTGAAGGAGTCCTTCTACTGTGCTTTCCCAATATCTAAGGGACATATTCTTGGGGTACCTCACAATATTTAGGGTTCTCATCACTTCCTCCCAACCCCATTCCTCTCATTCTTAGACCCTCTTCAACTTCCCTCTCTCGCACATCATTATATATGTTCAACTACTCTTCTTTATCTCTTTCTTCCTCTTCGACTGATGTCCTCCTTCTAAAACCTATTTTTTATCCCCTGTGCATAGTGGGGTTCAATCATTCCATAGGTGAGTTCTCCATCCCTAGCTCAATAATCAAGATCTTTTTTTCTAAAGATAACACGCGTAAGTATGATCCTCTTGGCTCATGCAAAAACTAAAAATTTGTTTCTTCTAGGCATGAATATGTTGAAATTGTGATTTCCAATGTGTAATTCCACATCACTCCTTCCCACCAATGGTCTATAACATTCCTCCATGGTTTATCTGAATCAAAGAGTGTTTGATACTTATCTTGGCTCCACACTTACTTCTTAGCCAGTTGAATACCCCTATTATGTGCATAAGATTCTAACCATTCATATAAGTCTATTGGAAAGAAACTGAAGAAAAAATCGTAAAATGAATCATATAGATTATTGTCTACACATTTGTGTGCATTGAAGCCTCTTGAAATGTTATATCTATGAGAAAATTCATCATGAACTTCATGTACCCAATTCTCAATTTTATCCAAAGACAACCGAAACACCATATTCATATCACATTCTATAGGTAAGGATAGAAAAATGTCCTGGAAATGGAACCAAAATGTTGGTGTTTAGTTTCTAAAACCTAACTAAGTTGGGTGCACTAAAAATTCACCTAGACAAATGTATAAGTACTCTCTCTTACTTATCAAGACATGTGTCATGTTCATAAACAATTTTCTCATGAGGAAAATAACTATGCATATTAAAAATATAAGCATGTAGTATGTAAATGAGTAACTTAAACAATCATCCATAAATAATAATTAACAAGATGAATATACCATTCATACCATGCCCATCTCTGCTAATATGTGCAATCCATAACAGTTCATTCATTCAATAATAATAACATCTATTACATATAATCACAAATTATTACATTCATGGGAATAAGCTATGCACGTCATACTTATATACTGAGAATTCTAATAAACAATATTTATGCAACACTTGTTTATACCCGATGGGAACTTTTCCTTTACTACTTACATGCTTTAATTAGACTAATAGATATCCTAAATACAAGTTGCACACCCTTTGAATCCTTCTCTAACTCTATCTCACACTATAAATAGCTTAATCCTACTCATGTTTTGTTTCTATATTTAGCTTTTTCTATGCATCATTCATGTCCTCCTTTACATGTGTTTTATCTGTAATCGGTTCTTTATCCTTTCCTTGTTTATTTTTGTGCATACCTTTCTTGTTACACCAACTCTAATTTTCCTATTTTTATCCTTTATTAGAAATCTAGCTAGGTCATGTAACCTCTTGTGTGTGTATGCGTAGACCTTTGCGCACTAACCTCTTCTTCCCTATTGCATACATACCTTTCACATATTGAATTATCTATAATTTAATAAAAAATAATATATGCTAAACCCTAGATATTGTAGAGTCACATATAGTAAATAATAAATGAAGTAAAGATTTGATGAAAACAATAAACTACTAAAAATTGAAACCCTAAATGTAAGAGAGGGAATAAAATACTTATTTGATTTTGCAATCGATCTCGAAGCTTGCTGGTGTGGAAGATAAATGAACATGAGGAGGAAAATATCACAATCACACATGTAAAATTGTAGACCTATCGGAATAAGTTAGGCCAGAGCACCTAGGCTAGGTCAGGGGCACCTATGCGCCAAAGACTACTTATGGGTGCCCGTGTCTATGTAGAACCTCGTAAAATGATTTTTATTATGTCTCACTGATGTTAGTGACCTTCACTTTTGACCACCTGTATGTCACACTATACCCAAAGAATTTGCATGTAACCTACAAAATAGTTGGTCTCCTGCAAAAGTGTAAAACACCTCAAATCCTAAAAAATTAAAAGATACAAATGGGGAGTTGAGATGACCCTAGCAATCACCTGACATAGTGAACTTAAAACTAAGCATTGCACTACATTTTATACACCATTTAGTTTTATATGCATTTTTTTAGAATCATGCCCTAGGAATCTCTTTTACAAGATGCACTTGATAGCGAGAAATAGCTAGATGTAGTAATGTAAGTAGATGTGTGGATGTCAAAATGAGATTCCCCTCTTATGAAGTGTATTCATAAACATGCAATAACTTGCCCCTTTAATGATAGATAATTGGATTCTTTGATTCTCTTAGAATGCCTTTGGATGCAACCTTATGTGGTGATAGTATATTCTTAGAGCTTTGTCATTTATTAAGATTACATAGATTTCTATTTATATGATTCCCTTGGTTGAATTTTGTAATTGAAAATTAAAATTCTAACCCATGAGAAAATAATGTGTCCAAAAGATAAAAGAGGCCCAAAAGGGGTGAGTGAAATACGAAGAGGTCAAGGGTACCTGAGCGTTGGTGTCCTAGCTGGGAACTTGTGTCTAGAGTCAATAAAGATGAAAAAACATCAACTAGGTTGTAGGGTGTGTAAGACTAGAAAGGCAGCAAGAAAGAAAATAAAGAGGGCAAAGAAAATAGTCAATTACTAGTTTTATCACTTAGGAATCATATAAATAGTGGTATGTAATTAGGACCTAGAAATGTACGTAGGTGCATGATGTTGTGTCTACATTTACCCTCAATTTATGTTGTTGAGTGAATACTCAATAACATAAATTAAAAAATACATGTGTACTTGATATCTATGTAGATCGATGGCGAAATATTGCTGAGGAGAAAATACAAGTGTGGAGTGATAAAAATGAAGTGTGAAAGATAAAGAAGAGGAAGTCTGAAGCGTATTTGTTGTGTCATGTTTTTACATGGTGTCATTGTTTCTTGACGATTATTTTTGTGTGGTTCACCATTAAAAATGATTAACTCCATTCAACAGGTTTAATAAGGTTCTAGTAGTAGTCTTTTCAAACTCATCCTTGAGGATCCTTTTCCTTGCCTATAAAGTCCTAAACTAGAAATTCCAAAAAAAAATCACTTTGGCTCCTCCAATTACTTTAATCTACATCTGCACCATCTATTCAATATAAATCAACCCTTCATGGGATTCAGTATCAAAGAAATAAGTCATTTCCCTATTTTCCCACTTTGACCTTAAGCTTTCTAGACTGACCACTAAACCAAAGCATACCATTCCTTTTATCTTAAAGATTTATTGGAACTCTTCCCCTTCTAAACCCTATTCACACTCCAAAACATGCTTATTTCATCCATGAAAACTACTTCAAGGAGTTAAATATATCAAAATTTATCCACAAGACCAAATTGTCTCCTAAATCCCCTTAAGACCAAGTCTTTGCGCAAACCAAGGTTAGAGTGATTTAGAAGAACCAAAAACAATTTATAAAATTCATAAGTTTTATTCCATAATCCATGAACTATATTAAAAATTTTAGGTCTTAACTCTTTGTAGTGTTCTCTCTATTTCAAATTTTCACTTTTAGGCTTACTAGGCCAAATTAGGCCTGTGATCACACAGTCCACCCTAAAGTTTTTCAAGGAAAAAATTATGGCATTTTTAATAATTTTATGAAGAGTTCGAACTGCCTAAGAAATTACATGGTTAAACTCTTAACTCATCACCAAGTTTCTTTGTAAAATGACTCTCCATGCCTTTTATCAATGTGCACACAGTCTTAGACCAGATTGGTAAAGAAATATTCAGTTTCAATTTTTGAAATTTCAAATTTATTTTTGAATATCCTTAAGGGATCGGTCAAGATATATGCTACCAAATTTTAGAGTGAGATTCCATGTTTAGAGATCCCAATGATTGAACCATAGGCAAAGCTCCTTTGGATGTAACAGTACATGCTTGTGAAGTGAATTTTATTACAAAATGGATTAGGTTTAATGTTATGGACTGGTTTAAGTCCATGAATCTATTTCATCCTCTTATTTATTTACTCAATTACTATTAAATATTCTTTATTAGGAAAAATACTTCAACCCCTCATTTTTCCACTAGTCATGTATGTGGCTAGGGTATGAATGAAAACCCTCACTATGCTCTTGATAAGTATATAATTTCTTGAATGAATGCTTGTTATTAGATGATGAAACTAACCTCAAGTAATATTTATGGAGCCATTATGCAATCCATGATATTTAACAAGAAATATTACCTCCACAAGTGCCATACTTAGAAAGAACAATCACAGTTTCTTGTTTCCTTGAGAAGCCCTTCTTCCACATGAAAACAATCAACAAATTATTTGGTCCATGAGTACTGAGGAAGTATTAATCATTTATTTCTCTTGGTTTTTGATTCACATTCATGTTAATATCTCTTCCTTACTCTTCTAAGGAAGCCACTAAAGGATCTTCATAGTTTTTTATTCAATTCATTTTTTCTTAGTCCTAACTAGTTAACTTAAAATAGAGCCTCCACTCATTTCAAATATTCATATTCTTCTAAAATGGGATAAATTACCTCTCTACACACACATGAACATTCCCTAACCAATAAAAATTATGACACAATTTCATATTCAAGCTCTAACTCCCATAGTTATCAAGATATATTTAGGCTCTAACTTCCTTATTCACGTCTTATTCAAATTCTACCAAGAAGTGTCCATACCTTACCTTTCTCAATGCCGTCTTAGTCTTATCTGTACTATGAAAATCCATATTATCAAAAAAAAGTATGAATATAATGAAAATTATGAGATAAGTCTGTGCAAAGTAGGACCTATAGTTTCATCATTGAATCCACCATATAAGAAAAATTATAAAAATATAGACTCTTTCTATAACATAGAAAAACAAGACATACAGACATCAAATCAGAGATTTACTTCCATTTTCAACTGTGAAATAGTTTTGAGATTCATCCCTCACACACAAAAACAAAGTGTCCTCTGAAAATATTCATATATCATTACAAAAACTCCCTTCTTCCATGAGGTATACCTCTTTACCTCTTCATCCTACACTTCTTTGGAGGATAACTGATTTGCTCAATTTGAATTCTTCCTTTTCTAATTATTTCACTTTCTTGTTTCCAAGCCTAACTAACTCTCTTCTTGACTCCTTTGCTCCTTTTTATCTATATTAGTTTTATTACATTATTTTTTCATATTTCATATCCCCCATTAACTCCTAATGACTCAACTAAACCCATTCAAGACCTTAAAACCTTTAACAACTCCTTGACACTTGTAGTAACAACTATTGAAGGCTTAACCACCCACTACCAAACTTATAATCCACTTTTACAAATTTTAAATTTGAATTTATATGTTTTGGAGGAAAAGTTCCCTTTTTAAAATTAACACCTCTATACCACCTAGTCTCACTCCTTCTTGACTCGACACACCTAAATTGACCTCATTAACTTCGTGACCATGAAAATGTTCTTTTAATGAGGTATTTTAGTGATGATCATGCATCATACACCCAAGGTGGTGAAAAGAAAATAAAATATTCACAAGATTTTTTTGAGTAATCATGCCTTCCTTAGAATCTTCATTTTATTTGCATTGTTTGTCTTTTGTATTTCCTTTCTCACTTCTCTTGTGTATTTCATAGCCTCCTAGGTCCCATAGGTTGTCTTATATTATTTCATTTACTTTCACTTTGCATATTTTTGTCTTGTTCTCCATATTTATTTACATCATCTTCATTCCTTCATCCTTAGTTCCTACGTACAAAAACAAAACAATAGTAAATATAGATTGTTTTTCATCTTTTATCACCTTTATCATCCATTTATAGTACATTTCCTTTATGTAAACATCATGTCTTTTCCAAATTCTACATTTTCTTAACATTTTGTTTTCTCTCTATCATTCTTCATCACTTCAAGATGTTTCAAATTTGTACCCTTTTCTTCTTTGTTCTTATTTTCCAATGAAATCAAGCTTCTCTTAGCTTTATCTTCCCTTTTCTCTTCATTTTCTAGTTCACTAGACATATTTGGAAATAGTTCATCTATCTCACCTTTGCAAAACTAATCATCATGCTTCCTAAGATCATGATTTCTATCCATCCATTTATATTTTCTTGTATTATGCTCCTCAAATTCACTAGTAAAGTATGTTGGCACAATTTCTAGGAATTTAGTTACACAATCTTCATTATCAAGTAACAAATCATCAAATAAAATTACCTTTTCTTCATTTTTGTCTTATAGAACTTCTGAGGATTTAAAAATCTCATCTATCATGCAAATTTATTCTCTTAACATGAGATTGTCTTCTTCATTCATGACCTCATCAAACCTAGGACTGTCATATTCATCTTCTTTAGCACAATCTTCACCATTCTTCTATATTTGTTCTTCAATCTTATAAGAGTATTCACCAGCTTCCCATATAGTTTCTTTATTCACCTCTCTAATTTTTGTACATTTATCCTTCCTTTCTTCATTTATTAGTTTCAAGTCACCATAATCAAGTTCATCATCAAACCTTTCACAAATCACTTTCATCCTTGGAAGTTTGTTTTGAACTTCTTGAATTTGTGTATTCTTCTGAAAAATACTTGGCTACCATGATTGAACTGAATTTTTCATCCCATCTTGTTCTCTTGAACTAGTGTTCACTTCATTATTCATGCCTGCTTATAGTGCATTCACTTGATTTTTACTCTTGACTATCCATTTCTTGTTTACCATGTGCTTAGATTGGTCCTTTGTCTTCATATCAACTATATGCTTTCTCTCGTAGCTTGAAATCTTTCCTATATCATCTTTCTCTTCTTCTTTAACTTGTGTACTTGTCTCAAATCCTTTGCAAACCTTCCCTTCACTTTTTTCTCCTTGAAATTCATTATGTTTGTATTACCTCTAAGCCATATAGGCACAATATATCCATGATCTATGACTTCCTTTGGATGAAAATCTTGGTGTTTCCTCTCAATACATTCCTTATTTTTCTTGACTTCATTAGGAGTGTCTTTCATACCTCTTTCAACTTCTTTTCTAACCTTCACAATCTGATATGTCTCACATATTTCATTATTAGTATGTATTTCTTTCTCACTATCACTTTCCTCTTCTTTCAAGTATCTCTCCCATGCCTCATAGAATGGAATTTGGTATTAATAGTCTTCATGATCATATTTAACACCTTCCATTTTTTCTTCTTTCCCTTGTTCCGGATGTACTTGCATTATCTCAGCTTCATCTCCTTCTAGATATACTTCATTTGGCCTTATTCTCATCCACTTTGGAAGTTTTTTCCTTAATTTTCACCACTTTTATCTTCATAACTTGACAAATACCCATTCAAACATATAGTTAGATAATAAAAATAGAGCCCTTAAGGACCTCATGATGCTTTTCTTCATCTTCACTTCCTTTCTTTCTCTTTTCTCATTCTTCTCTTCACATATTTTCACTTCTTCCTTCACTTCTTCCTTCACTCTTCCATGAGTTTATCTTCCACTATTTCTCTCGCTAAAGTCATTTCATCCTTAACCTCTGAATGCTTCTTCATAAGTAGCCTAATAGGACACTTCACCTTATTCTTCAGTCCTCCACTCAAATATTTGATCTTTTATTTCCTATCATGATTTTAATCATTGTCTCTAACTTCTCTAAATTATGTCATTTACTTCATTTTATTCTCTTTTACTAAGCACAACACTCTTAATCTTTTTTGCTTCTCTTCTCTTTTGTCATGGATTTCTTACTTCTTTCAATATCTTTGAATTTTCTACCTATATCTATCTGTCAAATATCTCCATATGACCTTCATCTTTAAGTCTCTTTCACCTTGGTTTATTGGTTTCTTTAGGTCTTCGCCTAGGTCTCTTGCACCCTAGTCTTTTAGACAACTTTATTTCTTTAGCTTCTGTATCTTGCCAATCATTCAACACTTCACCCAAAACTATTAGGTATATAACCATGTCTCAAAATTTCATGACAATTGATTTAATGAACAATGGCTTCTATAAAATCATTCAATCATCAAAGTAAGCATAAAATACTGCAGTGAAAGTATTCAGATTTTCTAAAGTTCACCCTTCCTAACTTAGACATCGATTCAAACTGAAATTTCTAGAAATGATTTAAACATTCACCAGGCTCAAAATAACAAGAATTCTACTTCAACACCTTCAATCACTATAGAGTACTACGGATCTTAGAATGACATTCTATCGGTAACTTTAAAAGCATTTAAAAAATAACCATTTCGATGGGACCTTTGACTTATCACCGTGATGGTGAGGCTTCCACAATCTTCTCTTCCCTTCCTATATCCTACAACATGATCCATGGTAATACACATTAACTATTAGACATTCGAATTCATAAAATGTCAAGATAGTGAGTCTATTCTCACCTACCTTGGTTTGGAAGATTCTTATATACATCATTCATTACCTTCTGAGATGTAAATCATGTTGAATGAATCAACAATCGAAATACATGTTCACACTCAGGATGACCCAAACATTCTAAAAATAGGCCAATCTTTGAAATTCTTCTGAATAGGAATCTTTCGCTTCTTTCCTCGGGGATCATAGCAACAATTTTTCTTGGTCCTACACTGATATGCCCGATATCAACCTAAATATTGTGGTCCATAATATCGTAACCATTCTTGATGTCAAACCCATGAAACATAAGTTGTAAAAAATACATCCTCACATTTGACCTTAAGCTTGTATAAACTGGCCAATAACTCCAAAGCATACCATTCTTTCTGTTTCTCTTCAAGATCCTATACCATTCATTATCCCCAATGGATCTCTATCACCGTAACATATCAAATGTTCCTACGATAAACATTTCCAAGAATGAAACTTCCAGGAGTTATAGACATCAAATTTTATCCACAAGACCAAACTATTTCTTAGATCCCCTTAAGTCCAAGTATTTACACAAACCAAGGTTGGAGTGATTTAGAATAAATAAAAACAAATTATAAATTTCATTATTTTTCTTCCATGATCCCTGAAGTGTATGAAAAATTTTAGGTCTTAACTCTTTGTAGTCTTCTCTTTATTTAAATTTTTCACTTTTAGGCTTACTAGGCCAAATTAGGCCTGTGATCACACAATCTACCCTAAAGTTTTATTTTAAAAGGATTTTAAGGCATAAATTATGGAATTTTTATCACTTTATGAATATTTTTAACTACCCAAGAAATTACATAGTTGAAATCTTAACCCATCACAAAGTTTCTTTGTAAAAATGACTCTCCATGCCATTTTATCAATGTGCACATAGTCTCAAACTAGACTGGTAAAGAAATATTTAGTTTCAATCATTAAACTTTCAAATTTCTTTGTGAATATCCTTAAGGGATTATTAAATATATAGGATACCAAATTTCAGAGTGAAATTCCTTGTTTAGATCTCAGAATGATCGAACCCTAGGAAATCTTCTTTGGATGTAATAGTACAGGCACATTAAGTGATTTTTGATTATAAAATGGATTAGGTTCACTATCAGGACCTGGTTTTTAAGTCCCTGAATATATTTCATCCTCTTCTTTATTTACTCAATTTCCATTAAAGACTCTTTATTAGGACAAATACTTCAATCCCCCAATTTTTTAACTAGTCATGTATGTGGCTAGGGTATGAATGAAAATCCTCACTATGCTCTTGATAAGTCTACACTTGCTTGAACTAATACTTTCTATTATATGATGAAACTAACCTCAAGGAAATATTTATGGATACATTATGCAATCCATGATATTTAACATGAAATCTTACCTCCACAAGTGTCATACTCAGGAAAAACAGTCACAGATTCTTGTTTCCCTGAGAAGCCCTTCTTGCACATGAAAAGAGTCAACAAATTATTTGGTCCATGAGTATTGAGGAAGTATTAATAATTTATTTCTATTATTTTTTGAGTCACCTTCATGTTAATATCTCTTCCTTACTCTTATAATAAATCCACTAAAATTATCTTCACAGTTTTGTATTCAATTCATTTTTTCTTAGTCCTAACTAGTTACCTTAAAACACAGCCTCTACTCATTTCAAGCATTCATATTCTTATAAAATAGGATAAGTGAACTCTCTACTCAAACATGTACATTCCCTAACCAATCACCATTATGACACAAGTTCATATTCAATCTTTAACTCCCATATTTATCAAGATATATTTAGGCTCTAACTTCCTTATTCACATCTTATTCAAATTATACAAAAAATATTTCACACCTTACCTTTCTGAATGCCATCTCAGTCTTATCTAGACTATGGAAATAAATACCATCAAAACAAAGTATGAATATAATGCAATTTATGAGAAAATTTTGTACAAAGGAGCACCTACAGTTTCATCATTGAATCCACCATATAAGATAAGTTATAAAAATACAAACTCTTGTTATAGCACAGAAATACAAGACATACACACATCAAATAAGAGATTTACTTCCATTTTCAACTGTGAAATATTTTTAATATTCATCCCTCACACAAAAAAATAGATTATACCATGCAAATATTCATATATCATTACAAAAACTCCCTTCTTCCAAAATATATACCTCTCTACCTCTTCATCCTACACTTCCCTTGGAGGATAATTGATTTTCTCAATTTGAATTCTTCCCTTTCTAATTCTTTAACTTTCTTGTTTCCAACCTTAACTAACTCTCTTCTTGACTCCTTTTCTCCTTTATATATACTAGTTTTATTCCATTATTTTTTCATATTTCATATCCCCCATTAACTCATAATGACTCAACTAAACCCATTCAAGACCTTAAAACCTCTAACAACTCCTTGCCACATGTAGTAACACCTATTGAAGGCTAAACCACCCACTACCAAGCTTAGAATCCACCTTTAAAAATTTGAAATTTGAATTTACAGGTTATGGAGGGAAAGTTCCCTTTTTGAAAATAAGACCTTTATACTACCTAGTCTCACTCCTTGACTACACACTTAACTTGACATCCTTAACTTCATGACCATGAAAATGTGCTTTTAATGAAGGATTTTAGTGATGCTCCTACATCATTGCATATTAAGGATAGACCTGCAAAAAGAAAAGATAAAGAGTAGTAAAATTCATGTATACATAAAAAATCGATCCAAGTACGAAAAAAAGTGTAAAAGTGTGTAAAAATGTGAAAAAGTAGTAAAAAGGAACATGTGCACCTGATCCGTGACTAGTAAAAAAGATATAATGCGTCCTCAAAATGCTATAGAAGAACAATTTTTTGGGCAATCTCACACCAATGACACATTTTTTGGGAGATCTCATGCCAAGAATGCATTTTTTGGGAAATCTCATGCCAAGTGTGAGTTTTTTGGGAAATCTCACATCACGATAGAAGCAGTTTTCAGGAGAAAGGTCTAGTGTTATTCTCCAACCCTAACTACTTCCCAAAATTATACACCACTGAAAATGTTTTGATCTTGATTTATTCTATTTTGATCAAGTTTGATCCAATTCGATCCAAGTAGAAAGAGAAGATAACATAGATAGAATGAATTTTGATTACTGGAGGAGTATATTTGTATTGTGAAACTGCTCTATGAGATGCTGAAAACTATGTTGATCTGAGAAAAATTGTCTAACTTCTCCTAGTCATAGGTACTTAGGAAAGGTCAAGAGTTCCTAGGCATTATTGCTTATATCTAGGCACTGGTATCTATGTTGAACTGAGGACCCAAGTCATATTCTGAGTTGTTTTTGCAACTAAAGATTTCTTTTTTCTTGTACTGTGCAGGTATAGACTATTAGGAATTAGAGAACAAATATGTGAAAACAATTCCTCAAACCACAACAGTAGGAAACTATATAGCAGAGTTATACTTGCAGAAATATAACAACATAAATAAATAATGCACAAAAGAAGACAAGACAAGATTTAACGTGGTTCACCCAATGTGGCCTATGTCCACCAATAACTTGCTTAGATTTTATTATCAACAAGAGTAAAACAACTCTCATAGTCTTGTCTCACTTATGAACTCACAACAGAACTCCAAAGATGTTAAACCACATCTAAACCATAATCGACACCCAATTGCTTAACCTTGATCACTCTTGATCACCTATTGATCATTAAGACTCAAGACCTCTTGAATACTCAAGATATCTTCAAGATACCCTAACACCTCTATTTATAGGATTACAATCCTTTTAAGAAGCCTTAAATCTGACCCTAGAAGTTTGAAAGTCATGATCTTTCAACTTCCCACGACTGGAAAAACAGTCTCAACGTTAACAACCAATTAACAACATGTTAACAACATATTAATAGCAATGACATAATGACAACACAGTATTGACATAACAATGTCATAGCAAATGATAGCAGAATGCTCCTGAAGTCTCCAAACATAACCATTTGAGCTCCAACACTTCAACACTGATTCAAGAAGACCAAAAATAGGCTCCACACCCCAACAATCTCCCACTTGGAGATTATTTCCATTGAGAAAAGTTATTAACCCTTCATTATCAACCATGAAGGCCAATAAAATTTGAACACAACTTCAACTTCTCCCTTGTGACCACCTTGGTCATCATATCTACAGGATTCTAACTAGTATGAATATTTTTCAGCTTCAACTTATCTTCTTTCAAAGCTACCCTGATGAAATGATATCTCAGCTGAATGTGCTTCGTCCTAGAGTGGAAAGTGAAGTTCTTCGCCAAATGAATAGCACTCTAACTATCGATGTGTAGTCTCCCAAATTCCTTCTTATGACCTAACTCATCAAGAAACTACTATAGCCAAATCATCTCCTTGCTTGCCTCTATAGCAGTAACATACTCAGCCTCTGTGATTGACAAAGCCACAACCTTTTGTAATCATGAAATCCAACTCACCATTGTATCACTAACCGTAAATACATAACCTGTCATGTTCCTCCTTCTGTCCAAATATCCTGCCATGTCCAAATCTACATATCCACGTAATGTAGTGTCCAATCCACTGAAACCCAATGTTGCTCCCATTGTCCCTCTCAAATACCAAAGGATCCACTTTACTTCCTAACAGTTATCTCTACCTGGATCACTCATAAACCTGCTCAATGCTCCCACTACGTGGGAAATGTCAGGCCTAGTGCATACCATAGCATACATCAAGATACCAAATACTGATGAGTATGGTACCCTGGACATCTGGATTCTATCCTCCTCAGTCTTGGGAATCTACTCCTTTGATAATTTAAAGTGACCTGCCAAAGGAGTACCAATCGGTTTAGCATCCTGCATACTAAAACACTTTCCAATACCTTCTTTATGTACTCTTCTTGAGATAATACCAGCTTCCTCTCCTTCCTGTTCTGATTTATTCTCATACCAAGGATTCATTTTTCTGCCCCCAAATCCTTCATAGCAAAGGAGTCACCTAGATGCTTCTTGAGTACCTTTATTTCCTACATGTTCTTCCCTACAACAAGCATATCATCTACATACAAGCACAGAATAATATAACTACCATCAAGAAACTTCTTGATGTACATGCAATGGTCTGAGTGACACCTAGAGTAACCCTGCTCCTACATAAAACTATCAAACTTCATGTACCACTATCATGGAGCTTGTTTCAGGCCATACAAGCTCTCCTTCAATTTGCACACTAACCTCTCCTTCCCTTTGACCTCATAACCCTATGGCTACTGTATATACAATTCCTCCTCCAACTCACCATGAAGGAATGTAGTCTTCACATCCAACTGTTCTAAGTGTAGGTCTTCTACTGCAACTAAACCAAGAATAGTCCTAATAGAAATCATTTTAACAACAGGAGAAAAAATTTCATCAAATTCTATACCTTTCTTCTGTGAAAATCCTTTGACCACCAACTGGGCCTTGTATCATTTCCTACCTCCATCTTCCTCTTTGATTCTATACACCCACTTGTTCTGCAATGCTCTCTTGCCCTCGGGTAGCTCTACCAGATCCCAAGTCTGGTTTTCCATAAGAGATCTATGCTCTTCATCCATGGCCTACTCCCACTTCTTCCTGGCATCCACCTACACTGCTTCCTCAAATAACTCTAGCTCTCCACTGTCAGTGAGCAATAAATAATTCAAAGATGGAGTAAATCATTCAGGTTCCCTTCTTACCCTAGAAGACCTTCTCACCTCAGGAGTTGGGGTTCCTGATGAGTAGGTTCCTAAAATGGATTTGCCAGAACATGCTGGACATGAACCGGCCCCTTGGACACCTTACTGTCCACAATTTCCTCTAACACTGTGTATTCTTTCTTTGATTTCTCTTTTTGTTCCTACAATTGATCTTATACATGACTTTTTCATCAAAGACAATATCTCTAGACTGAAATATTTTCTTGTCCTTAAGACTCTAAAAATGGAAACCAAAGTCATCCTCACCATATCCAACAAAGGTGTATTTCTTAGACTTAGCCTCTAACTTGGTCCTATCATCTTTATCAATGTGAACAAATACACTCACATCCAAATACTCTAAGAAATGAGTAATCAATTTTCTTACTAGACCAAGCCTCCTCAGGTGTACCTCCATCCAGAGCCATAGAGGGTCCTCTGTTAATCAGATAAATAGTTGTGCTCACTACTTCCACCCAAAACATGAGTGGCAGCCCCACATGTAATCTCATGCACCTAGCGCGCTCCATGATTGTCCTGTTCATTCTCTCTGACTCTCCATTTTCCTGTGGAGTATTTGGAACCGTTCTTTTCATGTAGATCCCATTTTTTGAACAGTAATCAAGAAATTCATTGCTGTAATACTCCCTTCCATTATCTGACCTGAGACATTTCAACTTGAGACCTGTTTCATTCTCAACCAAGGCTTTCCATCTTTTGAAAGTTTCAAACACATCAGATTTCTTTCTAATGCAATATACCCAAAATTTTCTAGTTGCATCATCAATGAAAGTGACATAATAACATGAACCACCAATAGAGTTTACCTTAGCTAGCCCCCATACATTTGTATGCACTAACTCCAACTTACCCTCCTTCCTGGTAGGTCCAACCTTGAGGAATCTCACCCGCTTCTGTTTCCCATAAACATAGTCCTCACAGAAGTCCAAATCTAACTCCTTTAATCTGGGAAACCTGTCCTTTATAATCTGCATGCCCTTATGACTCATATGACTGAGTCTTTGGTGCCACAAAGTTACATCTCCATCTATAGCAACTAAATTACAATAATCAGCACCACTGGTTAAATACAAAGTACCAGTTTTCTTACCTCTTGTAACCACAAGAGCTCCCTTGGTAACCTTCCAAGAATCCACTGTAAAACTAACCATACATCCATCAGTACCCAACTATCCCGATGATATCAAGTTCCACCTCAACTTAGGCATATTCCTGACATCCTTGAGTAGCCATGTGTTCCCATTCTACATTTTCACCTGAAATAAACATTTCCCTACTATGCTGCATGGTTCATCATCACCAAGATATACATGTCCAAAATCACCTTGAACAAAATCAGTAAAGTAATGTCTATGTGGGGTGGCATGGAAAGAAGCCCCTGAATCTAACACCCAAGATTCAACAATATTATCTAAAGAAAGAATTAAGGCATCTTGACAAACATCACCTACTGCCAAATTTACCTCTTTAGTTTCCTCCTTCTTGTTCTTCTTATCCTGAAGAGCCCAACAATCTTTCTTAGCATGACCAACCTTCCCACAGTGCCAACATTCTAACTTGATCTTGGAATTTAACCTTCCATGATCATTCGACTTCCCATATTTACCTTTCCCTCTGTTCTTTTGTCTCCCTCTACCCTCCACCATTAAAGCGTTTCCAAAAGTAAAAAAACTCCAGTGCTCTTCCTTCACATTTCCTAGCTTAGGATCACACCTATTACATCCTCAAACTTCATCTTTGAATTATTAGAGACTGAATTACTTAAAACCATAACCAAGTTGTCCCAACTATCTGGTAAGGAGCACAAAATCAACAAATCCCTAACCTCATCATCAAAGTCAATTTTTACTGAGTTTAACATACTCACAACCATATTAAATTCATTCAAATGATCAACAACAAAACCATTCTCAGACATCTTCATATTAAATAATTTTTTCATCAAAAATATTTTATTAGAGGTAGAGGTTTTTTCATATAACTTCCCCAACACACTCATGAAACCTTCTATGGTCTTCTCCTACGATATGTTGAAAGCAACTGAAGATGCAAGGCATAAATGAATTGCCCCAAGCACCTTTCTATCCAGCAACTCCCAATCCTGCATCCAACATGGTTATAGGTTTCTTTTCTTTTCCATCCAAAGGAACATGGAGGTCCTTCTGATATAAGTAATCCTCCATCTGCATCTTCCACAAACCAAAGTTCTTCCCATTAAACTTCTCAACCCTTGATCTGACCTCATCTGCCATAGCTCCCACTTAAGCTAAACTTTCCTTGTGATTTACCACTTCAAAAAAAAACCACCAAAGCTCTGATACCAGTTGTTGGGAATTAGAGAACAAATATGCGGAAACAATTCCTCAAATAACAACAGTAGGAAACTATATAGAAAAAGTATACATGCATAAATATAACAACATAAATAAATAATGCATAAAAGAAGACAAGACAAGATTTAACATGGTTCACCCAATGTGGGCTACATCCACCAAGAACTTGCTCAAATTTTATTATCAACAAGAGTAAAACAACTCTCATAGTCTTCTCTCAGTTATGAACTCACAATAGAATTCCAAAGATGTTAAACCACATCTAAACCATAATTGACACCTAATTGCTTAACCTTGATCACTCTTGATCACCTCTTGATAACTAAGACTCAAGACCTATTGAACACACAAGATATCTTTAAGATACCCTAGCACCTCTATTTATAGGATTAGAATCCTTTAAGAAGTCCAAAATATGACCCTAGAAGTTTGAAATTTGTGACCTTTCAATCTTCCCACGGCTGGAAAAGACAATTGTCATGACCTTTCATCTTCCCATGGCTAAGAACAACGACACATTGGTCATGACACTTTCAATGGCTTCAACAATTTGACATTCCAAACGACTTTAATACTGATCTTGAGATTCTCCAAACTTAACAAGCTCCACACCCCAACATATCTTGATCCTTCTGATCCTCAAGAAGACCATAACCTATGGATCCAGTAGACCGTAACTCCCATATGATCTAGTCTGAATGTGCTGAACTAGATTCACCCAATGTATTCCCCCTCATTTGTTGTAGCAAGTGATGTCATTAGGAGGATGTCCTTCCAAAGGTTAACACTTTATAGATGACTATACATTGATCTAAAACTAATTCCTTACATGGGGAGGGAATGTTTTTAGTAAAAACTAAGGCACCTATTGCACTTCCATGTGCACGTGCCTGGAATCTATTGTTCTTCCTAAGCTGAAAACTAGAAAATATGCACTTCTTGTATTACCTTCCCAATGTAGATATATTTCTTACTCAAGCAAAAATTCAATGTGAGGCTCTTCAACCAACCCATGGATTTGGAAACTTTTGTAAGGGTATGGGTACTCACAAGGTCTCAAGTCAGATCAATGCTCGTGGTCCTTATTCTCATACAATCAATGAACAAGCTCTCATCATAAGTTGATGGGTTCTCTCTAATGTGCAATTTCAGAAAATAGAAGTCAAAGAGGACATGATATCAAGAAAAGCTCCTAGAAAACCATTCTAGGGATCTCATCACACAGTCAAGCACCTATTATCATGTATGATCTGATTCTTGAGCCATCTTTCCTATCTCTGCCTTAGAAGTTCTATCAAATGAAACCGTCATGCCTGTAGTGTGTAAAAACCTATCTACCTACTCATGTGCATCGATGGGGGTTTAGCTCGTCATAGAGTTAAAGTTATCAAGATTCCCATGTTTCACTGTCAAGATCTTGATACCTAAGGGTACATTGCAAAACTAGATAATATGTGATCCTGCATGTGGATCATAGAAGAAGATAATGAAATACTATATATCCAGCTAACATAGTGAAAGAATTGTTGACGATTGTAAGTAGTTCCAAAGTATATTTGTAATGTAGTACCCTGTCCCACTAACGATTTATAGATTTAGCCCATGTTTTCATCTGAATGATACAAAAGTGGTTTGATAATATGACATGACATGCAGGAGCATCTCTTTCCAGGCATATGAGTACCTCTATTTGTCTTGTAGACCTGCCAGGTTCACTGGTATAAACTACTACTGGGACAGTCAGATGAATGAACCATATCATACAAGTAGTTCGTACATCGGGAAATGGTTTGAACCCACTGTGTATTAGATAGATAGATAAAATCAGGCCCCGTGCTTGAATAGTGTTCCATTGGTGAAGTTCATCTTGGATGTATTCTCTGTAGCTATTCAGTATGAACTCTCTAACTAGATAGTAGTCATAGGCAACAGTATGATGTGTGAAAATCGAATGCTAGAGTGATGTTGTGTGAAGAACGTAGTGCCCCGGAAATAGAATCAAAATGTGAGTGTTTTATTTCCCCATTTACACCTAGCTTGGATGAAGCATGTATGGCAGACTCATGTTCTATTAGGAAATCAGTACAATGCTCACCCTGAAGCATGTTACAACTACCAAGAATCCGATATTTTATTAATTATTCAGCATGTTAGCATGCATATTCCATATTCATAACCATAAAAAACACTAAATTTTGGAATTACATTTAAGATAATTTTGGTAAGTCACATATAACTAATGAAACTCTAATCAATATAAAGACTTTTGGGTTATCAAGAATTTCAGAACTTTTTGGCTCTTTTTGATCCCATCTGACTCAGACATAGTCTGAAGTTTAGCAATACTGAAAGTCTACAATTTTCCACTCTGCAACTATTGGGTTTCCGGAATACATAACAAGTAGATGAATACAATATCATCAATACATCCATTTTCTCAAGTCATGCATGCACTCATATAGGATCAAAACCCTCATACTTGGTGAATTTCAAGTTTCAGAATTTTGATTGTCAATTCATCTTTTTCTTTCCATTTTTCCCGAAGTCTGAAATCCCAAATTTTTGGACTTTCAAACTTTCAGGTTTCAATAACTTAGGAGTGCCCAAAACTACGATCTCACATGCTCACCTACAACTTCGTACTAATAATAGACTAAGCTAAATATATGACAGGACTTTAATTCCTATTATCAACACATATCCATACGTTTTCATTTATTACCTCACTCATGCACTCTCACATCTTATTCTTGTCCTTTTGGGGTGTACTTTTCATGATATGTTTTTTGTTCATTTACTTTCTTTTGGTTTGTAGGTCTTTGTTTGAGTGGAAATCCAACTCCATTCTGGGTTTCTATTTTTTTCCCTTTTTGGAAAATCTTGCTGAAGTCCTTGTTCTTCACCTTGCATATGTGCGTGCAACCTTACGCACTATGTGTTTTCAAGTATGGGGATATTTTTGAATCCTTCATACTTCACTCATGTCTTCTCCATTGATTGTGTTTGGTTTGCATTAACACTTCTTTTTTACAGTTACTTTAGAGATCATTCAAAGTTTCTTTTCAAAAAATTCATTTCAGAGAATTCCTTCAAAATATCACAAGGAGGGAAACTATTTTAGATGAAATTCTAGGCAAAAAATCTTCAAAGTTTTCAGATTTCAGAATTTCAGAGAACTGTTATTTTGGAGATCCCAGTTTCAATTTTTTGGAGATTCTAGTTTCAGGTTTTTAGAGATATTCTAGTTTCAGATATTCGGAGAAAAAAATCCACATGAAGAATATATGCCAGTTTCAAAATTTTCTTCAGAAAATCATTTTTAGAGATCTCAGTTTCGAGTCTCCTAGAGATTACAGTTTTTGGAGTTTTTAGACCTATTCATACTTTGGGTTTTCAGACCCTAATAGATAGTTGGAAGCCTTTCCAGACCCATATTTCCTTTGCCGAATAAAAATGCATTACATTGAAAAATTCTGATTCTTAGTAAGCCACAACAAAATTACGTTCATGGATTTTTCACTTTATTTACTAGCCCTCTTTCTAGATTGTATCTCTCGGTGGGCTTTTTTGCATTATATATCCATTTACTATTGTTTTCCAATACTCCCGAAACACATAGGTTTATTTATGTGACGACTACCTCTACTTCAAAGGGAAAGGAAAAGATGAATTACACATTTCTTGGAGTTGCTCCCCAATCCTTCTTAACCTCTGATTTAGGAAATATCGGGGATAACGATCTCAGGCAGATTGATCTTCCTGAGTTATAGGAAAGATTAAAGGCCCCAAATAAAAATCCATGGATGTAGGCCATCTTCGACATTGGTCTTTCCCTTGTTGTTGGTTTTCCCACATTTGTGTAATGCCTAGAATTTGTTCTAGCTAGAGTAGCTCACTACGACGAAGAATCTATGCCAATAAGAGATAACAATGATAAGGTGGTAATCCGTCTGGACCCTGATTTCTTTGAGGACTTGTTCAAACTTCAAGACTTACCAGATTACACCACTATCTCACCTGAAATACATATTGAGCACTGGGATAAAAAGTAAGAAGTATAATCAGAAGGTTCATGATGAAGTCTTACCTAACTAAGAATTTTCCCAAATTTTACACTTCCCAAGACTATACATCAATTAGATTTTATTCAAGAGGTCAATGACCTCATTATACTCTTGAGTAGAGTTTCAGGTCTTCCTTATGCAAAGGAATTCCAAGAATGGATGTTCTTCTACATATCAATAATCAAGAACAATGATGACTTTATCTGATGGGGTGAACATATCAGTAGCAACATTCTCTACCAGTTAGGTAAAGTGGAAGAAACTAAATCCTTCTACATGAAATATTTCCTCATATATGCAATTCTGCTTATCAGGAATTTCATCAAGATTAAACACTAGGGGAAGTTCACAACACATCCCAAATATAAAAATTTTATCCCCATCTTACTCTAGACAAGGGGACTCTAAGCACTTCTAAAGAATCAGTGATGCTTTCTTTACTGTTGTCCTCTATTTCTTCAATAAGGAGCTATATAATCAATGAATTTTCGAAGAGGCTTTCTAAGAGGTGCAAGAATGGGGAGTAATTTACCTTTAGTTTCCCACATTCACCTACCTTCAGATTATGGGCTTCATAGGTACCCCCAGCAAGTTGCCAAGGTGCCCCACTGACAAGTGGGTTCTTCTGGAATTGGTTTGGTAGTTGTTGGATTACCACAAAATCTAAAACAAGTGTCACAAGGAAGGAATGCATTTCCCTATTACTATTGGCAGATATTCTTGCCCACCTATCCATAAGGCAAGAAATGTGGATGTTGAAATGGCTGAGGTAACCCTACGGACCTTCCATCCATGAACTAACTTTGACTATTGAGGTAAGTTCGGGGAGACAAGGAAATCTAGTGCTCATATACCCCAATTAGAAGACATATGGATTCATTGTCAAGACGAATTCATCATGTGGAAAAGGGATTACGAGAGGTTAACCCATGATGAAGTGTGGCAGTTTGGGTTGGCTGATGTACCAAATGACTTACAAGATAATGATGAGGTCCTAAATGCATCATACATGGATGATGATGTTTCCAATCAACCACTGTCATGGGTTGATTGGTATGTAGAAGAGTGCAGCAATAAAAAAGAAAGGGCGGGGCCCATTCTAAGGAGAAATTTCAGTTGGTTGGCTACCTTGGGAATATCACACAAAGGTGAAAATCAACCTTCAAATATAGGGCCCACATCAGTAGTAAAACAACCCACACCCATAAAAGGAAAGAGGTCGACTCAAAGGGTTCTCATTATTCCAAAGAAGATCTCATTTTTGGTTAGTGGCTCATCTCTGTTTAGATTTATTGCTCCCAAGATTACAACATCTACAGTATCAGTTTTTGAGATTATGGAAGTAATTGATTCCCCAAGTATCATTTAGGATCCATCCCATCTTCCCCCTCCTCCATTATCACTTCCAATATCAGTTCCCTCCACTTCTACCACCATTTCCTCTTTCCCACTTCCTTCCATGGCCCAAGTATTTTCGTCACTTCCAATTTTATCACCTGGGGAAAATATTGGGTCACCCATTTCCTCCTCACTTCCTTTGACACTCCCATTTTCTTCAATAGCAATTCGAATATTGCTCTGTCAATTCTTATGGTTGTCCTCACACCCACACCTCCCATCATTTCCACCTCTACTCAGACACCAACCGGTATTTCTAGTGACCTCGCCCTAACTGGTACCCCAGGTATTAGATCTGTTACTCCATCTTCCTCAGCTTTAGCTATATTAGAGGGGTTGTTTAGATAGACTTCCAAGTAGAAGAAAAAGGTTCTTCTGGGAGACATGATAGATCTTAGTATTTTGGATTCCATACCCAAAATACAAGCCAAAAGACTAAGAACCATATCAATTCTAAAGGTTAATCCATCAGGAGAGTGCGTGATAGAGGTGGCTACCCCTATTGAGGGGAAAACTAAAGAAAATATCACAATAGTAGACTACTAGATTTCAAAGTTCTCTTTAAGGAAGGCTACTCATGAAGGAGCCAAGTAGGATGTACACACTACTCTTGGGGCCCTTTTGGAGAAGTATGACAAAGACAAGGCCACCAAAGATTAGCTTAAGGCCAAGGTCGAGCATCTCACTGCACTGCTGCGTAGAGTAACCCAGCCCACTCTATCCACTGACATATTAACTACTATGGACCTTGACAATTTCATCTACAATCGATGATATTTCCTATCATGAGCTCTAGAAGCTAGGCCATAATAGGGAGAATAGTAAATGGGTCGATGAAAACAATCTTGAAGGAGGGCAATCCTTTGATTAAGGAAGCCGTTGAAATTTATATTGATTTACAGGTTGCAAAAACCACTATTGCTGAAGATGGATGAATCTTTCTCTGAAGATAATAATAACTTGATATTTATACTTTGGCAACGTGGAGTGACATTAGAGAAGAATATTTTGACTTATTTCTACAAGAAGAGGTAATTGATGATGCCTCTAAATTGTACAAATATCAAAAGTCTATGGAATGTCTAGTGTTAGTTGTTGCAAGATTTTATCAAGAAATTGGAGGATAGAAGTTAGTGGAGATTACAGATGCCCTTAATGATATCTCAGAGGAGTTTTGACCACGCCAACTACAAGTTCTTCAATGAAAATATCAATGCTCTTCCCGAGGACCAAATTGAAGAAAATTTCAAAGATTTGGTGAATTGGGACGACGATGTTGCGAAGACTTTCAATAGTGACTCCATTGATTGACTGGTTCTATGTCATAATTTCATAGGGATACTAAGGAAAGTCACAAATAAGATTTGAAGGTTGCTAGGCATGATCATGAAAGAGATTGAGACAGTGGATGTAGTGAATCACTATGTGTGTGGACCTGGAGATGAAGAAACCCAGGGTGTTATCAAGTGCTTCTTCGATTACAGACATCAAATGGATGTTTGGGAGGAAGGACAACAAAAATTGGTAGAGAAAGGAGATGCAGGTGAATCAGGCCAAAGTTGAGTGGCCATGAAAGGACAGGTTCAAGCTTTGAAATCGGTCAAAGTTGTAGGGTTGACTTGGTCAGGTTTTTGTAACAAATTTGCTATTTTTATGGGAGAATGTTCCCTTTTATTAATGACATTACTATTTTTAGTTAAAAGTTAATTAAAGGCCCAGTTGTAATGGCTCATTCTAGGAAATTATAAATAGTGGAATGCTTCCATTATTTGAGATATACTTTTTTTTTAGATTTATGGTGAAGTTTTTCTTCAAGCTTGGAAGATTGCTTTCAAAGTTTTGTTGAAACCTTTTAATTATATTCACAGTTTCATTGTACTTGAAGATCTATTTTATTGTGTTGAATAATTAGTCATTGTATGCTTTGTGAATGTACTTCCTTGGTGTTATTGATTAGTTTATCTTTATTTCAGATTATCTATTTCATATTGTGAAAATAATAGTGTGGTTACTTTTCATCAGTTGTGAGAAATTATTTTCCTTCTGTTGATTAAGAGTTACATTATTATTGTCGCTCAATTGGATACTTGACATATTCTTGTGATTATTATCTTGATAGATTATTTGTGTATCACATCAAAGCTAATATTTATATTGTGTATGTTTAAAGTTCAACAAAGGAACGTGTGCTTCTAGTCTGTGGTATTTTATATCCTTTCCAAGTTGCAATAGGTTAAGGTGGCTAACGATGCAAGCATTATACCCACATTAACCCTTCTAGAAGTTAAACACCCCTTTTCTTTGTGCATCACCATTTCTAGGAAAGATTTTATTTCTTTGCATTCTCTCTCCCTAATCCCATGAAATATTAGCATAGGTCTAGTTAGCCATCTTTCTTACATCAAAAGTAGTGTTGTATTGTGTTTAGGAAGAGGAATTCGGCCTTCTCCGGAGGTTCACCTCAAGCGCAAGTCTCACAGCTTGAGAGGTGATCCCATGTGTTCCAATCACACCGAATGTTCCAATAACTCAACATGAAAAATGACAAGACATACTGGAAATAATGACTTACATGCTTACAAGCTCCCCCTTTGTCTTTACCTTGTTATCTTATCTTCATCAACATCAATAAAGGATCCATGGACCTATGAAACACCTACTCCTGAACTAATACACCATGATTTCGGATTCCTTCATGCTAAAAATATTCATCTATACCTATACCACTGAAAATCATGCCAAAAATGCAAGTTTTTCCTCCTCTCTCTATCATATCACTATTTAGGACCATGAGTCCTAAAGCACTCAATCCAAATTTGTAAAAAACTTCAATTCTCTAAAGAAATTCCAAGTGTATGATAAACAAGCTAACTACTACCCCTGACCTTATACTATCATTTTCCAATTTTCTATGGAAAAATAAATTCACATACCTTGAGTAATTTCCTTATAGATAGGTCAGAACTAGAACCTCTTCTCTGGAGAAATTTCCTAGTGTTCTCTACCATATTTTCATGATATCACATCTTTCTAACCATATGAATAAATTCTCCTGCAATTGTAATTACAAGAAATCTAACTTCCTTGCAAAACTAGTCCTTTTTGACACTTAATACATTATTTGAAGGTCAATATCATCTAACCTTGATCCATGAAGTTTTCATGTTTCTACTCTCTCTCATAACACTATCTAACAACATAATTTACCCTACATAATGTATATGATCAACCATACAATAAATTCAATGCCCTAGCTTCTCACTTCAAGTACTTATGAGAACTTAAGCTCCCCCTTAACCTTGTGCACCATTACAAAACATCATAAGTCTTCATGTATAGACTATGATAGTACATGTTTGGGAATCTTACAACATTGTTATCACTTCAAGTCTAATCACAAAGGCATACCTAAAATTTAAATGCACCTTCCCAATCTTTATAGTTCTTCAACAAGATTTAACTCTTAATTTTATTATCTCCATGATGCATGAATGTAATTTGATACACCTCAGAACATGATTAAAAGGTTAAGACACATCATGTAGATGCATTCAACTTACAAGTAAACCTAAAGTGCACCTTATCATATTTCCTCTAGACAACCTCTACAAGTCTTCATTTCTACACTGGTAAACCATCTATCAACTTATACTACTATTTGAAACATCTCCATTTTCTTCACATACCTGGAACAAACCTTGAAATATCATATACATTCCTTCACATGGCTACAACATCACTCATATGTCTTGAGAGCACAAAAAATAGATTCACACAACATTGAGTTGCATGCTTCTTACAAGAACACTGGAAACACATGATGAACAACCCATATAACCTTGGAAGTCACAATTATAGTTGAAGACCAACTACGCTTATGATGAAACCTCCCCTTGGGATGATATGCTCAACACAGTTACCACATATTGATGGAATCATACACAAATTTTAAAGATCATCATAACCTCATGCTTTTCTATAAGGCCAACAAACATCATGACTAAAATTACCCTTGAACATCTTCATAATAATTTAGACTACTACCACATAAGTAATTTAAGGATTTCTTCAATTGTATCTACATAGAAATGATCATCTACAGTTATATATCTTTATCTTCTTGGATTAAATTGTGCCTAACTTTTACACTTCATCTAGGAGCACAACCCTACAGACCTCTTTAAGCAGATATAAAACAAACATAAATTTCTTTTCTTAGATAAAACTTAGACCAACTCAGAACAATGTATTAACCTCAAGCTCCATTGTCACTAATCAAATGGTATTGCCCATATTTTTCTATCATGGACAAAGATGATAGTATTGTGAATCTCTTCATATGCGCATGCAGTTATAGAACCTTTAAGGCATTCTTCAAACATTGAGGATCAATATGGACTCATGGATGCACAAAATAATAACATACAGACCTTAAGTGATACATTTAGAGACCATTGTGACCAAACATGATGAACTTGTACCAACATGGCATGATTTCAAACTTCAAAACAAATACAACTTGTAGACATCAGGAACACACCATGCCACAGATTACTCATACACATGATCAAAATGGGACTAATGATATCATGGCTTCAAAGAATAATTCTTGCAACTCACCGTTGAAATTCATAGACCCCAACTTATAGATTTAGATTCCATTGACATTCTTATCCTGGACATTTTTCACAATATTTGAAACTTCTTATATTCTTTTGAAAAACTCGGAGACCTTCATGATCATATGCACACAAAAATATAGATCAATAATAATTCATACTAATAGAGCATGTTATTGACATAAACATGTTTTCCATATATTAGGACTAGGCTCTAATTTTAACTCATAAGACTATTTACATATCCTTTGACCCAGAACATTTTAACCAAAAGGACCAACAAATTCTTCATACCAGCATGGAAACACAAACACTCATATAAATTCATGTGGTGAAAAAACTTCCTTTTGACCTTGTAGTATCAACTCAAATCCCATTACACATTAGACCAAGCCTTCAACCTTAGTATAGGAGCAGATTTGACATGAATTAACCAAAATAACCTCTATGAGCACAAAATATAGACCTTATACCTTCATTAGATATAGACAATGATGAAAGATGCATACCTTAACAAATATTATTCATACTTTACAAAAATTGTATATATTACCAACAAGAGAGACTCCTAAACATAGACCTTATGGAAAGATCACAGCTCATACCTTATAACTCATGAAGTATCCCAAATAATTAGTTTTCTCAACTTTTCATGTACATGAGAATGGATAGCAGTTACACACATATGACTTTCCTCAACTCTTGGTTCTTTAATAAAAGTAAACATAACTCATTGACCTGATTTGGGTTTGATTAACTTGTATTCCATCTTGATTGAATTGGACCCCTCTTTGACAAAATTCATTGGATTAGACTTTATGATGTGCACCTATGCCTTTTAATCATCTTTTTTAGGTTGATCTTCATATATAGATTCCTTGACTGAATTAGAATCACTCTTAGAATTGGTATTCATTTTGAATGCCTTCTTATCTTTCCCTTTGAATTCTTAAAACATGTTGTTATTCCTTGAAGGTCTACCTTGATAACAAAAAATAGCAATATGACCTTTTTCTAACAATTGTAGCACACAAAACCATGCTTACACTTTGACTGATAGAAGATAAGATGCCAACCATAGTTACCAGCCTTATGACCATACTTACAATATTAATAACATTTCCCCTTAAAGGATATTTCACCATTCCAAAAATACTCATTCTCAAAGAGCATTCTCTTGCAATCTCTAGCTTTGTGACAAAAACCGTTACAAGCATAACAATAACCATTAAATGAAGAATTGTACCTCATAGCATTGGGTTGTTTAATAGGGTTAGACCTTCTTGAATCAATATTTTGTGTCTCCTTCTTGTCTTTGTGAGAACCAGGTCTAGCCTCTTCATTATGTGCTCTCCTTTGAAACCTCGGTCAATCTTAACACTAGTTTCTCTTTGAATTTCCAAGATCCCATCTACAAATTTATATATCTTCTCCAATATTGCATACATATTTAACCTATTGGATGCCCCTCCTAAATAAGATTCCAAAAATATTAAAGAGGCTCAAAAGGGGTGAGTAGGGATAATTTTAGTGGTGAATATTCCATTTTTGAAAAATTTGAAAAGGCAAATTTTTTAGCGCGGGTCAGTGACCTGTTTGCCTAAAACTTACAGTTTACTTTTTTTAGGGGTCGGCTTCGCCTACCCTTGAAACTATCCCCTATATAATCCTATATTATTGGCCAGGTAGAAAACTATTCGATCACTCATACCACCTGGGGGCATATGTATTATCAAGTACAGTAAATGCACGATAGGAGGGAAGAGGCTACAGACGCGTGACAGGAGGGCAGAGGCTGCAGAAAAACGATATAGAGTTTGTTGACGCATGACATGGGGAGTTTGTTGATGTACAACATGGAGAGTTTTTGATGTCCAACAGGATTATGGAGGAAGTAGATGTGCAACAGAGAGTTTTTTGATGCGTGACACAGAGATTTTGTTGTCGCATGACTAGAGGGAAAAGGCTATAGATGCGTGACAGAATATTTTTTGTCGTGCGTCAACAAGGTGGTTGACATGTGTCAACGAACCTCATTGATGTGCATCAATAAGGTCATTGATGCACTTCAGTAAGGTTCATTGACATGTGACAAAAAATCTTCTATCGTGCTTCTATAGCCTTTTGTTACACCTCTTAAAAATCAGATGAAATTTTTTTTGCCAGACCCCCAAAAAATTTGCCTTCCCATGAAACTAGTTCTGAGGATATTCGCCAAGTATTTTCCACCTCCTATTTCTAAGAGGTCTCTTAAAATGAACCCTGGGGGTGAGTGAAATACAAAGAGGTCAGGGGTGCCCTGAGGGGAAGAGGCCACCTGGGCACTAGCATCCTAGCTAGGCACTGGTTTCCAAAGTCAATAAAGATAAAAAAGTAAAACATTAACTAGGTTGTAGGGTGTGTAATACCAAAAAGGAAACAAGAAAGAAAAGAAAGAGGCCAAAGACAGTAGTCAATTACTAGTTTTCTCACTTAGGAATCATATGGAAAATGGTATTTGATTATGACCTATAAATGTACCCAAGTGCATGATTTTTTGTCTATAATATATATAAATTTTCTCTTCTTTTGTGCATACTTCCACGCGTTAATCTGGACTCAGTTGTTTTCTCTTAGTTCATGTGCACTCTTTTACATGCAGTCTTCCACCTCCACACACGGATTATACTTAGCCTATTTATAAGCCCAACATTACTAAGTGAAGTTCCCATAACATTCAACATATCAATAATGGTACCCCCAAAATAGGCCAATTTTTTTAGGCTTCTATTACCACATTATGTAGCTCATAGAATTTATCCATATTGTCATGATTGAAATTATCAACATCAAAAATTTATTATTTGACGATCTTGATGAATTGATCTTTGATATAATTTTTTGTGGTTAATTGTGAAGAATTATCTTGAAATATATCACAATGAATATCCTTCATATCTGTAAAGATAGATCAAATTTCAAACCCTCTCCTTTTTATATCTAATATTGAAGGTATGTTGTACTTTATTTTAATAATTTAATCAACTAATCAACACTACATGACCAAGTTTGAGATATATTATTTCTCAAATCATCAAAAATATCCTTCAAAGAGAAGGAATTTATCAATAGTTAAAACCATGATCCTTAAATCTTGAATCAAGCTAGCCCACAAGTTGGAGTCCTTTCCATATCCTCTATCTCAAAATTCAAATTGTTTTTTACTTCCACTAATTTTTTTGTATAATTTTCAGATTTCATTTATGAATTTCAATCCATTTACCAATAAATTTTCAATGCACACTTTAATGAATTTTAACCTTTAGATGTGTTTATGAATGTAATAAATGGATTTAGTGTCAATTTATTCTATTGAGGTAGAAAATGGAAGAGATGTTATCAAGATAAGATATGAATAGAGAAAGGATTTGATATAAAATTTAAGAGTGTGTACTACTTGTTCTTCCATCCTCTTTTGTGTTTCTTTACCTTTTTCAACTTTACCCTGAGAAAGAAGAATACATTCTGACTGATTGGAATATTGACACTGCCTTCAAAAAGAATAACAATGGTATGGATAGAACCACCATCTGATGGATTAAGCCTCCCAATGATTGGCATAAGTTAAATTTTTATGGGGCCTCAAAAGGTAATCCGGGAGACTCTGGAGGTGGAGGAGTCATCAGAGATCAAAGGGGTTGTTTTTTTGCTACTTTTTCTGGGAAAATGGGCAGGTAAACCAGCCATTACTCTGAAGCTCTGGAGGCTCTATGGAGAATAAGGCTTGCCAAAGATTGTAATATTCTGAATATTATAATTGAGGGTGATTCTCTGAATATCATAAATCTTTTAAACAAAAGCAACACCCCAGCTGGTCAATTAGAGATTTCATTGGTGAAGCTATTGATATATGCAAGAGTTTTGAAAATGTTAAAATCACCCACACCTATCGGGAAGGAAATAGGGTCGCAGATGGTTTGGAAAACCTTGGTGTTACTAATACTTTTCAAACTTGGCTAAGGGGGGACGTTCTGCCCACTCAAGTCAATAAATACATAATCAATGATCTACATGGCCGTGAAAATCATCACTAACGACTGTAATGTGGATGTTAATGTGCGGATCCTCAAGTACAAAATGATGACATCATATAAGATTTTTATGATTGATGGGATTTGTGTGAACTGGACTGTCATCATCTCTTAGCATAGAAAGAAATCCAAGGAGTGGGACACTAATTACAAGTATGGTCTAATAATTACTTCTTCTTTCACAGAAGGGAAAGATTCAAAAACAGAGTTCAACCTACCCTGCATCGTGCTAACATCCTTACCATTGGGAATAGAAACAGTGGAAAAAATGGGGGTCCACCATGTAAAACAGAACCCACCCACAATCCAGCATGGATAGAGGATGCTGTGCTCTGGAACTACCTTCAAATTGGGGGTCTTTCAAATTTGATAGAAAGGATTCAAGGATTTGATCAAGATATTTCTATTAGATTCACCCAGGGATGGAAGAATCGGGTTGTCAAATACAACAACATGGAGGTTGAGATCACAGAGGAGCTCATCACCCAGATCACGGGACTCAGTCTTGATGGCACCAAATTCTTCAATAAGAAGGTAGACAAGGAGGTGGAGAATAAGAAATTCCTGAACGATGGGGAGAATCTTGAGTTTGTGACTGTCGGCATCAAGGTGGCTTCGATTCCTGAGCCTTTTGCTAGGCTAGCTAGGATGGTTATCAAGTATGTAACTCTTGAAGGCAGATTTGTTACTATACCTCAAAAACATTTGATATTTCTTAACCACTTTCGTAGAAATATGACCATCAGCTTCCCTCACTACTTAATAAACTCGTTGGAGAAATTAGTTAGGGAATTTCAGATCCATTCTAGGGCTATCCCTTTGCATCAAGGGCTAATCCTGCTAATCCATCACCACTATTCAAACTATCCCCGCATGAATCCCACTCCACCATCTTCCTCCATACCTCCCCTTGCTCATACCACCTTCATTCCCCCTGCTAGAAAGGAAGATTGAAACTGTTGCTTCAAGTAAGAAAAGAAAGGGCATAAAAACTAAAATCCCTACTTCTCAATGGGTTATCAGAAGTCACAAGGACCTATATCTTGCTGAGAACCTCCTGCATATCAACCAACCAATGGAGGAACCTAAGGAGGAGGATTTGATGGTCAGAGTGGACAGGATGGAAAAGGAAATACAAGAACTCAAAGGGGTTATCAAAAATATGGAAAAAGCTAAGGGAAAAGGAATACTACAAAGTGATGATGAGGAGGGGGTTATTACTGAAGTATTCAAAAAGTTACAATCTTTGGATGGAAAAATGGGAAATGTAAAAAGTCGCAATGACTACATACTATCTGCTCTTAAAAGTATTTATAATTTCATTGAACAACATGTTCATAGTGTATGTAGTTTAAGTGGGATTAATGAAGACATTTGGGACCCCAAAGAGAAAATGGATATAGCAATTGCTCAGGAGGATCTGAAAGACTCTTCTCAGGCCACAACCATTGCCTTCTTCATGTCACTACAAGCTATCAAAACCAAGATTGACAGGGCTATCAAGTAACGAGGTGCTGTGATGCCATTTGCTGGCTGCGAAGTTGCTATTAACTAACGGTTCTGGTGCTATTTTTTGGTGGAGATATTATATGATGGTTATATTTTGTTTTCTTTTTGATCTCTTCTGCTACTTTTTGGATCATTGTAAGTATGGATCCTTTCTTCTAATTTTTTTTTTTATTTGGCTGATGAGCCCTCTTAGGTTGGTTGTTTTTCCCTTCTTTGGGTTGTTTCTCTCACTCATGATATCTGGCTTTTGAGCCCTTTTGTATACAGGGTATAGTCCCTTCAAAACTATTTACCCTTAATAAAAAAAAAACTCTTTCAATCACTCTTGAAACACTCTCCTTTAGATTATGTACATATCCTTATAGAGTAGTTTATTCTAATGATACCCTTGTCAACTCATAATCTACCAAAGTGATTTAACTTTCATTTTTATTATTAGTGGGATTTGAAAATTCAAAAAATTATCAACATGATCAATCCAACATGATATGAGAAGTAGATTTCACTTTCTTTAGATGTGGAGTAATTTACAAAATAGTAACCAAAACATCACAATCCAAAACAATTACTTTCTAATAAGGTTTCCTTTCTTCTCAATAATAGGTTATAATCATGTGATGGAAATATTAATGATAACATTCTAATTTAAATTTGTGATAGGAAAATTTATAATGAAAGGAAGAGGATTAGGTTTTTTTATAGGTATGATTTCAATAAAACGGAATTCTCACTTGATACCTATGAATATTTTAGATCTCTTCATACATTCAAATTCTTCCTTGACCTATTTCCTCCATCTACATTATCTAAGGGAACCTCAATGAGATTATATTCCTCTTTAGAAATAGGTTCAAATTTTGGGTTAATAATGTAGAATTGTATATTATGAGGTGGTTGAGTTGAGGAATAAGGTATGTCTTGGTGACTTTGAGAAATAATAACCTTATGTGAAATTTTTAATTTTGCTAATTTCATTTGGTACCACTTCCATAATGTCCACTAGTATTTCTCCCTTTGTTGATAATGTTGACTCAATGTATTATTCATGATCAAGATAGTTAGAATTAATATTATCATGAATATTTTATTTGAATAGTTATATTTTATCATCATGTTAATGCTTAGTTGCTAGCTTGTTCTTAAGAGGATGATGTGTGAGGAATATGATGCCAATTCATTACTTTTATCATTATTGGTTGGTTTAAATATGATGCTAAAAATATGTTGACATGATATTTTCATGGATTTGATGAGATCATACAAGTTTTACATATGCAGAGCAACACGAGAATAACACATTTAAAGATCTTATATTGAAATATCCATAGTTTGAATATAAATAAGCTCCATATATATAAGAAGCTTTAACTCCAAAATAGGAGTAACAATATTTTTTTATGTTAGAACCATATGGATGGTTTTAACCACTCCACTCAAATAATACAATGAAATAGGTCATATTTGTTTATGCAATAACCCATAAACAACCCTTTTTACATTTACTATTTTAATTTTAGTAACTTACTAACCTTCACATATATTTACCATAAGTAAATATAAACTATTATATGAAGAACTAACCATAGTTTTCCTAACATTCCCCCCCACTATGAACATCAGGAAAACATCAAACCTGTACATGCATTTGCTTATGTGATTTGGTGATTTTTGATTGGCCAATCACAACCAAGATATAATGGTTTTATTTTGTAACTATAAACAAATAGTAGGTTATTTTCAATTGGATAATCATAAACCAAGGCAGAAATGGTTCTCTTTTGGTTAACCAAAACCCAAGAGTATGGTGGTTTTCTAATGGTTTACCACAAACCACAAAGTGATGGTTTTTTATTGGTTTACCAACCACCACATCACAATGTTCCAAGTACATCCATCAAATCTCATCACAATGTGAAAATTACATCCATCAACTCTCATCACATCTTTCCTTAGGGGATGACATAGGAAAACTATCATATCTTCAAAACATTAAACACTGCAAATCATACAAAAATAGAAACTATGAAAACACAACAGAAAAACATACCATGCATAACCAAAAGTAAAAAAAATGGCCAACCAAACCTTTGATGCGGCCCCATAATAGGTGACTAATGAGAGGTCATTGATTGACACCCTACCTCTGATGTCTCCATCCTCTGACGTAAGGCTACTTAGAACAAGAAATAATCAAAAATATACCCAAATTATTTATGTATGGGTTCGTCCTCTTCATCTTATTCCTCTTTTGTGATGATTTTGGCTTCTTATTTGAGGTTTCCACTAAGTACATCTTTATCTTAGATTCTAAAATATGTAGAAGTATGTGCCTTTTTCTAACAGTAATAACACTCAATTTTTCCTTCACTTTTGGAGGAATTTTTCTTCATTTTAATGTACAAGGTATTATCTTCTTCTATATATTCTCTAGTTATTTCCTCTTTTTCTAGAGGAGAAGATATCATGTCATCTAATGAATGTGTATGCATCTGACTAAGGGTGAATACAAAATTATTGTATTTTGGAGATAAACTATTCAAAAAGATAGCTTTTGCATCTTATTTTTCAACTTCTACTTCCACCTCTTCCAGTTATCTCATAAGATATCTCAATTCATTTATATGACTGAAAATAATTACACCATCATTCATCTTGAATTTGAATAATTACAATTTTAAAGATAAATTTGAATTTACATCTTTACTACCAAAGGATTTATTTAAAAGCTCACAAATTTCCCTAGATGGATTTTCAAGATCAACATGATGAAGCTCAAAATCAAATATTTCAATTCCTATGATAGCTTCTACCTTATCATCTCTAGTTTTCTATTCTAAAAACTTTCTAGCATCAATAGGCTCTTTCTCCTTACCATTAACTATTCCCCATAGCTTCTTATTCTTTAATTTCATTTGAATCTCTACTTTCAAGTGTGAAATTTATTTATGGATGAAACCGATGTCTCCATTAATTAGTAGAGATATCAAAACCAACAAATAAAAACAAGAACTCAATGATTTAGACAGTATTGGATGAAAAATTCACTAGGTCTTCGGCAATTTCACTAGGTCGTTGATGATTTCACTGAGTCAATAGAAATTTCACTAGGTCACCAATGATTATATTTGATCGATGATGATTGACCGTGCATGAACATATTTTTTAGAAACTCCTCAAATGGTCTAAACATATTCCTCCTAGGAGGGGGATGTAGTGTACACCACTGTTTATCCCTTTGTTGATAATGTTACATAAATGTATTACTCATGATCAAGACAATTACAATTAATATTATCATGGCTGTCTGATTTGAATAATTACAATTTTATCATCATGTTAATGCTTAGTTGCTAACTTTTTCTTAGCAGGATAATGTGTGAGGTATACCATTCTAATTTACTTCCTTTTATCATTATTTTTTGGTTCAAAAATGATAGTAGAGATATGTTGATATGATATTTGCATGTATTATATTTTGAATATGCATTATTTTGTTGTCTCTTTATCTTATATAAGATAACCTATCTTGGTAGGATATTGTATTTGGCCCATGATGCTAAATTATGGGAATTATTGATATCATATAATTGTGATGGTATATCATATGGAATTTTATGGATTTGCATAGTAACACACATCTTGTAACAAATTGTGAAACACACCACAATTGAATTGTCATGATTTCTAAAATATTGTATAATGGATGAATGAATTTGTAACTATTTGGTTAGTTAAATATGTATGGTGTAATTTTTTGAGATGTGTATGATTACTTCATTTAACATATTTTATCTTGCAAGTATAATGTTTGCAATTGAGTGTGTAGGCAACATGTTCACGCCATAGGAGAATGTGAGAGTAAAGGGTTGCACCTCTAAGATTGCACAATAAGTTGTTTGGGCCAAATACTCTTCCCTTTTTTTTAGTATTTATTTTCATGTCATTGACAAGTATGGAAATATAAAATCCATCATCATTTCATGTGTTAAACATTGGGTTGATTACCTTGGCTTGTTTGTTCCCATTTTATTTAATCTAGTACTATTTTTCCTAATTGCTTCTTTAGGCCTCTTTTATGGGTTAATTAAGTTTATATTTTTTTAAGGGTTTTTGCTCCACCAAATAATGAGATATTTGGTCCTCACCACCTCTCTAAATGTTCCACTTTTCCCAAATCCCTGATTTGGGCTAATAATGGAATTTTGGAGGGGTTCTTTGAAATTTTTATCAATTCTAAATTTTTATCAATTCTAATTTTTATCAATTCTAAACTTTTATCAATTCTAAACGGGTGATCAAGGGCGTAAAGGTGATCAAGTCGGAATGTTAGCAATAAAATGTGTATCAATGTCTACATTTGTATCAATTCAAAGGGTAGAAAGCCAAGTGTGAGCATGCAAAGGTGAGCAAGGCTAAAAGGGTGGAGCAATTCAAATTGTGATCAAGGTCTAATTTTTATCAATTCAAATTTTTATCAATCCAACAAATTTTATCAATTCAAATTTTTATCAATTCAAATTTTTATCAATTCAAATTTTTATAAATTCTAAATTTTTATCAATTCAAATTTTTATCAATTCAAATTTTCATCAATTCAAATTTTTATCAATTCTAAATTTTTTTTTATCAATTCAAATTTTTATCAATTCAAATTTTTATCAATTCTAAATTTTTATCAATTCAAATTTTTATCAAAATAAACCCCTTAGACCCTACTTGTGGGTAGGGGCAATCTTAACAAGGTTTAAAATATATTTAACCTCCCTTTTCACCCTCTCTTATCCCCATATTCATCCTGACTCTGATTTTTGGGAGCTACTTGGGATTTTGTAGTGCAATGTTATTTTATTTTTTATTTTGTTGAAATTCTCCTCCGCTATGATTATTGTATTATTCTTGAAATATACTTGTGGTAAATTTTATTTGGAAAGGGGATGGGTGACACATGTAACCATTCGATTAGGTGAGTTTTTTATCCTTTCTTACTTAACCCTCCATTTTGGAAAAGGTTAGAACGTCTAGATTCTTTTTTACTTGGCTTGTTTGGAGATCTTGGAGGAAGGAGGATCTTTTTGAGGATTGGATTGCATTTAGGTGTTGTTCGTCACTTTCTTGTGACGTAGGCCTCACACCTCTTATATTTTCTAATGGTTATAATGAAAATTAATATGTATTATTTCTTGTGTTTCTGTGTTGGGAATTTTATGTTGTAATTGTGTTATTGTTTTTGCATCTTTGTTTCTCCATCCACCCCATTTGGGGATGGAATTTGGAGTATTGGGGAAGAGGTAGGAATCCTTATTTCTCACATATGGCTTGATGGGAAATACATGTTGGTGTTCCTATTATCCTCCCTTCATTTGGTTAATGTGGGAGATAGTTTTCCATATGGTTCGAAACCCATCTCCCCTACTTGCTAAGGAAATATCCAAGGTTTGTAAAACCTTGACAAGGAGGAGGCACAAATTGATGAGATCTATGGGAGAAATAAAGAGTTTGGGAGGCTTTTTATTTCCTAGAAAGTTTAAAATTAATTTGGTAATATGAAAAATGTTATTTAAAATGGGTATTTTGTCCCTCTTCCCTTCTTGAGAAGCATGGATTTTCTCGTGTGTGGTATTGGATTTAAACTTAATTTTCTTGAGTGTCTATTTTGGTGTTTTTATTCCTCTCCCTCTTTTTCATTCTTAGATTCATGCATATCCTCTCTCTCATGGGCTTGGAGGGATTCTATCATGTACTCCTTGTTTATAGATGGAATGTGATGATGACATTTGGTTGGGTAGAAAACTAAGTTTTTTTCTTGTTGTGGATTTTGAATATTTACTACATGGATTCGAAGATAAATTTCAAATATTTCATGGATTTTTGGTCATTTATTTGTAAAATAGGAGATTCATTCAAATTTTTGGCATATTGTCACCACATAGTGGGAGGCGTATCCACTTTCATTTTAAGATATTGTAGTTTCTGATTAATCTATAAGAGAATAAAAATGAAAAAATGGGTTGTATTATAATGGAAAATATTATTCTTATTCTATTACCAATCATGTTTTTAGAATGAGTAAATTTAGCTTAGATTTTGATTATCTTTGGTGGAAGATATGATTGAAACTTGTGTATTAAAATTTCCTCTTGAAAGGGGAAATGAGATGAAATGGTATAATGGGAGAGTACTCCTTTTTACTATTGTATCACAAGGGAACTCTTGTTTTGGATGTAAACTAAAAACATTGTTTTGGTTGAGCCTATTGAGTGTAGTATAATACTTATCAAATCATGGTTCACATTGATAATTAGAGTTTTAAGAAATATATATTTGTTAAACTTTCTTAGATTGCAAAAGATTCCACAATTTGTTTTGATATATATAGAGGGTAAAAGAATGAAAGTAACAAATTAGTTGTGTTTATTGAATTTATTGAAAACAATTATAAACTATGGTTTGCAAATGAATTGATAGGGTTATATGGCCATAGTTTAAATTGTATTAAGTTAAAACAATTCTACTTATTTATTGGTTGATGAAAGTTGTAAGAAATGTGGAAAATAATAATAAAAAATAAGTTCATTACATTTCATAGGATTAGAAGAAACTTTCTCTTGTGTTTTCCACTCTTCCAATTTGTATCATTATCTCACGCCTTTCAATATAAAATGGATATTAACTTACCTAGTTTGTTCTATGTTTATCTCATTTAATTATGTTTAAAATAAATAGAGAGGTTAAATAGTTTATCAAGGTTTTAGGAAATAAAGGGGATAGTTTATTTCATCCTTATATTATCCATATAGAAAAATATTTACAATGATATAATAATATATATACATATACATATATATATATATATGTATATATATATATATATATATGTATATATCTATGTATATATATATATATATATATATATATATGTATCTATATATATGTATGTAATATATATATATATATGTATGTATCTATATATATATATATATATGTGTGTGTGTGTGTGTGTGTGTGTGTGTGTGTGTGTGTGTGTGTATATATATATTACTTTGAAAGTATTTGGTTTTGTATAATAGGAAAGTATATATCTAATAGTAAGGTGTGTGAATATATATAAAAGTAAGTTTTTACTTCATATTGTAAAAAAAAGAAAAATAAAAATAAAATAGGGTTTAATATAATATATATTAAGTAAAAAGAAAGAGTGTGATGATATATATATATCGGAGGAGTAGTGGATAGGAAGACCAATCTCTCCCACCATTGATCAAGGGCTATGCCGTAATCCTTTGGATACTATGTTGTCGTCACCCGCACCCTATCTACCACCGTTATGGGCCTGTGAGACATGTAAAAAGGTATGCGGCCTCTCCAACACCTGACCACCTTTCACTAGATCTACCCCTATTCTTATACACACACACACACACATGTATATATATATATATATATATATATATACACATATATACATATATATATATATATGTATATACATAGATACATATATATATATATATGTACATATATATATATATAATTATATATGTATATATGTAGTATATATGTATATAATCTCTGTCTATCTCTGTAGATGTATATATATATGTATATATATATATGTATGTATACATACATACATACATATATATATATATATATATATATATATATATATAAGTGAATAAATACATATTTGTTTGAAACCCTAATAAGGGTATGTCATGAAATAGGAGGGGAGATTAAAAAAAATAAGTTTCTAGTGCATCCATGAAGATCCTTTCCAAACTTGTAAAACAAGAAAACAACAGAAGAAGTGAAATAAATGAAATGATATAGAAATATAATGGAAATTTAAAGAGAGAATTAGGCTTTTAAAATTTATCTAAGATAAATGGTGGAGAACCATTTGATCCTAGGGATCTCCATCACTGTATAAATTTCCACTTGTCCATTAAATATTTTGAGTTGAATTTGGAGGGACAAGTGGGATCACCTTGACCCCTTTAAATTTTGAAAGAATATATTGGTTTCAAAATTATATAAAAATCATAATTATATGTGCAAGGACATGGGACCATTTGGATGAAGCCAAATGGGTCTCAGGGCCAACTTAATGATTATAGACCCTAACTAATCTAAATCCTAAACATTTTTAACTAATCCCTCAGTGGGGAATTTTGGACTATAATTAATAATTGTAATTTATAAATTAATATTATGGTTATTGTCACACTCCACAGTGAGTTTTATCATTTTATAATGAACGCAAACAAGGTAAATTCTCTTATTAGTACAAATAACACTTGGGTTATTTTTTTATCTTCCCTAGTTATAGTAACGAGTGGGATTTCGTAATGGAATAACCAATTATAGTGATTTTAACTATTCTTATTGATTAAGATATTGACTTGGGAATAATGCCTAACTATTTGTTAAGTACCCTAAGTTACTCTTTATAATAGGATGGTGATTTGAATAGTAACTTGTTCTAGCACGAATGATATTGGGATTTATCTTACCCAGTGCTAATTACATAAAAAATGACATGGTTTATATCTCTTACTTCTTGGTCAAGTTAATGATGAGGGGTTAATATTATATCTTTACCTCTCCCTTGTAATAATAGTTGTCTTAGTGCACCTAGTTAGATCTAGAAAACACTCGTGATAAAAATATAACAAGGATGATTTGTTTATGACCATAAATTATGTTAATAGGATGATGATGTTTTTCATCCATGCTTATTACCCCCATAAATAATTTATGGTGTCAGATTAATAATATGGGATAAAAAAATATTGAGCAATATAACTTATATGTGTTTCATTTAAATCCCTTGGTACCATATGTCGTAATAAACCTGGCTAATCTTAATCATATGAATGATGGGAATGTGGTGAAATTATTAGTATAGTATATTTAATACATCCGTAGTGAGATAATTGATTTGGAATAATATTTTTTAATATGCTTCAATACTTAATTAATGTTATAGAAAATTGTCCCAATTCTTACCTGTCATTGGATGGAAAATTTTGGGTCATGAAACCATGGGCACAACATCTTGTAATAGTGCTTGGTTTTAACACTGGGCACATTGGGATTGATTTAGCATTAAAATAATAAGTTTGGATTGATTAACTTTCCCATTCAATAACAAAAATTCTACAAAACTTAATTGCTTCCTTCCTATGTTGGGTCGAATGCTGCAACAAGCCACTGGACATTGCACAACTAGGAAAAACTCTTTGGAGCATAGACCCTATTAAAAATATGTGATTTGTGATTAATTGTAAGCTTAGATGATTATTTTTAGAAATGGAACCAATAGTGGTGAGTGTAACACAAGTTTTCACTCAAACACTATTGGAAAAAGTCATTTAAAAACAACATGCAAAATTCTTCTTCTTTGACTCCCATAGCGGAGATGTCTAGGTTTGATCACGTTATATATTAACATGGAATGTCACATAAACCATTAAACTAAAATTAAGTGATGATTTGATCATATATTGGGATAAAAAATTTAGCCTAGTTGGCCATTTTGTAGTACTAGACAACTGCTGAAAATTAGAAAATTCATTTTGGTTTTGACCCATCATTTGTAGATCTGTGGTGAGAAATTGAAATCTATCAACACATGAATCTATAATTTCTCCATGAAAATTCCTATCAACCTTTGGTTTTGAGAAGAAATATTTGGGAGATAGTTTTTCAATGGGATTTTCTAGGCCTTTAGTCATTATGTAGCAATGAAAAACTGACACAATTATGATAATCAACTTTGGAAAGGAGGTCACATTTTGATCCCTGGTTATTAGAAATGTGTTCTATAAATTGAATTGAAATATATATATAGGAGAGTGTATGAGATTTGACTGAATTTTTTTTCAAGTTGTGTATGCTTATTTTTGAACCCCATTTAGAGCTACTTTGGCTAGGACCATTGAAATGTAATAAAAAATGTTAATAAATGGCTCCGGAGAGGTGCATATAGTTTGAAAAATGTTTTCCAGTTTCAGGTTTTAGAAGTCTCATTGAATTCTATGTATAACATAGGATATGTTATATGTGTTATTTTTTCCATTTCGGTATTTGGAAATCATCTTGGCATGCCCTTTTGTATCCTTTTGGGCTAGATCGTGGAATAGAGAAAATTAGGTTTTATTGACCCATTTGACCATTCGAGACACCCTTGGTGGGTGAAAAATATTTTTAATATTATAAACTTGATGTGTTTAACATGTTATTTTGTTTAAAGTTGTGACCCATGATATTTTTTCCTTTAGTTTTCATTTGGTTTGCTTTTGATGCTTTTGTACACCACTTGGATACTTGGCTTATTTTTGGGGATGCCTAGCAATCATGACATGAATGTGTAAATGGTACTAATATAATTTCATGTGCGTAATTATGTCATAATATATTTATATTCCTCTCCAAATTGGAAAATTATCTTCAAAGCACTTGTGTACAATTTTAAATGTGCCTCCTTTAGACCTTGCGCAACCCATTTGGAATGGGTATGAAATGAATAATCATGTTCTATTTTTGTGTAACCCAAGATACTGAATGTCTTTTCCATGGCATTGAATTGTCAGAAAATGAGTTAGAAAATTTTATCCCTTGAGAATTTATTATTCCAAGCCTAATTTTTAACCCACATTGTAGGAAAAATGGTAAATATTGCTTTTAAAGCTTATAAATTATGTGTAGAATAGTATGGCTAAAATGAGTATACGTAAGTGAAAAAAAATTATTTCAAACTCTATAACTTGTTAATAATTAATAAATGATATGGAACTAATGGATTTTTTATTCACTTATTAATTGAGTTTATTTAAGGGTTATTCCATACCCTCTTTATCCTTCCCTGAAATTAAAATTCTTTAAACTGTTAGAAGAAATATTTTAGCTCCACAACTTCAATTTCATTGAGACCATCATTGTGAATTGTAAGGAGTGTTTTAGGTATTTCAATGATGTGTATTTTTCCTCTAGGACCCTTTGCAAAATTGGTATGTTTGTGTTTGTTTCATGGTCCATTTTTAAATCTTGCCACTTTGGACATGGCAATTAGACCTTGTTACTCATTAGAAAATGAGTTTGTGAATGTAATAGACTTAAGTATATAAGAAAAATAATTAGGATCCATGATTATATTTGTATACCACTTAAATGTGAGAATTATAGAGTCATTCCCTCTCTCTAACACTATATTTTAGAAGGAAAAGCCATGTTTCATGAAAATAACAAAGCATACTCTCTCATTTTTATCTAGAATTCAAATGATTTATTCAGTAAATCACATGGTGGGGTGAGTTTCCATGGAAGAATTTATGTTGATACATGATGTTACATGCTTGGGAGATGCTAACTATAAATAATGCAATAGCTAAAAAACCACAAGAATTGTATCTATAAGTGTACTTATAAATTTTGAATAAATTTGGATAATTATAATCCTTTCAGAACATGTTAAATGTTAAATAAAAAACGTCGGTTGTAGGGAAATTCCATTATTTATACCCATTAAATATAGAAGATATGTGATATAAATGTTTTGAACCAATTGAAATGTGAATTTATCATTATTCTTGATTACATTGTGAACTTTAAATTCATGTTACATACTAAGTTTTGTATCCATGTATTAATTAGCTAAGCTAAGAGAATTGAAACTAACACCTAATGATTTAAAAACAAAGATAACCAAACATAGATCATCATGCTAATAGCTTAAAGAGACTAAATATCAACAACATTCATAAAATTTTTAAGGAAAATCAAACGAACATGTTAAGCATTATTCTCTACTCTTTGAAAGCTAACTAGAAATGGACCTATGTAGATCCTTACCAATCAAAATGTGATTGTTTGTTTGATCCCAAGGGTTTAAGAATGGAGTCTCATCAAGACATGGCTATAAGGCCATTTTGATTCTCTCCATCTAACTCAAAATCTTGGATGGATGAAATGCAAGATGGAGATAACTATCTCAACACTAATGGGGGATGTGTAAAGATGAAAATGCCTATAGTTTATGTTATATGCATGCAAATGTGTAATAAGAAAGGTAGGAGGAGGGTTCTTTATATAACCCATTGGTTTGAATAATCCTTGCATCATATTGTATGTGGGATAACAGAAAATCTAGGTTAGTTAGTGATAAGCATACTTTAAGTTTGCTTTAGGAGAGATTCATATATCAGTAGTGATTCATGGGAGTTAAGGGGAGTGTATTAATTAATCAAGAGTGATTAAATAATAGGTAGGTTTAAGATTATATAATATTTTTATGGGAAAGTTAGCATGATCTAGGGGGTTATGAGAGGATTTTAATCCAATAAATGATTATTTATTGATTTAAAATAAGGGGAAGTTAATTAATTAGGAAAAATTAATTAATCTAGATAGAAAGGAATACTAACTACTGGAAGGTTGTTAATGAGCATCTTGAGAAATATAAGGATTAATTAATTAGTGTAATGTAATTAATCAGTGGTGATAGAAGAGAAAATGATATGTCGTAATTTGTGGGAAAGGGGATGATTATCACAATTCAAGTATTTAAATTGCTCGATCAAAATTATAGGTGTCTTTATTTTCCCCTCTTTGGGGTGGCATAAGCTACACCACTTCAAAGATAGTAGAAAAGTACAAACACATGAATTTCTAAGAGATAGAAGAAAACTTAGTGGAGTGAAGGATGCCCCCTCGAGTGTTGATGGGGTGATGAAAGAGGTCGATCGATGACGAAAAAGATGAAGAAAATAGATAGAAGAATGGGGAGGGGTGGGATGCCTTAAGTGAAATAGAAGAAAAATGAAGATGGAGATAAAATAACTAGATTTCATTTAGTTTATTTAAATAAATTTTTTGTCATCATATTGTTAGTGATATACATCATCGGTCCTTATAAAAAATATAAGCATATGATAAAAGTGTAGGATGAGATGAAAATACATAATAAAAACAATTTTCCATTGCTGAAAACACCAAATCAATGCAACATACATATTTCAATGTAATACCAAAACGTAAAGCTGACCTAAAATGTAAACAAGTAGAAACACACATACCCAAACCAACAACGATCAAGACGGTTATAAAAAATGTTTTGTTATCAAGATGAAGATCCTGCATGTTCATCATGGATAAATAAGGTAAAAAAATGATGCCCAAAGAAAGGATACATGCGAGGGGAATTTATGGAGGATGGTGGGTCTAATGATAAAGGTTTGTGCACTACGAAATAGTACCAAGAAACTCGATGTGCCCCATAGTACAGACAAAGCAAGCAGTCTAGATTTTGTAAATGATTTTAGATCCAGGTGATCTGTGATCCATTTGTTTCTAAAACACGTTAAAACACTATCAAGATATGGTATGAATACCATGTGTGTTACACATATTTCAGTTGTGTATCAACCTTTTACCAATTTTTGTAATTTTTTGAATTTTTACAATTTTTAGGATTTTTGAATTTTTTTTTGGAGATTTTGATTTTTGTAATTTTTATTAATTTTTTATTTTTGAGAAGAATGATTGTGGAGAAGATCTCTTGGAAGTATAAAATATGCCTCGGGGAGAAGAAAGGGTGCTAGGTGGCCAAAATTGCCCCAGTGTAGAAAACACAAGTTAAAAATAAATATTTAATAAAATTAATTATCATGGTGGGAAGAAGAAAAAGATAGAATGACCACGACAGTCAAATCATGCCCTAGGTCAGAATGATGGGTTAAATAGCTAAATATACCCCTCAAGAGGAGGTAAATCATCAGAATTAATTCATTTTTTACCATACCCTTACCAATTTTTACCATGAGCCATGAGTGAGATGGCAAGAGTGCAAAAACGTAGGAGGCACGCTAACATCATTCAAGAGTACACACAGGAGGAGGATGATGGACCTTTCGTGAGTACCCCATCCTTCTTTGTCAATTTTGGCATTTAATTTCATTTATTATGTTAATTAGGAGGTTGAAAATGTGTGCACGCTCCCTAGGGGCACACAGGCATCATCGGGTGTGAACATGCACAAGTTAGGTGGGGGGGTAATTAGGTTGCACATGTACATGTAATCATGAGTACACAAGCACCATAGACTATGTGCACATGCCATAAATGGCACACAAGATTTGAAGAAGGGAAAATTTGAGACTTAGAAGAAAAATAGGATTTTTTTAGAAGAATGTTAGTTGATGAATAATGTAAATGAAGCACGTGCATGAGTTAGGTGGCGGTAAAATAATAGGAAGAATCTAGTATATGAAAACATGAAAAAAAAAGTCATAACAATTTTGTGTTATTTTGCAGAGACGACAATCATTGCCAAAGACTAGAGAGCGACATGGATATCTAGTTACCTTAGAGGCTAGCTTCCATCGATGACATAGATGGATTTATTATTTTTAGTTTGGATTCAAATGTAAAAACAATAAAATATAACACAAGAAAAACTTTGATTTTTATTCATATGGGATATTGTATTCATCTAGAGATAGCTTCTTATACAAATGCTTGATCCTATAATCTAGGAGTCAAGTCTTATCACTTAGTCTTCCTCATATTTCTCTCCATGAATCTCTCAAGCTTATCCCTAGGATCACTCACACTCCAAAATAGCTAACAAGTGAGTTGTGTTATCTGGCAGACACACTCACGACCAACTGCTATTATTAATATGAGTTATATAACTCATTATTAATAATATTATAATATATTGATAATGTTACACAATATATTTGTAACAAGATTATGGATATCTTGTTAGAGGTCACATGGTTAGATAACATGGTGTGGATGCCGTAGATTACCCTAGACCATGGCCTACTCACAACATTTGCTGAGAGATGGCATAGTGAGAGCAAATGATTCTAGCTCCCTACTAGAGAGATGACCATCACACTAGAGAATGTGTGGCACATATTGCGTGTGCCTATCTAGGGGTAATTTATTGAGTATATTAGCGATGGATATGAGATTACAAACTTCCTAATCAAGTTTTTTTTTCATGATGAGACACCTCACCAAGGTATGACGGTCTAGTTACACCGATGTATAGTAGATCTAGGGCTACATCGCATGCATGTGTACCTCATGGCTCTTGTCGATGGATTTCTACTTACTGACAAGACATTTAATTCTTTTCCACTTATCCTCCTTAGTGTTATACAAGGATTTCTATTAGGTGAGAGGTACTACTTGTTCCAGTGCATACTAGAATATCTATATTAGGAATTGCACCTAATTACATACCATGGTCAGAAGACCATGGGTCCTACAACACTACTACAAATATGGGCATGGGGTCACATAGTCGTTGGTCACCCTGTAGGCATTCTATTAGTTTGGGATCCAGATGAACCATCAGTGATGGGATGGTTCCCAGTTAGATATGACATCCATGGGCACATGGGGGATACCTACCATTACCGCAATTTTTTTGATGAAATTCAACAACATATTATAGTATGGAAGCCTTACCACCATTATCATTAGGCCAAGGACATAGATGAGCTCAGTTGAGCATTTCCTGATTGGAAACTAGGGATACATCACAAAGTATTATAGAGTAGACCGATGCTAGCAATAGTTTGGTGTAGTGCGGGATGTACCAATTTCTGAGACATGGTATGCATGTCGAGATGTAGAGAGATTTTATATGGGGCTGTTGATCTAGATAGCTAGGGTTCGACTCATCTTTGATCAGATGGTACCATAGGCTTGGGTTGTTTTGAGATAGATTGGGGATCTTGGAGTGATAACAGAGTATGTACCATGGTACATGACAATTTTTCCTTTCCATCTTACCATTCTATAGGCCACATGGGATACAGGGGGTTAGGCCATCTGTAGAGTAGTTTAATGAAAATGATGAGAGATTAGATGATGATGATGGATTTGATGGTCAAGGCTATGATGGTGGTGGTGGACAGGTTCCTCCACCATTACAATGATAGGGATAGGGGTAGAGACTGAGACATATCCCTAATTTTCCATATATATAGATGCCCTAATTGGACATACTAGTTAGGCTATAGACACCATTACAACAGGTGCCTCCTTAGAGAGTAGTACCACATAGTCTTCTGTAGAGAGTAGTACCACAACATGGGCTGGTTAGTATCCCGCCACATAGTCCACCAAGAGGTGGAGGTAGTAGTGGTTATGGAGGAGATGGAGCCAGATGTTTCTAGGAGATTCAATAGTTGGTAGCCCAGATACTACATATGATTGGATTATTACAACATTTGATGGCACATGTATAACAATTAATTGCATAAAGAGACTAGGCTAGAGCACATGTACATATTATTACTATAGAGAGGCATCAATTGAGTGATGTAGGGGCACAAGCTCATGCAATGGTAGTAGAGTGAGATCAGCTATCAGCTAAGCGGATAGTGGGCCAAGCCGATATTGCTAAAATTTCTATAGAGATGGCCTCATTCTGATGCAATGATGGAGCTAGGGTGACACCACATATACACATGGATTGGGTGATAGCTAATGGGATATAATATTATTATAAAAATTTTATTTTGAGGTTGTCCCAGAGGGCCAAAGAGCACCTACCTTTAGTGAAAAGTCGATGGGTAGGTCTGCGAGATCATAGAGACCATCAGCGTCAACTAGATCAATTGATCAACCATGAGTATATCATATAGGGAAGTATTCATGCCATCAAGGTTCACATGTTATGGTTCCTCCTCCATATCATAGGCCACCTATTCCTCATGAGGTATTGAGTGAGACATGCATCTCTTTGATGTACATACCGATATATGTATGTATGCCTCGATACGAAGGCTTATTTTTTATCGATGTACATGTATTTATTTATTTTATTATTCCTCTTAATGAAGGCACATTTTTATTTATGCCTATGATGGTATATTTTGTATCTTGATGATGTATATCTTGAGACACATATTGTATATGGACATTTGAATTTGACATGTATGATGATTGGAATCTATATTATGATGTTGTTGTATATGTATCACATGTTTTTCATTTATGACATATCCTTAGATGATATCATTTGTATTTTACATGAGATATTGTATGGTTATTTCACTTGATTTTTATGATATTGGTGTGGGGGGCATAGATTTTGATATTTGCAATCCCTCTTGCCCCATTGATGATACGATATGTGATGTTTAACTTAGCATACATGTATGATGTAGACTAAGAATTTTATTGATATACTATGTAGATAATATTAGATGTGATAATATAGATGATGATGTGATGACAAACCATGTATAAACAATGAATCAAACAAGCACAAATAGAAATTAACAAATCTACCAAATATACACACAAAACAAAGTAACAACACAACTATGTACAATCATTCACAAGCATGCAAAAACATACTCCATATGTACAAACAAGAGTAAATATTATATAATAAAGAAAATATCAATCTAAATGGTATGTGTAAGCAACACACTATAAAAATGTAAAAGTAAGAAAAAACTATACAAACAATGTACTCCTAAACAAAAAAAATCAAGAAACAAAGAAAGTAAACTACTACTATGTTTTTGTAAGACTATTTTCAATATGTTTTGTGTTTTTTTTGGGAGTTTTGTGAAATAATTTTATATTGTTTTTTGTATTTTCTAGTTTTCTAATGTTTTGGGGTTTTCAATCTTATTCGAATGTTTTTGTGATTTTCAACATATTTGAATGTTTTTGTATTTTCTAACAATTTTTTGAAGCTATGTACAGGAAACTGAGAAATGTGGATGCCCCCAGCATTAGATGGGAATATAAAAAGACAGATGCAACGTGTTATAAAAAAGAAGGTGAAGATGTGAAGATGCCCCCAGTATTAGGTAAGAATATACAAAGGGAATCTCTTCATAGATATACAAGAGTAGAACCAGCTAGATTAAGGATTTGACATGATAGGCTCACAAAGAATATCAGTTGTAGGTGTGAAACTAGCTCTAAACTAGGAAAATGCACCCCTCCATAAATGTGAGATGCTTGTGAAAAATGAATCCTCCCAAGGCACCAGAAACTATTTTTCACCAAGGGACCTAACCAAAGTGCCACAATTGTGTGGTTTTCACAATTAGATGACCTATTTTCTCTTTTTATTTTTCTCTTTTTTTATTTTTCATAGTTTTTTACCTTTTTGGTTGTTTTTTTATTTTAATGCCATGTTCAAGCATAGAACTGCTTGAGGTGTATGGTGTTCATGGGTTTTTTCATCTCATCTCTATCTAGATAGGTAAACTTGTATGCTACAAACCCAAATTTGGCCATGATGACATAGGGTTCTAACCAATTATGTTCAAACTTTCCTTTCTTTTCTCTCCCCTTCACTGTGTTGAATTGGGTTTCCTTCTACACCAAATATCCTACCTCAAACTAAAGAGGTATAATTATTTTTTATAACTGTTTGACACTCTATTATGATACACTTTAAGGTGATTGATTGTGCAGATGTGCCTTTCATCTAGTAGCTCTAGTTCTGCCAATTCTATCCACTATGTAATCCTCAGATTTTATTTAGATTGTCCCTAAGAGATATTATCAGGGAGGGAAGATTTATTTCTAGGGGAATGATGGATTCAGTTCCATGAACACTAGGGAATAAGGTGTTGCACTAGTAGGGGTATGAATGGAGGTCCTATAAGCCTAGATTGTAGGGTGGATTTATAAATTCCAATCACAACATGTCTTACTCACCATATTCTCCATGATCTGAACAAGTGTTTTATTAGAGGCCTCAACTTGCTCATTACCCTGAGGGTAGTATGGCACATACTACTTTAAGCATATCTGATAGCGCTAACATAGATATTTCATCATCTTAGTATTGAAATATTTTCCATTGTCAACAATAATGGTGGAAGGAATGTTATAATGGTAGATGAGGTGGTTCATGATGAACTTTGATATTTGAGCACCTGTAACATATATTAGTGGAACAACATATACCCACTTGGTGAAGTATTATGTGGTTTTTATAATGTGTTTATGACCATTGGATGAGGTAGGGGTAAGCTTCCTTATTAAGTCCAATCCCCATTAACAGAATGACCATGGTGTTGTGATATGTTGTAAAGGTTATGACGGTGCATGGATGAAGTTATTGTACATCTAGCATAACACACACTTCTTTACATAATTGAAGCAATATGTCTCCATGGTATGCCAATAATAGCCTACCCTTAATAAATTCTTTACTAAAACCATCCCATTTGTTTGGGCTCTACACAATCCTTCGTGTACCTCCTTGATTTCTCATAATGACTCTGCTACATCTAAATAATGCAATAGATTCCCATCATAGCCACGATAGTAGAGGGTGCCTCTTACGAGGGTAAATGAGCTATTTTGTTGATAAGGATTTTTTTTTTAGAATGGGTGATGTTGGGAGAAAAGGTACTACTTTGGAGGTAGTTAAAGATGGGTTCATACCATGGGGAAATGGGAAAAACAACTTCACATGCCAAGCACGATTCAGGTATGTCATATGTAGGATGACGTATAGTTTAAAAAAAAAGGCACATCATTGTTCTCTGGTGGAGTCTGTAGCATAGAACCCACTATTTCCATTGCATCCATAGAACTATTTTGTTCCCTTGGATTTTTTTCAAATGTAATTCACACAATATATTCTTTTAGAGTTTCTACCAACCTTTTATATGGGATGAGTTTTTCATCCTTGAATTTTTATTCATCGTTGATTTGTTTTATAATCAGTCACGAGTCTCTAACAAAATTCAGGTGGTGGATATTCCAACTTATAGCCAACTTCATCCCAATGATGAGCACTTCATTTTCTGTAGTGTTATTTGTACATGGAAACCCAAGATGGAAAGCTTGAGGTATGGGGTCTCCTATAGAAGTGATTAGTACTACACCTACCCCTCAACCATGGAAAGTAAATTATCCATCAAAATGTACTTTCCATATGACAGGTTCCTCAATGTACATTAATGATGTGTTTGACTAGGTCTAAACACATCTAGCTCTATTCTAGGTAAGGGTGCCTCCTGCCAGCTAGTCTATGAGCACTTGTCCTTTTACTGAATTTTGGTGTACATACTAAATGCCAAATTCACTTAGTAGGATAATCCGATTAGCCATCCTACCATTAAGGGAGGATTTTGACAATAGGTACTTGAGCGGGTGAACTTTGGATATAAGCTTGGTTTTTTTATTCAACAAATAATGGATAATTTTTTGGATAGGTACTTGAGTGGGTGAACTTTGGATATAAGCTTGGTTTTTTTATTCAACAAATAATGGATAATTTTTTGGAAGGTATAACTAATGGCCAAACAAACTTTTTCAATTTGGCGATAGTTGAGCTTATATGAGATTATGGTATGATTGTGATAGTACACTACTTTTTCTTTTTGGCTTAGGTCATACTGACCAAGCAAGGTGCCAATAGAAAATTAGGTTGTAGATATATATCTAGATAAAAGTAATCTCACCTACGGTTAATGGTGACATGAGGACTGGTGGATTCGCCAAGTAGTTGCTTGAGAAAGGAAAAGGTTTGTTGCTACCCTGGTCCCCAAATGAAGTCAACATACTTTTTAAGAAAACGGGTGATGGAGTGACATTTTTTAGAAAGCTACAAGATAAAGTGGTGGATGGCTTGTATATTACATTGTAAGCTATGCAACTACTTGATGTTATTGGGAGAAGGAATTTCAGTAATCACAATTACTTTAGGAGGGTCTACCTCAATCCCTCTTCTTGATACAATGAATCCCAATAGCTTTCCTGATAACACTCCGAAGACACACTTTCTCAGATTTAACCTGAACTTGTATTCTATAAGATGCTAAAAAATGCATCTTAAGACCTTAGGATTGTCTTCTCTTATCTTTTAGTTTCCTGGGATATCATCCACATAGTCCTCCATGATGTCGTGGAGCATGTCATTCAATATTATGGTCATTTCCCTTTGATAAGTTACGCCATAATTTTTAAGGCTGAAGGGCATTACCTGATAACATTATATCCCTCAAGGGGTTGTAAAGGTCATCTTTTATTGATCTTACATCTTCTATTTTGATTTGGTTTCTAGCTAGAAAATCCATCGATAAGACAATAGACATTTCATAGCCTCTAGTAAAATCAAAAATTATGTGGATGTTGGGTAAAGGAAAATCATATTTAGGACATGCCTTGTTGATGTCTCAAAATTCAGTGCAAATTATGGTTCCAATAGGTTTCTTCTAAATTGAAATTATGTTAGATGTCCACTACTGAGTAGTCAATGGGTCTGATAAACCCTGATTACCAATAGTTTTTCTAACTCTTATTTGACCAAAATGACCACTCATGGATGCATTTTCCATAGCTTATGTTTAAATGGTCTTTTCATCTGCATGCATAACTAAGCTATGCACCACCAAAGATAGATATAAGCCCGATATATTCGTATAAGGCCAGGAAAATATGTCCACAAATTATCTGAGAAACATAGTGAAAGGTTTATGTTCTTATGTTGGAAGCGAAGCTACCTATCTTAAACTATCTTTGGTTGCATCTTCCATTCCAATATTAACATCAATAGTTTCTTCCAAAATAATCTTTGGCATATCCTCCATATGCATAGGATTAGGAGGAAGTTTGAGATATTCTTCTAATGACGTCTCAAATGTGATTTTCACCCTCAGCATGGTCACTTATTTTTTCCATTGATTTTTTGATTTTGTTGGTCAACCAATGCACCTTAAAGAGGTTTTCATTGTGTGACTTGGACTTATATTTTTTCCAAGGATTTGTAGAGGAACTTTTTCCCCCACTTTTTCTTAGATTTTTCTGACCACAGAAGCTCGGCATCCTCCCCAAATTATGTGTACGGGTATCTAGGTCAATAGAGATAACCCCTTCTTGTCATCTTTAATAGGATTATTGTTACGTATACCCATAAATTATGCAATATCCTCATCATTCTCAAATAGTTCTAGTGCCACATGATGATATTGTTGGTCCCAATCGATAAGGTGTAGGGTATATAAGGTCAATTTTTGGATTGGCAAGGGTTATGGTAAGGATAGTTGTATCCATGAAAAGGTTTGTAGAGGAAATATCCTCATATTGGCTATGGTGGGAATATGCATTGCTATCCAAATAAATAGAGCTATCCTCACCTTCATAGGAGGTAGCATCTTGGTCCATGGGGTGTGACCCCATAGGGCTTAATACCAACACCCTATCTCTCTATTTCTGTAAATGTGAATTTAGGACTTGGTTCCCTTATCCCTTGTTCAAAATGTCCACATCCGAGTCCTTTGTAACCCATGGAAGACATCATTCTACTAGATTTTGTGTATTCTAGAGTTTTATAGCAGATAGGCTTAGTGTCCTTGGGGACCCAAATTATAATAGGGTCCAACAATTTCTCTTCTATAAGAAGACCACCAAGTAAGAATTTCCTAATGGTACGCTTATATCTAGGAATTTTTAGTGGTAGTTCGGTTTTCCTCTTATTTTAGGTTACAAGGATATATCTGATACCAAGAGATCCTGTTGAATATCATATTCTCCACAATCATACTCAAGAATATTCATCTCTCATGAATCAAAGGGATAGGAAGGTGTACAAGCACCATGAGCACAAGAACTTAGAGAGTCTGAATTTACCCATGACTCAAGAGCTTCATACTGAAGGGGGAAAACAATATTGGTGGAGGGGCATTTGTATGCATCCTTATGTGTAAATCTATTGAGAGCTCTATAGTGGGCGAAGGGTTCTGGATCTCCTTTAATAGTAATAGTGTGTCCCTCGTGTTTTAACTTGATACAATGGTGAAATGTCAATGGTATGGCCTACATGGCATGAATCCATGAGTGACAAAGAATCATATTATATGGAAGCTCCAAGGCTAAGAAATGAAACTTCATGTTATGACAAATGGGGCCTACTTCCATCTACAATGTTATTGTACCATCTGATTCTCACTCTACGTTTTTATAAGTGGTTATGGTGATAATGTGAGACTCTAGATCTTCTTATCTACATCCCAAATGTTTAATTAGTTTCAATTTACATATGTTTAATTATGATCCGTTGTCCATAAGCACCCTCTTTATATTTCGGTGAGTATAAAATACTTCCATGTAAAGAGGAAGGTTATGCATATGATCTTCATTAGGGGTTTCATTGTGGTTAAATGCAATATGTTCACTTGGTGTAATATTTTCCACCACAGTGTGTAGGTGATAAGGATCCACTTCAGTTGACACTCCTAACCCATGGAGAGTTTTATAAAGGATTTCCTTATGTATATTTCATATTTTAAGAAGATCTAAGATTGAAATATTAGCAGACGTCTTCTCAAGTTAGTCTAGGATATTATACTAACTATCCTGAGGGGTAGAAAAAGGAGATTATGGGATCAAAAGATGAGTGTGCCTTGTTACCACAACACAATCTCTTCCTTTGATCCTAATGGTATTTACATGCTCTTCAGAATAGAAATCACATCCATTAAGTGAGTCATATTGATTTTTATCAGTTTGGTTATAAACATAGTTTGTGGCTTTCTATCTCTAGGAAGATTCTCCCTGATATGGATTTTTCTCACCTTTTCTACCATGTTTTGGGAAAGTCTCCTTGAATATTCCCATTTTATGATTTGGTGTTTGATTTGATTCTGGTGAATTGATTTCTATCTCTCCACTATCTATAAGGTCTTGGATGAAGTGGCATAGTTTTAAGCATTTGTCTGTCTTATGTCCTTTGACATGGTAGAATTCACAAGACTCATATTCCTTATACCACAAAGGTTTAAGTACATTTTCATAAAGGGGTAACGTTATGGGATATGGAACTAGGTGTACTACATCTAGTTGTTTTAAGATTACAGACAATGAGTCTAACAAGGGAGTGAACGCTCTTCATTTAACTAGGGGTTAGCTTCACCCTTTGGTCAGTTTAAAAATTAGATCAACTTGGACTACTTGTATGCGTTTAGAATCTATGATTCCATCTCCTACCACATTCTTATTTTTATTAAAGAATTTTGGCTTGTCCGTAGGTTTTGAAGGTTGATTATATTTTAAAAAGGGTTTGAATGTCCCTTTCACCATTAGATCCTTTTTTTGTTGGATTCCTTTCTCAATTACCTCTTCAAAGTTTCTAACACAATGCATTTGTAGGCGAAAGGAAATATCTAGATTTAATTTTGGTACAAATATGCTAACCAATTGTTTTTCAAGGATCAAACAAGGTAAGTGACTAGCTAACCCCCACCATATTTGTAATAAACTCACAAAGGTTTCATTTGGTCATTTTTTGGCATTACATAGGTCTAACATGGTTATGTTTCTTTCCACATTAAATGAGAAATTTTGCACAATTTTTTCCACTAGTTTCGTCCATGTGAAGATAGACCCACGAGGTAAGTGAAGGAACTACTCTAGTGTTTCTCATCTTAGACTCCTTGGAAATAGTCGTATGAGGTAATTGTTGCTTGTTGGTGAGAAAAAATTTTAGGTGGAAAAATCAGGTGTTTCCACCAATGTTCATAGGGCTACGCCCCTCTGCATTGAATGTTATAGCTTTGTTTATTGAAAGTAAACTAATCTTAATCCTATATAAATGTTGTGGGTGGCCAAACTAGCCAAGGATCACAAAGGGAAACTCCACTGAACATATGGAAAAGTTCTTATACATTGGTACAAGGGAGGAAATTACAGTGATAAGGGGAAAAAGAGGGATATCAGGCAAGGAAGATTAATGTTGTAAGTAGATTGTAGAGCTCACACCCAGTAACTAGAGTAGTTCAACCTTTAATATAGAGGAATGCATAATGTAGCTAGTGCAACCAATGAATTAAAACACCAAGTTTTTAGACTCATTTATCGAGAACACTAAGTTCCTCTCCAACTCCATACAATATCAACTATTATTGCAAAGTGCATGAAAGAGAGAATAGAGGAAAAACAAGAAAAGGAAATAGAGGAAGTGTAGCTTTTATTCCATGTGTAGTGATGAATACAAAGCTTCAACCAAGATATCACAATTCATAATGATAAATAGTAAGAGTTATTCAAAATTTGGGATCCCTTGGAATGGAGAGGCCATCCCAATTTATAGCAATCTGAATTGTCCTTTCACCTCCCTCACATGAATCTTCGTTTCCATATTCCACTCATGACCTTTCATTTTCCATGAATTAAGCATTTCTCTTATAATTTTGAGAAAAAAAAATTACAAATTTAAAATAGGTCTCTTAAGTGACTAGGATGAAATACAATGATGACGCATAATGAAAAATTAGAATGGAGAGATAAAGAAGAGAGGGAAAGAGAGGAAGAGGGAAGGGATGGAAAGAAAAAAATCCTCGTGAAGAAATTATTTGAATGCCTTATTGCAGTCATGAACTTTGAGCGAAGATTTATGCCACTGGTGATCCTCTACACCAATGAATATGGATCCCTTGAATAACTTTAAATCACCTGGATCCTTAAGTGATGAAAATGAATTCACACGATGTGCCTTACAATACCCTGTTTTGCCTCTGTATACCATTACACTCAAGATGATGCTTCCAAGACCTCTGTGAAGTTATCATTCCTCTATTTGACCTATCAAACCATCTCTTAATCTAAAGGGGAGTCTGAAAAGTAGTAAGGTGAGTGGAAACAAATTCATACGCAACTTTCTACTCCCAAAATGAAAAGTTTCTATTTTTAAAATAGGAGCCCATGCTCTGCTATTCTGGTACATATCACTTGTCTTGCTCCAGTTTCACCTTCTAAACCTTTTTCCATATTCCATCCCCCTCTGATCCCAAGATATTTCTATTTTTAGCACATTTCTATTTTTAGCAGGTTGCTATTTGGGGACCTACTATATTTAGAAGAAGTCATTTTCTGTCTTACTTTCCATTTCACCCCTTTTTATTGTCTCGAATGATCGAAATTATAATTCAGTGTGACTTTCCATTTATATCATGTGAGAAATTATAGAATCTTCTATTTTTAGTAAGTGGTGAAAATAACCTCATTTTGCGACAAGAACAATTTTTTTGGATTCGGCTCTTTGTCGAGAACTCATGATCTAATTTTTATCATGATTCACTTACCTGAAAGATCAAAAAAAAAAATTAATGCCTAGTAAGATATTTGGGCATGGAGCTACCAAGGAATAATATTGATAAAAAATAATTCCTTCATATCTTGAGAAATTGGCAACTTCATCATGCAAAAACTAGTTTGAGAGAAACTAGATTTTTTGGACACCCTTCCCTCCAAATTTTGGATGATTTCACCAGCCGGATCTTCAAGGATTTGAATATTTCTTAGAAGAGGGAAGAATGCTGATAAAAAACAAAACCCTCCATATCCCTATAAAATAGGGACTTTATGGTGCAAGAACTAGTTCATTTGAAACTAGATTTTTCAAGGATCGTTTCCACCGATTGTCGCGCGATTACGCCTACTAGAACCTTGAAAAGTGGAAAGTTAGCTAGCTGATTTTTTCATTGTTGTTTCATGGCAGCCATTAATAGAGATTTAAAAATTGCAGGTCTTTTTTTATTATTTTTTTGTGACAAAAATCATATTCTTTATATGGGTTTTTGGTTCTCATTCTACCAGTGAAATGTTTCTTCAAACCAATTGTCGGTTTGATGGGAAATCTGACTTTTGTCTTTATTGGGCCGAGAGTAAGATTTATTCACTATGATAAATTTATGCATTGAAAGGGATATTTTTTAGTTAGGTTTTCATGGACTTTAATAATTAAGCACATAGAAGCAAATGGTTCTTCATTTCGTGCACCATTTTGTGAGATATCTTTGAATCTTCATTTTACGGCAGTGAGGATTTTTAGATGATTTCTTTGTTTCTCTCTTCCATTATTCATTTATCTGACTCTTTCAATCAATATCTTGTTTAAAACCTATGAGTATTCATGGAGTGGAAGTTTTGGTTTCCATGTCGGAGCTGGTTTGGAGCAACAATGGTGAATTGAGGTGTACTCTGCAACTTTCTTCTGACAATGGAGAAGCAGTAAGAAGTAGTAAGAAGAAGCAATGAGATAGAAAATTTTCAAATTTTTAAGCTAGTTTTGTGTGCATATTTGTGTCACTCATGTCCCTAAAAATAAAGGTACATGAGGGTCACCAATTTTCACAACGCACCTCAGCTTGACACTTGTCACAGATCTGACGGTTGAGGGTTTGATCTCCCACAAGCCCCTGGGGGTAAAAATGGTGATCCGAGAGCATGTATGGGTGACCAAAGGACTTATAGGGTTTGGGAAAAATTTTATGTCCCTTAGCTTGAGGGATGAAATGGACATGAAATTGTGCTAGGATCTTGGAGCTGACACATGTCCTCGTCAAATTTGACTAACTCTTGAACTCGTTCCTTGAGGGAAACTTGAAATGGTGATATCTGGACCTCCTGATGGAATTTTTTGATGAACTTTTATATTTAATTGACTTAAAATGGCCTTATTATTCTAATGGTGGTGGTATCAGATCTTGGATACTCCATTTATACCCTAAAAATCCTATTTTAGATCTGGTCCCTGACGTATACATGAGAAAAACTACCTCCAAACCTATTTCTCCAAGGTGTTGTGAAAAATATGATTTCACCATATTATAAGGCTTGGAATTCCCTTTCTGATGATTTCTTTTTTAGGTCATAAATCCATCTGAATCTCTTGAAATCACTTCCTAAAGCTCAATAACTCTTTTGACCTTGTGTACTGATCAGACCTATGAACCCTGTTTTTGATCAAACTGCCCCAATTTCTCCAAATCATTCCTTAATATTTCAAAATAACTTCCATGATATTTCGAGACCTTCAATTCATCTCCATGTTATATTTTTCTCCTCTGCTCCACTCCAGGGGGTGCATCGGTCTTGGGAAGGCTAGTGGCAACCCTTCCCAACACTGCCCAGAAATAGTAGTTTTCAAGAACTCCTAAACTCACCTAAGGGGGTTGAGTTGAATTTACTAAACCACTTAGGTGACTGAGTTAACATCATATGAGAGGTCATGGGACTGAGTAGGGAGAATTGGGATGACTCGAGAGAGCAACACTTGGAAGTTTCGATACAGGGGTATTGTTGTCATACTGGAAAATTTTCAATTTCCATGTTACACATTTTCATGACAACAACTAGATATAGCTTGGGGATATGGTATGGAATGAGCATAGAAAATAATTGACATCTATAATCCCATAATCTCAAACTTTACCATACACAGACCATCATTTTATCTATTGGGCCTTATAGAGTCACTAGAAAGATAGGCTAAACAAATTTATTTATTGAACACACATGCAAACACACAAACACAAAAAGGAAAAAATAAAAAGGGAAAGGAAACACACAACAAAAACAATTTAAATAACATAAATCACCTATGTTTATGTAGGGGATGATCTATTTTTATTGAAGTGAAAATTTGAATTTAGTACTTACCTGTAAATGGGTGTCACTAAATGTCTTTCTTCTCCAAATCCATTGATGGGTTCAGTGAAGTATTAACCTCTTCTAAAATTCTTGAGAAATCTATCTTGAGTGCTAGCCTACTTCTACATCCTGCTTCCTTCATTACTATAACACCTTCTTTTTGGATTCTCCTTGTCTTTCAAATTCCTTTTATTTATTGATTTTTTTTCCATTATTATGAAGATGTCTCGTAGTCACTCTTGACTTATCATATCCATAACTTGACATATTTTCTTTGTTATGCATCTGCTTCATGACCACAACTTTTATAGGCTGATTCTTAGTAGATGTAAAGAATTTTTGCATCATTTCCCACTTCTTTATGTTTTACATTCTTCAATTGTGCTATGGATTTTTCTTTCTCATGCCTTGATTTTTCTTCTATGTGCTTCCCTATACAGTGTGTTACTTTTATTGCATTACCCTCTTGGAAAGTGAATGAGATCAAAATTGAGTCTCTAATATGAAAATTTTCATCCTCCATTTTTTTGTTATGAACACTTATTTTTTGAGGGGAGTAAGCATCGAAAGGTTGAAGTCTATTTAGAAGGTTTCCCTTTTTAGAAAAATCAATGTGGAGACCAAGAAGCAATCCATTCCTCCATTTTTTTATTGAGAATGTTTGCATAATGAAGCTAGTGGGACTAATGAATTAAAAAACCAATTTTTTATATTCATCTATCAAGAACACCAAGTTCCTCTCCAACTCCATACAAGATCAACTATTCTTGAAAAGTGCATTAAAGATAAAATAGATGAAAAACAAGAAAAGGAAATAGAAGAAGTGTATCTTTTATTCCATGTGTAGTGATGAATACAAATCTTTAACCAAACTATCACAATTCACAATGCTACATAGTAAGATTTATTCAAAATTTTGGATCCCTTGGAATGGAGAGGCCATCCCAATTTATAGCAATTTGAATTGTCCTTTCACCTCCCTCACATGACCCTTCGTTTCTATATTCCACTCGTGACCTTTCATTTTCCATGAATTAAGTATTTCTCTTAGAATTGTAAGAAAATAATTTTTACAAATTTAAAATAGGCCACTTAAGTGACTAGGATGAAATACAATGATGACGCATAACAAAGAATTAGAATGGAGAGAGAAAGAAGAGAGGAAAAGAGAGGAAGAGGGAAGGGATGGAAGGAAAAAACTCCTCATGAAGAAATTATTTGAATGCCTTATTGCATTCATGAAATTTGAGTGAATATTTCTTCCATTGGTGATCCTCTACACCGATGAATATGGTTCCCTTGAATAAATTTTAATCACCTAGATCCTTAAGTGACAAAGATGAATTCACATGATGTGCCTTGTGATGCCATGTTTTTCCTCTGTATACCATTACACTCAAGATGATGCTTCCAAGACCTCTGTGAAGTTATCATTCCTTCTTTTAACCCATGAAACCATCTCTTAATCCTAAAGGGGGGTCTAACAAGTAGTAAGGTGAGTGGAAACAAAGTCATATGTAACTTTTTACTCCCAAAATGAAAACTTTAACATTTTAGAATATGAGCCTATGCTCTGCTATTTTGGTACATATCACCTATCTTTCTCCAGTTTCACCTTTTGAACCTTTTTCCATATTCCATATCCCTATGTTCCCAAGATATTTCTATTTTTAGCACATTTCTATTTTACCAGGTTATTATTTGGGGAGCTACTATTTTGGGAAGAAGTCATTTTCTATCTTACTTTCCATTTTCCCCCTTTTCTGATTGTCTCGAGTGATCCAACTTACATTTTGATGGGAAGTTCCATTTATATCATGTGAGGAATTATGGAATATGATATTTTTAGTAAGTGGTGAAAATGACCTCAGTTTTTGATGAGAACAAATTTTTCGGATTCGGCTCTTCGTCGTGAAATCGTGCTCCAATTTTCATCATGATTATCTTACCAAAAAGATCAGAAATAAAATAAAAAAATTAATGCCTGGTAAGAGATTTGGTCATGGAGCTACCAGGGTAGAATATTGGTTAAAAAATTAGTCCTTTATATCTTTATAAATTGGTGACCTCATCGTGAAAAAACTAGTTTGAGAGAAACTAGATATTTTGGAGACCCTTCCCTCAGAATTTTGGAATTTTTCACCCATTGGATCTTTGGGGATTTGAAAATTTATTTTAAGAGGGAATAATTATAATGAAAAACACATCCCTCCATATCCATAAAAAAATATGGACTTCATGGTGCAAAAAATAGATTTTTCAAGGATCGTTTCCACCGATTTTTGCGTGATTACGCATACTAGAACCTTGAGAAGTGGAGAGTTAGCTAGCTGATTTTTTTGCTTCTGTGTCATGGAAGCCATTAATGGAGCTTCAAAAATTTTAGGTATCGTTTTTTTCTCTGTTCATGACAAAAATCATATTCTTGATATGGGTTTTTGTTTCTTGTTCTACCGGTGAAATTTTTCTTCAAACCAATTATCAGTTTGACGGGAAATCCTACTTTTGTCTTCATTGGGCCGAGAGTAAGATTTATTCACTATGATAAAATTATGTATTGGAAGTGATATTTTTAAGTGAGGTTTTCATGGCCTTCGAGAATGAAGATCATAATAGAAAACAGTTCTTCATTTCATGCACTGGTTTACGAGATATGTTTGAATCTTCATTTTATGGCAGTGAGTATTTTTAGATGATTTATTCATTTCTCTGACTCTTTCAATCAACATCTTATTTTAAACCTATGCATCTTCATCGATTGGAAGGTTTTTCTACCATGGAGGATCTGGTTTGGAGAAAAAATGGTGGATTGGGGTGTTCTCTACAACTTTCTTCTTGCATTGGAGAAGCAGTAAGAAACAACGAGTTAGAAAATTTTCAAATTTTTAAGTTGGGGTTGGGTAAATTTTTGTGTCCCTCATGTACCTCAGCACAAATGGATATGAGGGTCATCAATTTACATAGCATGCCTCATTTTGACACTGGTCACAAATCCGACGATTGAGGGTTTGAGGTCTGACAAGCACTTGGGGGTTGAACTGGTGATCCAGGAGGTTGTATGGGTGACTAGATGACTTATAGGGGCGGGGAACATTTTTATTTACATCATTTATATTATATTTAGGATATAAAGGGACATGAAATTACACCAAGATCCTGGAGCTGACACATGTCCTCATCAAATTTGACTAACTCCCGAACTCGTTCCTTGAGGAAAACTTGAAATGGCAATATCTTGACTTCCCAATGGAATTTTTTGATGAAATTTTATATGAAATTTAATAAGGTCTTCTTAGTATAATTGTGTGGGTATCAGATCTTTATTTCTCAATTTAAGCCCATAAAAATCAGATTTGTGATCTCGTCCCTAACTTATTCATGTGTAAAACTTCCGCTAAACCTATTTATGTTGGGTGTTGTGAAAAATATTATTGAACTATATTGTAGTTCTTGGAATTCCATTTTTGATGATGTCTTGTTTGGCTCATAACTTCCCAGAATCACTTCCTGAACCTAGACAACTCTTTTGACCCTGTGCACTGCTCAAGCCTATGAACCCTGTTTTTGATCAAACTGCACCAACTTCTCCAAATCATTCCTGAATCTTCCAAAATAACTTCCATGATATTTCTATACCTTCAATTCATCTCCATGTCATATTTTTCTCCTATTCTCTACTCCAGGGGGGGTGCATCTGTCTTGGGAAGGCCAGTGCTATCCATTCCTAACACTATCCAGAAATAGTAGTTTTCAAGAACTCCTAAAATCAACTAAGTGGGTTCAATTGACTTTCCTAAATCACATAAAGGACTGATTTAACATCATCTGGGAGGTCCTGGTACTGACTGGGTAGACTTGGGATGCCTCGTGAGACATAACTTGGAAGTTTCGACACATGGGTATTGTTATCATGCTAGAAAATTGTCAATTTCCTTGTTGATCATTTGCATGACAAAATTTTTGAATGCAACTTATTGGCATGCCATGTAATAATATTTTACATGATCCCATGGGTCACATTTCCCTTTGTATTTATAAAATTTTTGGCAATCAAATTTCTTATGAAAAGGTGTATGTAACACATCCTTATCAAATGGATAATGGAATAACTCTTCAAATTGATATTTCTTGTTATGTCCTACATTGATTTCTTAAAGGTTTGTGAGAATTTATTTTGTATATTGTAACTCTTGTGAAATAATTTTCTCCTTAGTGGGGGAATCTGACATATACATGTAACTATATTTTGATGTTTCTCCCTCTTGATCTTTTGTGTGAATCTCATTATTTCTAACCTTAGGTTTCTCTCGATGTACATTTTTGTTTGTCTCTTTTTGTACATGGGATGCTAGAAAAGATAATTATTGAATAAGGTGTTGAATTTTCTATTGTTTATCAAATTCTTTATTTTGAGTTTCCTCTTCATTTTCATGTTGAGGAGGTTGGTCTTTGTTTTCATGCTTCACTCTTACCCTATGTGGTACTCTGATGAGTGGAATTTTAAAACCACCCATGTTTTTGTTTCTAGTGTTTGAGGTGGAAGCTTGTCCATGTCCTAAAATATCATCCATATTAATGAGGGGACATTCTTCCTCATTAAAATTATTTATAGGTGGAATAGTTTCATGTTATGTTTTCATTCTAGCACCTAATTCCAGAACTCTTGTGAGCACTATATCTTTATTTAGAAAGAGGAAATCATCTAATTGGGCCAGGTAAAATTTGAATTCCCCATGTGGTGACTCTAACTCATCACCACTATGGTCTGCCATCTCATCCACTTCCTTTTCCGTGGAGAATAGAGGTCCTAAATTATGACCGATATAGGTATTTTACCCTTGTTTGTTCAATGTTTCCCATGCTTGTCTCTTGGATCCCATTCTTGCTATGGGTGTCATGGAAAATGAGAATTTCACTACGTTATTTTGTTTAATGTTTAAAGGGTATGATCAAACCTAAGTGAAAACCTAGAACGAGATGTTTACTAAGGATACAGAAAGAATGTCAATAATCTAAATAATAATGAATGTTAATTAATCAAGGGATCAAAGTGATTGTCCTAAATGGATAGGTCAAAATGGTGAATAATCACAAGAAACAATCACACGAGGCCATATAATACCAATCAATCAATGAACTACTCCTAAAGGTTTCCAAGAAATAGTTTGATGTTTAAAATGATCAACAAAATGTCACCACTTATGTCAAGTTAAAAAATGAACAAGGTGTAAATAATAACAAGAGGTTGATATTATTTTTTATCAAGGTATACTTAAAATGAGTTTAATTCCAAGCAATACATAAATCTCAAGAAGTGGGATTTACGAATATGAACAATGCAACAATACCACTAATATAAGTTAACCAAAATTTATGGAAAAGTAAGGTATTAGTATCAAAATAATATCAGTACGACACACAAAAGGTAACGAAAATAACTTTTAAAATAGAGGTAATGTTTGAACAAGGCTAAAATATACCAAGGAATTGTTAAGGTGCGCGTAGCATAATGTTACAATCTAGAAACTTAGGTCAAGATTAAGAGAAAAATATGTAAGTATAAAAAAAATTGATACGATACAAGCAACGTAACACTTCAAAGGAGAATCAAGTGAAGAGTCAAGCCTAACTATAATGACACTATTGAATTAGGTATAAAGATCAAATGGCTATCAAGATATAAAAACATACCAACACACTTTCATTGTTTACCATCCAGTCTCAAGAAAGGATGAATACAAATACAAAGGGGTAAAAAAGTGGTGGACACGATCGATTGATAACACATGTATGGTAACTCTTCTTTTGTTCAACAAAGTGTCAAAAGAAAGCAAATGAAGTAGATAAAGTGAGGTTGAAAAGTTCATGGCCTCACTTCGGTAGAGTTTCATCCCACCTTATGGTGAGTGAAAAACTAAGAAAAAGTAATGCTTCCTAAATTTCATAGTGAATGATGTGTGTTTTGAACTTTAATGGACTCTCCCCTTATTTGATAAACAAGGTTTAAAATCCAATAAATTTCTCCCCTTGCAAATTTTTTTGGGTCTTGAAATATTGGATAAGTACCAAAGGGCATGTGACCACATGGGTCCAATAGGAAGAAATGTGTACAGGGAGAAGCACGTAAGAAAATGGTTTAAGAAGGGTTTAGGAGAAACTAGGGCATACATGCAATGCAATACATAGGGTCTAAAAACTTAACCATATTCAACATTTTGAAGGCACTTGAGGAAAAACGTGACCTGACTAGGCATGCCCAATGGATAAGGTGTCAGCCTAGAGACTTAATGGTAAAGGAAAGAATATTCCACACATGGAATATTCTTATAAAGATGTCATTGTAGAAAATGGAGAGCTCAAAAAAGAATAATCATGCACCATTGAAGAACCACATGGAAACTTGGCATCTGATCTACTCCTGAGAAAAGGCATGGTGTTGGGTGTTGGTGCTATAAAGAGAGATACTTGGAAGTAAATAAGACACGCGGAGGAAGACATGGATGGAGGACATATAATATGAAGAGAGCGAAGATCTGCAGAAAATACTAGAAGGCCCTAGGAGTTGGGGTTCTCATTAAAGGACTATAGGAATGTTATCTATAAAAAAAAATTGATAAGAAAAGAATAGCTAGGACCTCTAATATATAGGTTAGATTCTTGATACATTTGGTCTGATATAACCCTTTTTAGTGTAATGTGGTTTCTCAAACTATGATCAATATAAATATATGGATATGTTCTAAAAATCTAGTTCAGGGGTGCAAACCCTAGTGTTATTTCCTTATATTTTATGGCAAATATGTTCTTTATATTTCATGTCATGATGTTTCTCTTGTTATTAAATTCTTGGGTATAAGGGCATGATAGCTCATGTTGTGCTTTTACATGAATATTAACTTCTCTGCAACTAATCCTCTAACAATGGAAAAGTATTCTCAAAATGATCACATAAAGGAGGGTCTCGGTGCCCACACGTTACTCAAGTGAGTTCCCAGCACCTGCTGGGTGATAGGTCAATGCGCATGGGGTTAGAAATTAGTAGATGGGAAAAAATGACTACATCTTGGTTCCGTTGCGGGGACCTCTTTTAGAAGTTGCGAGAATGATGTGTGATGACAAAGCACTTAACATTATACGGTGTCAAAGAATGGTTTAAGAGCACAGAGGATGATTTTTCTCAGAGATTTAGTACTAGACCTAAGTTTGATGCACACAAATGGGTAGAAGAACACCTGTATCATGAGCTATATGAGACCTTCATTTGCTGCTTTCTAGTAGAATTGTATTATTGGCTTTCAGCATATGCATCTAGATCAAGCTGGTACTATAGATCTTGTGTGTGGACCCAAGATGAATTTCAGAGGTTACAGGATGTTGATCTTACTTGGACATGTGTTGTTGATCATTGGTGGAAGAGATTGCTAACCATTTATACCATGGAATACACTATTTCTATGTATTCTTGTCCTGAGGTTGTTGAGTATGAGTTCTTAAATGAACCTAGAGGATCATTTTTATTCGTTATCCCTTTATCCATAAATATCCTACTCATTAGACTAAGTTTGGAAGTATTCCCTATGGATGGCTAATATTTTCTTAGCACTTGATGAGGAAGCTAGGGTGGAGGAAGATGGAAGACATTGCGGTTAAAAAAATAGATAGGAGAGATTACTCAAGTATAGCGAAGTGTGTGAAAGGGAGTTGGCTAGACAATGTGAGGTTGCAGGAGTGATGGATTTATGGAGGTAGATGTTGTAGGAAGGAATTGAGATTCGAGCAAAGGATGTGGAGCCTGAGCATTCTGTACTACCCCATATCAGCAAGCATGAAAGAGAGATCCCATTAGATTCTGATGAGATTTCGTCGCTTGGAGAAAGGAGAGCCATTGGCACACATCTGAATCCACCTGGTGACCAACCCTTGGTGCTCTGTCTTCCAAATCAAGAGAAAATGTTGCTAACACAGTTATTATTGGTAGGAGTGAACAATATGCACCTAGGAGATATAATTTCTCATTTGGTACATCTATGGCTGCACAATTATTTCCTATGTTTAGAGGGATATCATCTAGAATGATCTTTGGGAAAATTGAGAGTATGAAAATATTGGGTATTGCTTCTGGGAGTGACGCGGGACACACATCTGGTAGCAGTGTAATATCATAAATTTTTGGTGCATAGTTCAGTGAAACATTGGGAATGCTAGGCGTAACCACGTCAATCCATTTATGGCTACAAGAGGTGGATCTGGAGATGGAGGACTTGATGGATCTTGTAGATCTAGAGGATTTGGTGGGTCATGAGGGAAAGGACCTAGTGGATCTAGTAGATCTGGTGGAGGAGGTAACACCAGAGGAAATTAAGGTTCTGGGACAGGCAGCAAAGGCCTCAACCACCTCAGCAATTATTTCTCAAGATGTATTTGCACCTACCAGACTACAAAGGTGTTGAGGATGTTACAGAGCATGTAAACAAGTGTGAACTGATATGGTACGCGAAGGGGATCACTACCCTAGAGTGGAAGGTAAGTCAATTTGCAACAATGTTGTAAAGATGCATGCATATTTTGTATTAGAAATATGACCCCCATCAGATAGTGGTGGATTACACCACGTTGCATAATGCCTTCTTGGCTGAATTTCATATCCCTAAGTTTGAACAGAATAGAATCACCTCTCTAAAGGATATCTAGCAAGGGATGGCAGAGAGTGTGTGGGAATAGGATACACATTTTAAAACTCTCTTATCAAAGCTATCCGATGATATTCACCCATCTAAACATTCTCATAGGTTTCTTGGAGGATTGATAACACCATTTAGGAGAGCTCTTTCGTAAAATACTTTCATAGAACCGTGCGAGGCCTTGGAGGTTTCCCTACATGCTGAGGTTTTCAGAAGTGTGGATACCGGTGTTATCCCCTTCTTTGAGGCTTAGATTGTTGCAATGAAAAACAAGATAGAGAATCTATGTGCAAACTTGGCCCATGAGACTCGTAGTGGTCTATGGTGCATGGATTGTGAGGTAGCGGGGCATAAAAAGGATAGTTTCCCTAGGATATCAGTATGCGCCATGAAAGTGAACTGTGAAATTTTCCATGGAGATCATGAAGCAAGTAGATGCCCACTACTGCAACACGTGATATGTAATAATTTGTCTTTCTTTTGTAAGATCTACACCTCTACTGCCTATGAAACTAAGGATTGTAGATTGATTAACCAGATACATGATGTCATTGATATTGGTGTGTGCCAGACCAGCCTCGCGAATAATTCTTAGGATGGTGGTCACCACTATGAAGGATGTATAGATGGAGGGGCACATGTAAGAGGCTTACAAGGAGTACTTTATGTTCATGACAACCATGGAGGAGGAAGAAGTGAGATACCACATGGAAACTATTGCAACTATGGATCTACGTAACACTATAAGCATGAATGCCTTGATCTACTACAATGCTCTTGGTATGGGAAGAAGCATAACTATGAGGAGTTCTCATATCTATTTGAACATACGAGCCAACAACACCAAAAGAAAAAAGGTGTTGGGATGGTAAGTGTGAGGAAGGCTGATTCACAATGGATGACAAGAGTTTCATGTGATTTGGAACTAGAGCCTGTACTAGTTAGGACGTAAGTTGAGGTTGCATGCGCAAGGGATATACCAAGGTAAATATTGTTGGTTATTAGAGAAGATGTGGTGCATGGAAAGTATCTAGATCCTACTCATCAGAAAGAAGAGTATCAAGAAAACATGGATGTGATTCGAATCCTACAAGGAGAGATCCAGTATGTAAAAGAGTAGTCAAGATAGTTAGAGAAAAGGAAGAATGTTGAGGCTCCACAGAAGGATCTAATTGAGGTTAGAGAAGTATGCAAAATGCTGAGGCAAGAAAATATCATCCCCTTACTGGGAGAGTGGTTATGGGAGAAGGTACCACATGCTAGAGGAGCGCATGAGAGGCAGGTTATGCATGTTAAGGAGATTACCTTGAAATCTGTTGTACATGGGTGGCTTCTGAGAAATATTTTGATTGACAAAGGCATGGAGTTCATTATTCTCACTCTAGATTAATGGCATCAAATGGGAATGGCCCCATTACATCCATCTTTTAATGTGTTATATATGACCAAAAAGACAAAGGTAATGCCCATTGGTGTCTTGAAGGATGTTGTTATCATTATCCAAGGGTTTCGAAGTCTTGGTGCTAGCCGAGGAAGATAAATTTCCATCATTACTTAGGTGCCCCTGGTGTTATAAGAATAATGTTGACCTAAGGTGCAATAAGAGATACATAAGCTTTGAGAACAAGAAGGATAGGGTTAGCATCCCCTTAACTAATGGAAATTCAACACCCTATACTAAGCCCTTGGGAGAAGAAGTTCTTAACAAGATCTATGTGCACTCTATCAGGGACCATGAGGTGATTCATCCTATAAAGGGATTTATTTAGTTTGAAGATGCTCAGTCCATGAGTGATAAAAATAGTGTGGTGTGTGACAATTGGGTGCACTAGACTTATGAATTAATTAGGTGACAACTAAGAGGCTCATTGAAAAGGGTAACAAAGGTGTGCTTAGTTAAGCACCTGGGAGGGAAGAAGTTACCAGGTTATTCTAGAGGAGATAACCCTAATTATTTCTTATGAGAAATTGAGGTGTAGTGAAAAAATGGGTTTGAAAGAAGAGGGATGCTCAACTATAACTTGCTCGAGATTGCAAAGCATTGGTGGGTGACTCACCATGATAGCCTTTTAGAGTGGCATGAGGTAAGAATCAGTTTATCTATTAGGTTCTCCCAAAGTAATGCACCCACTACAATACAAGACTACTATGGAAAGGAACCCACCTTGTCTCACATCCAAGCATGTGAGGAAGCAAGGAGGGAAGGTGTGGAGGCCTTTCCACCTTCTTTATAGGTGCATAAGTTTTATTCCACCTTACAAGGCTACGCACGCATGGTATATTCAATCTGATATGCACCATCAGATAGGAAATTGGCAAGAATGGATGGATGACCTCCTTCAAGATTTCAAATATCGGTGGATAGGGAGTTGCAGGTTGTTAAGTTCCTAACGATGGGAGATAGTTCCATGGTGGAAAATAGAATATTGGAGTTATTGGGTGAACCTTGCTTGGAGCTGCACTTTGAGGAGGAAGAGTCAGAAGAGATGCAGCTTGAGTGCACATGCATGGAGAAATGGAAATGAAATATGGTATACTTGATAGATGGAAAAGAGATGGAGAGTTTGGATGCTAACCATACTAAAGGTATGCACAAAGTTATTGATAGTGCTGATGAGAAAGTGCACACATACCATGAACCCCTAAAAACAAAGAAGGTTAACATTGGTTCAGAGGATGAACCTATGGAGGCCACTATTAGAGACTATTCATAGGAGAAGGAGGTCTCAAAGCTCATTAATCTATTACGGGAGTTTCAGGATTTATTTTCATGTGGGTACCATGAGCTTAAAGGCATTCACCACTCCTTGGGGGAGATGAAGATCAAGTTGAAAGAAGGTACATGCCCGATCTAGAAGATGCCTTATCAAATGAATCTGAGTCTTTGTGTCAAGGTTAAGGAGGAGATAGAAAACATGATCGCTTCGGGAATCATTAAAGTTGTGGAGGAATCAGAATGGGTAAGCCCCATGGTCATAAATATTAAAAAGGGTGGAACAATTAGGATCTGTGTTGACTATAGGGACTTAAATGCAGTATGTGTAATTGATCCTTTTCTAATCCCTTTTACTGAGGATACCCTGGAAGGAGTAGCTGGGTGTGAAATATATTCCTTCACGGATGGAATTTGTGGATACCATCAAGTTAGAATTTCTAAAGAATACCAAGAGAAGACAAATTTTTCCACTGAATGGGGAAGTTTTTCCTATACGGTCATGCCTTTTAGACTGAAGAACACGCTGGCTATGTTTTCCTACATAGTGGTCTAGAAATTTCAAAATTTTATCCATGAGTTTATGCAAGTCTACCTTGATGACTGGATAGTATATGGACTAGTGAAAGACCATTGTGACAAGTTGAGACTGATGATTGAGATATTTTGGTAGTTGATGATATCCCTCAACATTAAGAAATATGTTTTTGATACTCTATTTAAGACTTTGTTGGGGCACATTATATCTAGTGAAGGTTTGCTGGTGGATCCTGCCAAGGTTTCTATTATTGTGGGGTTGGGGGAGCCTACCAGTAAGAGTGTAGTGCATAGATTCCTTAGGCATATAGGCTACTACCAAAATTTTATCAAGGGGTATGCCAAGATCACCATGCCATTGGATAAGTCAGTAAATCACAAGAGTGCTTTTCACTAGGGAGAGGCGCGGCAAATAACATTTGAAACTTTGAAGGATAGACTTGTCATTGCACCCATACTATGATTTCCTTCTTAGGATAAACCTTTACATGTTCATGTTGATGCTTCAAGCATGGAAATTGGAGTAGTCTTAGCACATCCTAGAGAAGGTATTGTTGACAACACCTTGTGTTTTTCTAGCAGGAAGTTAACAATAGCAGAGCACAACTACACCACTACTAAGTGTGAAGCACTATCAATGATCTATGTGCTGAATAATTTCAGGAAGTATAAGTTTGCAACACACTTCATATTTTACATGGATCACATGACATTTAAGTACTTGGTGAACATGTTTGTTTTACAAGGGCGCATATGTCAATGGGTCTTTTTGTTTCAATAATTTGATATTATAGTTGTTTTGAAACTAGGAAAGAGTAACTCAGGGCTAGACCATTTGTCAAGAATTGACTTAGAGCATGATGCGCAAAGCATTAAGGATGTTATGCCATATGCACAACTATTTAGGTTATGGCGCACACCCTCTGACTTAGAATATATTGTTGTTTTTCTCAAAATGGGTGTTGTGTCAAAAGGAATGAAAACTTTAAAAAGGAAATATTTGGCTATACATGTTACGCCCTACATGTTAATTATTGGAGACTTATACAATTTAGGGTGTGATGAGGTTCTGTGCTGATACATGTTATAAAATGAGCGTGTTGCAATCATGGAGGAAGAACATGGCGGGATTGCAGGAGGGTACTATGCAGGTAATTACACATCGTAGAAGATCCTCTTGGTAAGGCTTTAGTGGCAAAGTATACACCAGGATTGAATTGAGTTTTACAAGGCCTGTGACCATTGCCAACACCTTGGCATGCTAGGAAGAAGGGATGAAATTCCCTTGAGGCTGATAGCCAGTGTAGAACCATTTTTAAAATGGGAAATTGATTTTTTAGGACCAATTTCACCCGCCACATGAAGGACTAGTTCATGATATATCATCACTTGAAGTGATTACTTAACAAGGTGGGCGGAGGTAGTGCCTAAAAGGGATTGTACAATGGAGATAACTACTAGATTCTTATGGGAGAACATAATCAATAGGTATGGATGCCCTTTAATCTTGAATAGTGACATGGGTACACATTTTTTGAATGAAACGGTAAAGATTTTGTTGGCAGAGTTCATGGTGGCCCATCATAAGACTACCCCATATCACCCACAAGCTAATGGAATTACTGAGGCATTTAACAAAATTATGAGTCATACACTGACAAAAATTTGAAATGTGGTAAGACAATATTTGGATGACAATGTATCAGATGTTCTATGGGCATATAGGATAACCTATAAAAGATTGAACAAGGCCACATTGTTTCATTTGGTGTTTAACGTGGAGGCTATTTTACTGGTGGAATTTATGCTACCATCATTGTGGATTACGAATGCAAGAGGGTTAGATGATGAACAAGAAATTCAAGAGTAGATGGCAAAATTAATGTAGTTGGATGGAAGGTGATCACTTGCTAGATGGAGTCATAAGACTAAAAAGGAAAGACATAAAGCATGGCATGATTTCCATGTTAAAAAAAAAAATCGAGGTTGGGTAGATGGTTTTGTTGTATGATTTCAAGTTTCTACACCATCCGGGGAAACTTGAATTCCATTGGTTAGGGCCACATATCATCTCATAAATCCTTGATTCAGGTGCTTTCCAGTTATAAGAGCTTGATGGAACACACTTACAAGGCCATTTCAATGGGAGTAGGATGAAGCCCTACTATAAGTAAGTCTTCCTTGTGTTTGTAAATAAGGAAGTATTACCATTTAGCCTAGGATTTTATTTTATGTGTTTCTTTTCCTTATGTTTCCCTTTCTCATTGTTTGTTCCTTTATTTTTGGGTTGTTGTTTTACACACTTTGTGCGCCGGTAGCCAATTATTTTTTTCAAAAGGTTTTGTATGCACAAAGGACCCCACATATATTTTTTTGTGGGGTGGAGTAACGCGAAGTAAAATGGAATTTGGTAGTGGAATATGTGTTTCGATGGCCCAGATTGAAGGATATATCCTGGATTGAAGGATGAAAAATGTGTAGTGTGGAAGAACATGAGTAGAAAAGGTGGACAAGGAATTTTGGTGTCAGGATAGCTTTACGAAGACCATGTACAAAGGATTAGAAACACAGGAACAACATGAGGTAGGTGAGGGAAAAAATTAGGTTAAGGACAAAAGAAGTGCCTTCAGTGCTGCAAGCATGCACAAGGATATTTGATCAGTAATATTTTTGAGTTCCAAAAGGTTTTAGAGTTTTTTCATGTAGGATTGGGCGTGGGGGTAAGATTTATTAAGGGTGGGATTTAGTGGAATAAGTTTTCTTTATTGCAAAATTACATTAGTAGGTGGCATAGAATTTATTGCGGGAGATGAGAAAAATCTATAAGTAGAAGGTTGGGATACATTGTTATTACCTTTCATTTATGACAAAGAAGAGATCTTGTGAACTAGGTCATCCTTGAGAAGTTGCACAAAAGGATATTTTGAAGATCTAAGTGCATGACTAGTGTGATTTGTGAACCAGGATGGAAAAATAGGTACACAGGTGTAGAGGAGAGGGTTGTTGGAATTTTTGGAACCCATAAGAAATTATGTCATCTCATGGAAGGAAAAATTTTTGCAGGGTTAGGGTTTTACAGCTAGGGCATGGGAGTAAAGGGATTTTTCATGAAGATAAACCACAAATTTGAGCATAGAAAGGAAAAGGAGAAATGATGAGTTTTTAGTAACCCAAAAAGGAGATGACACCAAAGAAGGAAACTGTTTCACTGAAAAAGGGAAAGGGAAAGGGAAAAAAGACTACCACTGTCATCTTTAATGAGGAGTGGTATGTAGAGATGCAATACCTAGATGGTGTGTTTCTTAGAAAAGAATGGATATCTAATGTAAGGAAGATAGCAGTATGTGATTATAACCATCACACAAGAACCACATAGAAGGAGATGGCATTATAACTGGTTCACTTGATAGAAAAAAGGACACTAAAAGGAATGTCAATCTATGATGATGAAGTGAAGGTAAAATTGAAGAAGTCTTGATTGCTACAACTTTATGAGTTTCCCTACTTTGGAAAACCCAAGTGACTATACTAGTGGTTGATGTCGCACATTTATGAGGACCACTTCTACTTCATAGGACATATATTTTGGATAACCCCTCAACTAATCTCTAAGGTTACCAACCTTTTCTATGATGGGGATTTGTTAGATGATGACTTAGAGGACAAGGAATCCATTAAGGAGACATTCCAGGCTTATGATTATAAAAATGGCTCACGTTATTTTGATATCTTAGGCCTAATGATGAGGATGGCCACATGCTTGGTATCCAAGTTAAATCAACAAGAAAGGTGGACACAGATAAACAAGGCCTAGTTGAATGTGTGACAATTTTTTTTGGAAGGAACCATCTATAACTTGTCTACCTTAATTGTATAAGAAATCATCAGTTTCGTGCACGAAGGATTGAAGATCATGTTTGGGAATGTCCTCCTCAACATCCTTTTCTCATAAATTGGAGTTCCTGATGGGTAAAATATGTTTGTATGGGAATATTTAGATGAAGATCCTTCCCCCGCAAATAGATTTTAAAAATACACTTGTGATACCATGATAGACACCCATAAGGTGTGCCTAGAGAAATGGTACAAGAGGATGCGCGATGCATTCAAGGATGAAATCAAGACACCCAAACAATTACATGTGATAGTGCAAGGAGAAGTTGAGTTTGTTGTATACTAGCATTTTTGCATTAGAATATTCATGTTGACAGATGGGGCCAAGAGCCCATGGTGTAAACTACCTTTCTCCTTCACCACGTAATATTTCCAAGTAGGAGTTAATCGCTTCAAGGAGGTAAAAATACTAAGGTTTGACCTCAACAAGGTGGATCAGGACCACCGCAACCTATGAAGGAAGTTATTATACATTAAGAAGCATGCTTCTATGGAGAAGTATGTCTCCCATGAGGTGCACATGACAAAACATGTGATGTTTCCAATTACTGGAATGACCACAATAAGGGTATACATGTAGATCATGCCCAAGTATGAGAAGGTCACCTACTTGGATAATGATGTCTCTATCCTAGAAGACCCCACTAGGAGGAAGACAGATGCGCCAAGGAAGAGGGAAAGAGAAGAGATGCTAGATAAGAAGGCACCAAGTGTGAAAACAACATAATATGTAGGTGTGCAAGCGTCAGGTGTGAAGCCAAGCACATATGCATGGAGGAAGAATTCTCCCATTAGGGAAAAGGAGAAATCACCCAGGGAAGAGGTGCCAGAGTAAGAAGAGCCTCCTATAGAATAAGAATTTCCAAGGAGGGAGATTCCTACTGAAGAAGAAGAGAAGAAAGAATATCTTATACTAGAATCACCAGTTAAAAAGAGGTAGAAGGTAGTGGAGAAGGCAGAATCAAAAGGAACATAGAGCTTGGAGGACTACAAAGGTGAGAGATATAATGTCAAGCATGATGAGGGTTAGGACCATCCTGTGTATGATGTACATGAATTTGAGGATAAGGGAAATGAAGAAAAGGATGGAGAAGGGGAGGGTGCTCAAGGAAAAGGGGAGAGTGAGGATGTGAATACAAAGGATCAAAGGACTCCAAGCCTCACCAAGGAGAAGATAAAAGAGGCTACGGAAAGAGAATTAGCGGGTATAATAAAGGATTTGGTGGAGCATGAAGTGGAGCACAATGTTGATGAGGTGCTCAAGAAGATAGAGGAAAACATAGGAAAAGAGTATGAAGCATGGGCGGAGATCCTAGCTTAGCGGTAAGCTTTTTAAAGGCAGCACACATAGGCAGAAAGAGTGTGGTAGAAACACATGAGTAGGGAAGGAGTTATATTAATGTTCCAAGTAAGGTACTGTGGGTGTGCTTCTAGAGTACCATGCCCACAGACCAACTCCTTTCATAGTCTTCATTCAAAGAAGAATGTGCATACCCCTAAACAAGGAAGATTCTATCTTGGGTGTTTAAGTCTCATGTTGATGAGCCTGATTTTGAAGTCAGCAAAGGGGCACTAATTAAGGTACTAGAGACCAAGAGAGTTAAACCCCTGATAAAAAATCAATAGTTTTATTATGAGAAATATTACAATTCCCTCACCAAGGTATTTCTTGAGGTTGAGGTGAGACTCTTCAGAAGGAATGATAGGGTAAGGTTCCTAGAGAAATAACTACAGAAGGAGGAACTCATTGAGAAGAGAAAGGATATGAACTAGGAAGATTTGATCAGTTCATAGTTAAGGTGTGAACTAAGAGAGGAGAAGGTGAAGGTATGTGAGGTGTACAAGAAGATTGAAATGATCATGGATGCCATCACTTTGAAACACCTAGACCTATAACTGCATGATCATAAATATGAGTCAACCTTACAATGCTTAGAAGACTTAACCCACATCCTTACCATGGAGAGGAGGTCACTCACTCTAGAATCAATAGAAAAGGAATTAGCACACCAAAAGGAGGAAGAGAAGTAGAATATTGGGGAGACAGTGACATAATATCCTGAGCTCCTTACCACTATATAGACCACCACACATATGGTTGAGGTCGTGTATGATAACTGTGCTGACAGAGACAGGGTAGCAAGCATGTTAGTTTCTACACATGAGGCAGGTCTAAAGGAATACCAAGAGAAGAATAAGGGGAATAGATCAGAGAAGGATAAGATCCTAGCTGAGGTTGAAAATAAGATGGAGGTAATCAAAACCTTACGAGGTTTGATCAAGAACTGGCTTAAGGAGATGTATCCCCAGATCACCCATAGAATGGACGTGTTGGATGACCTTAGCAAGCAGCTCAAAGGGATTATAGATATGCTGAACACTAAGGGAGGTGAAATAATTTTTGAGGAGGTAAGTTCTCTAGTGTGTGACCTACTTTAGCAAGCACAAGGTGAAGTGGATGCCTAGGAAAATATCCAGGTGACAATAAGGAAGGATTTCCCACTCCTATTGCAGCAGTAGCAAGATCTTTGATTCTTTCATTTCTTCTATTCTTCATTCTTCCATTCTTTAAATCTTCATTTAAATTGTCTAGATCCCACCATTCGTTATTATTTGAAGGATCAGTATGTTTCCAAGGACATAAAACAAGATTAGTGTGCGGTGATGTTGGGTCTCGAACTATTGGCTAAGTACCAAAGGGCACATGAGCATGCAGGTCCAATAGGAAGAAATTTTTATAGGGATAAGCACGTGGGAAAAGGGTTTAGTAGAAACCAGCTTACACGTGTAAGACAATACACAAGGTCTAAAGACTTAGCCATATTCAACATTTGGAAGGCACTTGAGGAAAAACGTGACCTGACTAGGCATGCTAAATGGATAAGGTGTCATGCTAGAGATTTTGTAGTCAAGGAAAGAATATTCCATGCATGGAATATTCATAATAAGACATCAATGGAGAAAGTGTAGAGCTCAGAACAAAATAAGCACGCACCATTGAAGGACCACATGGACACTTGGCACCTGATCTACTCCTGACAAAAGGCATGGTGGTGGGTGTTGGTGTTATAAAGAGATACGCTTGGAATAAAATAAGACACATGAAGGAAGACATAGATGGAGAAAAATTATAGGATGAAGAGGACGAAGCTCTACAAAAAATACTAGGAGGCCTTAAGAGTTGGGGTTATCATTAGAGGACTTTAGGAATGTTATCATGTCCAAGGGATGGGTTTATAAAAAAAAATTGATAAGGAAAGCATATCTAGGACCACTGATAAATAGGTTAGATCCCCGTCTTGATATATTTGGTCTGATAAGACCCTTTTTTAGTGTAATGTGGTTATTAATACTATGATCAATATAAAAATATGGATTTTTTCTGAATATCTAGTTCAGGGGTGCAAACCCTAGTGTTATTTCCTTATATTTTATGGTAGATATGTTATTTGCATTTTATGTCATGATGTTTCTTTTGTTATTAAATGCTTGGGTATAAGGACATTATAGCTCATGTTGTTATTTTACATGAATATTCACTTTTATGCAACTAATCCTTTAATAATGGAAATATCTTCTCACAATGCTCACATAAATGAGGGGCTCAGTAACCACACATGCCTTAGGTGAGTGCCTAGCACCTGTTGGGTGATAGGTCGGGGTGTATGCGGTTAGAAGTTAGTAGATGGGTAAAAATGACTACAAATGATCTTTACAAAAAGGATTGGCTTCATATGGTCAAGTTAGCTATAAGACAAGATGGCTTTCCTAGGTGGTTCCCTCAACTAGGTGTCACAGGATGCCCTTGTGAGCTTGATTTAGCAAAAAATTGACACTGAATAGTCTTGGAGTATATTGGATTTACTTTACCCCCTTCAAATACAATGAGAAATGAATGTGTTTAGTTATATTCTCACTAGGGACGCAATACAAATAAATGTGATGCTAAATCTTGCGTGTAAACTACTCAAGTAGGTGTGTGGACCACTTCCCATTTTTTCAACAAGGTTCCCTCTTGCATGGACTACTTTGGGGTTCCTAGGACCACCCCCATTTTTATATCTTAAGGATTATGCCAAAGGGGTTATATCCTAGTTTTAACCGGATGGGGCATACCCTTATCCAAACTTTCATATAAAGTGTGATGAATGTGATGTGTTTTTTATCTTTTAGACTTAATGTGGTTTTTATCACATACCATTTGGAAACATACAAAACACGTGTAATTAAAAAGTTTTTTTTTATTCTCCTTTCTTTGGCAAGCATTTTTTAGGTTCTTCCTGAAGAGTTTAGTAGTTTTCCACAAATGAAAAAAGGATAAGACATTGTTTCTGATTCTGAAGATTGTCCTAAGACACAAGAGAAGAGAATACATTATGTAGAATCCAACTATTTAACTAATGATGTAAAAACACTTAACTTAAACACACAATTTTTTCATTTTACCCAACTTGACATTCATTCCCTTAGCAATAAGTGTAATGAAATGTTTTCCAAAAGCATAGAAAAGATGTAGAAATCTTTTTTTATTCCCAAGATCACCTAAAAGTTATAAAGGAATAGCATACATGATCCTAATATCATAAACAAGCATGCAACATGCATTAACCTTAAACAATCCAAATTAGTAAAAAACATGAAGATACACCCTACAATATAAAAGTTAATCTCAAATAAACCTGCAAGGAGTTAGCACATAAACAACACAAGATTTTACAAATTTTAAAATAACACTCAGATTTGTATTATGACACCCGCATGCCCTTTAGAATGTATGTGCACCCTTAGCAATATATGTACGTGGATAACAACTTGTGTATGGGTAGAGAATTGTGTGCATGGGTAAGTTGAAAGGTATGTGTGCCTATCAAATAGAGGGTAGAAAAAGGCCTAACAAACATTTGTGCACCCAAAGAGGTACCTATTCATGCATTTAAGCATATGCATAGAAAAAAATACAGGAAAACACAGAGAGATAAATTGCATGTGCACAGACCGAGGGGTGTATGTGCAGCCTTTCCAATGTATGCCCGGGTCTGACTAAAACTGACACAAGGTACAACTAGCAATAGTATAAGTGTGTAGATCAAAGTGCATGTGCACACCCTTTTGGACACTTACACGTGAGTTTGAATATGTGCACGTGGATTTGAATGTGTGTGCACCCCTACAAAAATTACCTGCGCATGTACCTATAGATGATGTCAAAATAAAGAAATATGACATATGCATCCTTAAAAAGATCATTTTTTCCTAATTTAAATCAAATATAATGAAAACCCATCACAATAAACCCCATAAAAGAGACTCAATGCATATAAATTTAGTGAAAAAACTTAAGTATTTTAACTTATTTTACATGTGCATGATTTGGGTTGGCAAAACTTGAGAAAAACTAAGCAAAAAATTACATTAAAATTAAAGAGACTATGAATCTGTCCCATCGGGAATGCCAAATGTATCCATGTATTAATTAGATAAGATAAGAGAATTGAAACTAACACCTAATATTTTAAAAAAAAATCTAACTAAACATATATCATCATGCTAAGAGCTTAAAGATACTAAATATCAACAACATGCATAAAACTTTGAAGGAATATCAAACTAATATGTTAAGAATTATTCTCTACTATTTGAAAGCTAACTAGAAATGGACCTATGTAGATCCTTAGCAATCAAAAAGTGATTGTTTGTTTGATCCCAAGGGTTTAAGATTGTATTCTCATCAAGACATGGCTACAAGGCCATTTTGATTCTCTCCATATAACTCAAAAGCTTAGATGGATGAAATGTAAGATGAATATACCTAGCTCAACACTAATGGAGGATGTTCAAAGATGAAAATGCCTATAGTTTATGTTATATGCATGAAAAGGTGTAATAATAAAGGTAGGAGGAGGGTTTTTTATATAACCCATTGGTTTGAAGAAGCTTTGCATCCTATTGTATGTGGGATAATAAAAAATCTAGGTTAGTTAGGGATAAGCATACTTTAAGTTTTCTTTAATAGAGATTAATATATCATTAGTGATTCATGGGAGTTAAGGGGGTGTATTAATTAATCAATAGTGATTAAATAATAGGTAGGTGTAAGCTTATAAAAGATTTTTAGAGGAAATTTAGCATGATCTGGGTTATGAAAGGAGTTTAATCCAATAAATGATGATTTATTGATTTAAAATAAGGGGAAGTTAATTAATTAAGAACAATTAATTAATCTAGATAGTAAGGAATACTAATTAAAAAAAGGTCATTAATTGGCGTCTTGAGCAAGAGAATGGTTAATTAATTAGTGCAATGTAATTAATCAGCGGTGATAGAAGAGAAAAAGTGTGTTATTAAAGATATGTCATTAATTTTTGGGAAAGGGGATAATTAGCACAATTTAATTATTTAAATTTCTCAATCCAAATTATAGGTGTCTATAGGTTTTGGCTTGAATGAAAGTCGATTAATACCTTCCCCTTATCTTATTTTGATATAATAATTTTTCGATAGGTGATACTTAGAAAAGGATCCAAGGTCCATGTACAAAATATATTACAATGAAGCTCACAAGAAGCAAAAAGACACCCAACAAAAAGCTTTAGTCAAAAATAGATTAACTCTTACAGAGCTCAGATAAATATCTAAAAACATACAACCACCGGGATGCAAAACTTTACATCAGATGAAAAAAACCAACATATGGTCATAAAAAAGTAGTAAAAAGACACCTTAGGTGAATTTTCCCTTCATACTTATGTTACGACCCTCTTGTTTCAACTAGTGGTCAGACTAGTATTCATCCTTCGAAATTCTAATTGTTGGTTTCATTCTTTTCCCTTTGTCTAAAGCCACAACACTTTGCATAGCATAAGGCCTCTGACCAAAATCCATAGGCTCAACATTTTTTCTCTATGAAATTCTGATTAAATTTGATTTTTAGCCTTGATTTGGTCCGCAATATCCTCCAACACTTCAATTTTATTAGCCAAAAAATTAATAAGGCTATTCCCCCCCTTGAAACCATCAGAAGGGCCCACGTCCATATCTTGACCAGCCAATTATTGAAGGGTAGAAGCAATGTATAAATCCTTCTAGGAATTTTCCTTTGTCTTCATTAGTTTTATTCTATCAGCAAACATGAGAAATTATTCCCAATCATCTCCTAAAATAGAACCAGAAACACTAGTTTGTGGCTCCAGTGTACCCACTATCACTAGAAGAAAGATAAGTCCTTGGTAAATAGGGGAAACCACTTTCTCATCTTGGAAATCCCTTATAGAAACTTGGAGAGAGCTATATAGGAATAAGGGAATGCAAATATTCTTATCCCATTTGTTGTCCACTCAAAAAATTCCCTACTCTTAAAAAAAAGTGAACTTTCAAAATTTTGAGTTTTAGTGTCCTCTCTGTTGTGCTGAAATTGTTAAAAGTCGTGAAATTAAGAAAAGTCTGCTTTTTGGGTCTTTTTGTGTGTTTTTCGGCCCTGTCGGACAATTTTGTCCCAACTGTCCCAAAGTTCAAAAGTGCGCTCTGTTCCCCGATCGGCTGAAATCCCCGAAGTTGTTCCATTTTCAGGCCTGTCGAAACTTTTCGTCCCAAATGTCCCAAAGTTAATTATGCAAGCTGTTCCATTTTCGGCCGAAACACCCGAACTGCGTACTTCACACTTTCATGTCCCAAATGTCCCAAGTCAAATTGTGCAAGTTGTTCCATTTTCGGTCGATTCACCCGAACCGCGTACTTCGCGCATTTTCGTCCCAAATGTCCCAAACTTTGTCGGACCCATTATAACCTTTTCGGCCGATTCTCCCTAATCATGCACTTCGCGCACTCATGTCCCGCGTGTCCCAAAAGGCATTTGTGTGTCTTTTACCCGCTTCGCCCGAATCAGTCAAGCCACGTGTTTCGGGCATTCGCGTCTCACATGTCCCTAATGAACCAAGTGCTGTTTGTGCTAGTTTTTGCCACTCTACCCGAATATCCAGCTTATTTAAATTGGTGGGTATATATTAAATGCGCATTCATAGCCTTTCTCTCTCCTAAACGGCTATATAACAGGTATTTCCCTTTTGCATTTTTCACATTGTTTCCATGCTACCCTTGCTCGAACCCTAGCAACCTAATTCCCTGCGCATGTATCCCTTTTCTCTGTAATTCCTTCCCAAGTTTAGGTTGCAGCTCTGTTGCTATCAATATGAAGATCAAGTTCCAGGGACAGGAACAAATTTCGCCGCTAGAATCTGCCATTCCCAATATTGGAGATAGTGAAGCTCGGCATCTTGACTTTAGCGATTTCTGGCCGAGGGTGGTAGATGCAAACCCTAAACCAATGGCACAAATGATTCACGATAGCAGATTGGCTTTTGCTGGAGGTTTCCTGATCTCGGTACAGTGTGCTGATACTGTGCTTTCCTGCGGAGCTCACTTCGACCCTGTTTCCAGTGAATTAACCAATATACACGGGGAACTCATCGCCAAGCTGGACGCTGTCGCCATTAGTACCGCACTGAGAATCCCAGAGATGGATAATGCCATAGTCGTTTCCTGGGATCAAGCACAGGCTCTGTTCAATCAAGACAGCGACAAATACAAGGCGCGGGTGGCAAAGTCCTGGCTGAAGAACCCTAAGAAAGGAGCCTCTCACCTGTCCAAAACTCTTTTCCAGGAAGATTTTAATGAAGAATTGTCTGACTTTATAATTCTACTGGCTCGGGTTATGGGTTTGCCCTCTACAAATGAATTTCACTTCTGGATGTGCCTGCTCATCAGCATGGTGTGCGAGGGAACACAAAATATTAACTGGGAAGAGATAATCAACATGAATTTGGTAGAGCAGCTGTCCAATGTACAGCAAATGAAGAATTTCTACATGACTTCTTACCTGATGTATACCCTGGCAGCGTCACGTCAATGGTTTGGCTTTTCTTACATTGACGCTCAAAAAGATGATCCAGTATATGCCTACTACCCGCAATTCACCCTGGAGACCAGCAATCATAATTTCAGAAGGGTCAATGACACTTTCACCATGTACGTGGTCAAGTTGCTTGAAGGTGATACTGCCAGGATATTTTCTGATGAAGCCATGAATCTGATATCACGCTACGGTGCCTATTTCATACAATTCAAAAAATTCTCCTATATCAGGCTTGGCAGCTATGAGAGCACCCCTCTGCGGCTTCCCATGTTCTGCAATGATAAGATGGCTTTGATCGAAGTATGCAGGAAATTAGACAAACTGCACAAAACCTGCAGAGACAAGAAGATTTCTGGTTTGCACTTTCCCATTTCTTTGGGAAATTACACTTGTAAAACAGCCCTGGACGCACAGAACATAGAGAGAGCCCTGGTCCCTATCACCGTTCATTTCTTCAAGCCAAGAACCTGCTTTGACTTGAAGAATTTTATTGAACAGAACATCAAGATAATCTACCATCATAGGGCAGATACAGAAGACTACTGGGCTGACTGTGCAGATGATTTTGAGGCCAGGAGAAGGCATTGTGGTAGGTTCTCCCTACAATTGATCCAAGAACTCGGCTTGTACCAAGTTCCCGAAGGACTCCAGGATGACAATTCTGATCTATACTCATATGAGTATGACAGTGTGATTAAGCACACCCCATTGGAGGACTTGGATTGGAATAGGAAAGAAAAAGATGATCTGGCTGAGATCCTTGCTCCAGTCTTAGTCAGGACTAAGGTCTGGTTTGACAGGAAAGTTCGAGAGCTCAGAAGGCACTCAGGAGAATCCTCTTCCAAGGATGTTTCAACACCGAGGAGAGAGGCATCAGTTCCCAGGTCAGAAACACCAGTGCAAACCCCACCTGCCTCATCAATACAAGGACATGCAGCTTCCACTCCTTCTTCATCCACTCAAGTGTACCAGAAGAAACTCAAGGAGGTTAAGAAGGAGCCTGTGGAAAGTGATCCTCAAAGAAAGCAGGTAGAAGTGCCTATGGGACTGGAGAACATCATTGTTCTTAGTGAAAGTGAAGAAAGTGAAGTGCCAGCCCCTGCGGATGCTCCTGAAGGTCCGGTAGATAAAGATAAGGATGTCCAGAGCACTGAACTTCCAAGTGCTGTCGATTCTTCAGCAGCAATTGTTTCCAGTGCCCTTCTCACATCTCAACTTGAGACCACAGCTGCATAGACCTTGAGTTTCATGAGCTCTCTATCTCTCGGCCCTCTTGCCCCTCCTGCTGATTCCTCTTCCTCTTTTGCGTGGGTGCAACCTTTGGTTGACAATAGGAAGAGAAAATTTTCCTCTCGGAGTTCAGGGTCAAATTTTGATGCTGTCACAGCCTTGTTGGGCACCACTCCTTCTCGTGCCAAGAAAGCCAGAACTACCTCCAGAATAGTGTCTGATGCTCAAGGTCAGCAATTCCTGGAGATTGCTAAGCCTACAGTGGACAAGTCAGAGCAGGACTTGCAGGCATCTGACTTAGAGCTCTCGAGGATTCCAATGGGAGAGTCTACCCCTGAGGGTGAGATTCACAACCTCAAAGAAACAGTCACAAGAGTCATTGGGAGGGTAGAAAAAGGGCAGCAAACTATTGAACAGTTAGAAGAACAGGCCCAAATTCTCATAGGTTTCATCAAGTCTCTTTTGTCTAAGGACAAAGTTTTAGACCCTACTCCATTGACCACTCTTCCACCACCTGTAATTTTGAGCCAAGATGAAGTACAGAGTATCAAAGACATGCAAAAGTATTCCGTCTATGGTAGAGCTATGGAAGCCACGGTGGATGATATGCTTGTTGCAGGATTGAACTTCATCGATGAAGCTTTCAAACTCCATGGAAAAGTGAACAATTTGCAATAGAAGCTCTCCTCTACTATTGGGATCATGGATAAAGAGCTCAAACTCTGGAGCAGTTGCATAGTAGACCTCCGCCTTATGGGACAGACAGATGAGAATATCTTACTGGCGAATAAGGTTTTTGATGATGCAAAGGATAATCTGTCAAAATCCTGGGTTTACAGTGTGGAGTGGAAAATCAAAGTATTGGAGGAGGCTTTGGGTGAACTGAAGAACAGCTGGCAGAAGGGTGAAGCTTTCAAGACACTGGTTGTCTCTGCTTTCAAAGATATACACTGCCATCTTCAAGATGAAACTTCTGGTGTACTCCTTTCCTTGCAAGAAATCAAAGCTCAATTCAGAGCTTTTGTCAAAGATAATCTGTTCAAGGAAAGTTCCATCTCCAAGGATAAAATGAAGGAGATTTTCTCTCTTCAATCTGCCATTGAAGAAGCAAATAAAGATTATCATACTCATGTCGAGTTTGATAAAGAGATGGAAAAGTGTCTTGGATTTTGGACTCAGTCTGCGGCCAACACGTCAGTCCCTCGTGGCAGAGACATAGCCGAGGCGTTGAAGAAATTCAGGCAACAGATTTTGAAGTCAGTGGGTCCCTCCCAGTAACCGGCCACCTGTCTTCTTCTCCTTATTCTTTTCTCTTCTTCCCTTTCTTTTTCCATTTTCTTTGTAAGAAGTTGAGGTATTGCGGTTGGTGGTCCTTAACTATTCTTGGTTAAAAGAAGCGGTTACGAAGAGTAACTGATTTGTAAGTTATATAATGGCCTCTCTACACCATTCTGAAAGGAGGGAAGAACTTGGCATATTTTCTGAAAGTGTAAATAGATTACAAAGAAATCAATACAAAAGGGATTTCCATTCTTTGTCTATCTAATCTCCATTATCTCTGAGCTTTCGTTTAATGTTTGTGAAGATCATTTGTTAATGGTTTGTTAGTCTCGCTGATTACATACTCTTCAACTTTGCAATACATGGTGATCTTGTACAACCAAGAAGGAACTTTGTGTCCTTGATTAATGAATCTGTGTTACGTTAAGAAACTTTGTGTTCTGGCAGATGTTATTTACAGAACTTTGTGTCTTTAAATTCCATCTTATTTATACAATACGAATGATCTTGTTTTAAATTCACTGTAACTCTGCATACATAAAGAATTACTCTGCTATCTATAATTCTGCATGTTGCCTTTCTGCTCATTCTCACACTCTCATTCCTCAGTCCTTTTGTGATTGATGATCCTTATGAAAGACACTTTCGTAATATGCAAGTTTAACCAAAAAATTATATTTTGTATATTTGTAAATAGGTTTGTTTCTGAATAAGGGAACCTCTCCCATTAAAGAGGAGGGACTTCTTGTCCCCTGACTGTTGCTCTTCGTAAAGTCCTATTTGACGACCAACAGTTTTTGGCGACTCCGCTGGGGAATAATCATATTCCAGTTCTGTTATTTTTTATCATCTTTTGATCTGGTGACTCCGCGTTTTACTCGAGGGAGAAGGACCCTTGGTATTGAAGATTCTCAGTTTTAGATTTTGGAGCAGCAGGGTTTTCCTTTCCCTTCAACAAGAAATAGAAGGACTCGATCGATAAGCACTCCACCTGCTCAAGATAGAATTCCTACGGGTGGTACTCCTTTAGAGCCAGCTAGCCCTAATCTGCGAGCTTTGATTCTTGCTGGTGTTGCGGTTCCTCTCCAAGCCTGTTTTTCCAAGAATGGCGATACCATTGCCCTGGGGTCACCGTGTCGGGCCCCTTGCTCTTCCTTCAGCCTTTGCATGAGTTACCCAGAGGTAACCGGAAGAACTTTCCTAAGTTCAAAGGCGATGGCAAAGTGCATCCTGATGAACACATCGCGGCCTTCATTATTGCGTGTGGAGTCCTGGGAGTTGAGCACGAAGACGTCTCCATGAGACTGTTCATTGAGACTTTACAAGATAATGCTGCTGATTGGTTCTATCACCTTCCGGCTGGTACTATCACTAGCTGGGACACCATGAGAACTGGGTTTGAAAACCATTTCAAACTAGCAGAAGATGTGCATGCCTTGCTAGCTCAAATCTCTCAGATAAAGAAAGATTCACCAGAACCCATGAGAGAATTTGTGGCCCGGTTCAACAGATTGATCAACAAAATTCCTGTAAATACTCGACCTGTTGATCAAATCCAAAAATGTTTCTTCCTAAATGCCCAAACGCCTGAATTCAGCTATGCGCTGAGAAGGGCTAATCTCGCAACATTTGTGGAGGATCAAACTCTTGCTGTTAGTTTCGAGGATGATCTGATCATGTCAGGGAAGTTGAGGAGAGACCCTTCCAAATCTAAGTCTGTTGCTTCCTCCTCCTCCACTCCTGGACCTAATACTGATCCGTTAGTCCAAAAGCTTGCGAATGATCTCATTGCTATAAAGAAACAATTGGCTCAGCATGCCCCTTATGCAGATGTTCCAAGGAGGAATTTTCAGCCCAGAAATCGTTTGCCTTCTTCTCAAACAAGACTAGCACTTGAAGGACCTCCTGTTAAAGTTCCTGTGAATGCAACCTGTGAGGTTGAAGAGCCAGATGATGATGAGGATAATGAAGCTTGCGAGGAGTTTGTGGAGGAATTTGATGATGAAGCAGATGAACTTGAGGGATCTCGGGTTAATTTCTTCACCACTGAGGGCATTGATGATGGAGATGATTATGATGAAGTGGTAGCAGACATGAATAGTGAATCATTTGCTGTCATGACTCGAGAGCAGACAAATCAGAGGGAGAAGGTGACGCAGCCCCTCAAGAAATCTAAGGAGCAGGTCGGCAACTATCCCTGTAATTGCAAAAAGAGGATCTCCTATCCCCACTTCATCTACACCAAAGGTGAGTCCTGTCAATCCTACTAGCAAAGTTCCTTCTTTTTCTCCTAAAGTTGATAAGCCTAGAATTTCAAATGATGATGGCCCGTCCACTTCTGGGTCTTTTGATATTATTGATCATCTGAAAAAGACTAAGGTTCAAATCTCAGAGGCCGAGTATTATCAAACTCATCCCAAAGCTTTTGCCAAAATGATTCAATTTGTTAATTCCCATTCCAAAACCACCTCTAAAGGCCTTTTACCTACTCCTTCTTCTGCACCACAGCCTAGTCTGGTAGCTGCTGTCACCTCACCTAGTGACAAAATTAAACCATTTTATGTAACACTTCTTATAGCTGGTCATAGGCTCAGTAATTGTGTCATTGACTCAGGAGCCTCAGATAATGTGATGCCTGCTAAAGTAGCTCATGCTTTAGGCCTGACCCTCACACGCACTTATGGATCTTGTTACTCCATGGAGAGTAAAGAAGTGCCCCTGGTCGGAAGAATTAAGGATGCACAAGTGGCTTTTGCTGCTTTGCCTGAAAAGAGAGTTTTGGCTACCATCTTAGTTGCAGATATTCCTCCTTCATACGGGATGTTGCTAAGTAGGAACTTCTGTAAGGATGTGGGTGGAGAAATCCAAATGGACTGGTCACATGCACTCATACCTGTTAATGGACAAATGAAGAAGTTGATGCCTGAGAAGCAATCTGAGTATATTGTGCAAAAAACAGATGATCCTAAAGCACAAATACTCTATGAGGATATGGGTCATGGAAACTACATGATTATGTCCCCTGATGAAATCCAACTCCCCAAAGTGTCACCTAAAGATCCTAATGGTGTTTGGATTTTAGAGTTTGATGGAAGTTGTTCCTCAGCTGGTTCTGGAGCTGGTGTCTTACTAGTGTCACCTGAAGGAAGCCTACATCCTTTTTCATTTAAGTTGCAGTTCGAAAATACTAATAATACAACAGAGTATGAGGCTCTCATTCTTGGACTGCAAGTGGCCAAAGAACAAGGTGTAAAGAACCTTCTGGCTCGTGGTGATGCAGAATTGATTGTAAAGCAAGTCAGAAGCCTTTTTCAAGTAAAAAATGGGAGGCTGAAACATTACCGGAATCAGGTTTGGGATTCCATTGAATTTCTTGATGCTTTCTCCATTGAGGCAATACCTAGGGAGAAGAACAGCAGGGCTGATTCATTGGCAGTCTCAGGGTCACTACTGATTCCTCATCCTGACTTCTCTCAGGATAAGTTCACCATTGAGATGGTCCATCGGCCTAGTGTACCTGATAATACCAATAACTGGCAAGTTTTCAATGATGATCAACATTTGCTTTCCTTCCTGGAACTCAAGGGTAATTTCGAACAACTGTATTTTGAGGGAAGTGACAACCTACCTCGTGAGAGTGTGCCCTTTGACAAAGCAGTCACCCAAGGGGAAGAAACAGATCAAGATGGATGCATCAATCTCAAAGGAAACAAGATTCCTAAAGGGTTGGTGAGTTTGGAGGAACTATTTGATAAACATGACAGGTATGTGAAGTCTAGAGCTTCTACTGGACCTCAGCAATCAGCTGAGCATGACAAGATTAATATTGGGAGTCCTAATGACCCTAAGCTAGTGAATATTGGAAAATGTTGCACAACAGATGAGAGGAGAAAAGCAATTGATCTTTTAAAAAGGTATAAGGATGTTCTTGCTTATTCTTATGAAGATTTGAAAGCTTTCAAACCAAAAGATATGCAACACTCTATTCCTCTTAAGCCTGGAATTAAGCCTTTCAAGCAGAAACAGAGGCAATACAACCCCAAAATAGCTGACACCATCTTTCAGGAAATACAGAAGTTGTTGAAGGCTAAAATCATTTTTCCCATTCACCATTCAACATGGATTGCAAATATTGTGCCTGTTAGGAAGAAAAATGGTGAGATCCGCATCTGTGTTGATTTCAGGAACCTGAATCAGGCTTCTTTGAAAGATAATTATCCTTTTCCTATGATGGATCAGGTCTTGCAAGCAGTAACAGGATCTGAAATGTTATCTATGCTTGATGGATTCTCGGGATATAATCAGGTAGAGGTTGATACTGTAGATCAACACAAAACAACTTTCACTACTCCTTGGGGTACCTTTGCCTACAAGAGAATGCCTTTTGGGCTTATTAATGCTGGTGCCACTTTCCAGAGAGCTATGGATCTGGCTTTTGGAAGTTTGAAAGGGAAGTGTATTGTCATATATCTTGATGACCTGACAGTATTTTCCAAGACAAGAGCGGATCATTTTGATCACCTAGAGACAGTTCTGCTAAGATGCAGAGAGCATGGAATTTCTTTGAATCCTAAAAAATCTATTTTTTGTGTCACAGAGGGAAAATTATTAGGGCACATCGTTTCCAAAGATGGTATTAAGATTGATCCTGAACGAGTACAAGCTATCCAACAAATTCCTCTCCCAACCAGCAAAAAGGGCGTGCACTCCTTCTTTGGTAAGATCAATTTTTTGAGAAGATTCATCCCTGATTTTGCAGAGTTAACTTTGAATATTTCTCAGATGATGAAAGGGAAGCAAACATTTGGTTGGTCTTCTGAAGGAAAGGAATCCTTTGAAGGTATCAAGAGAGCTATCGCTAAAACTCCTGTTTTAGCCTGTCCTGATTTTAGCAAAGATTTCATCATCTATTGCTATGCTACAGATAATACCTTGGCTGCTATCTTAACTCAAGAAGACTCTAATGAGCATGAACTCCCAATTACGTTCATGAGCTATATTCTGAAAGATCATGAGTTGAAATACACCATGATGGAGAAGCATGCTTTTGCAGTGGTCAAAGCTGTTAAGCAGTTTCATTTTTATATCCTCAACTCTCACTCCATGGTGTTGGTTCCAGATACAACTGTTAAGTCAATTCTCACACAACAAGAATTTGGATCCAAGAGAGGGAATTGGGTTGCTAAGGTCCAAGAATATGACATTGACATCAAACTGACCAAGCTGGTTCATGGAAAAGGCCTTTGTGAGCTCATTGCTGAAGGAGCTAAGCATGAATTACTGGAGAACAAAGTTGGCCTTCCTACCGTTCTTGTTCCTTAGCTCAGTTGATGAATGGTATGCTGATATCACTCATTTTCTCACCTATGGGGAATGCCCCTCTCATTTAACTGCCAAAGAAAAGAGGACTGTTAAATTGAGGTCAGTGCAATATGTGTTGTGGGAAAACGCCTTGTTCAAGCGTGGGTTAGATGGGAGATTTTTGAAGTGTGTGGACAAGGAACAGCAGAGAAAGTTGCTCTCAGCTTTTCATGATCAGGCATGTGGAGGGCACTATTCATCAATGGTTACAGCTCATAAGATACTCCGTGGAGGATACTACTGGCCTTCCTTGTTCAGAGATGCATCCAAGTGGGTGGATAAATGTGAGGCTTGTCAGACCTTTGTGGGAAGACCTAAATTGGCTTCTTTGCCTCTCAAGCCAGTTGTGATTGAGGAACCGTTTCAACAGTGGGGTTTGGACTTCATTGGTACACTTAATCCTGCTTCTAGTGTTGGTCACACTCATGTACTAACTGCCACTGACTATTTCACCAAATGGGTGGAAGCTATTCCAGTTAAGAGTACTACTTCTGAAGTGGTGTGCAGCTTCATTAAAGAGAACATCTTGGTAAGGTATGGTGTACCTAATAAGATTGTAACAGATAATGCTTCGAATTTCTCTTCAGCTGAGATAATGGATTTCTGCTACGGATATGGCATCTCCCTGGCTCATTCTTCAGATTATTACCCTCAGGGAAATGGGCAAGCAGAATCCACTAACAAAAATCTGGTGACTATTATAAGGAAGTTAGTCAATGAGTCTCAACGAAACTGGCACAAGAAGCTCTACGATGCTCTTTGGGCAGACAGGATTACACCAAAGAGAGCTATTGGAATGTCTCCTTTTCAAGTGGTATATGGAGTAGAAGCTCAACTGCCAGTAACAGTGGAACTGCCAGCCTTGCATCTAATGAAGGCCATTGAAGATACTAGTTTCAGTGATGCTTTGGATAAAAGAATTATGTACCTTCACAAACTAAATGAGGACAGATTGGAGGTTGCTGATCAGATATCTGTTCACCAACAGAAGGTAAAGGTCCTGTTTGATAAGAAAGCTAGGTTCAGAGATTTCCAAGTTGGAGACACTGTGCTGTTATGGGATAAAAGGCATGAACCTCGTGGCAGCCACGGAAAATTTGATTCCCTTTGGCTCGGACCTTTCAAGATCAGACACTTTGCTGGTAAGAATTCCTTTTATCTTGATTACATGGATGGTTCTCCTCTCCCACTTCCTTATAGTGGGCAGTACCTCAAGTTGTTCAAGTCCTAGGTGATTAGGGAGTCCTTTGTATATTCTGTACAGCGTTTTTGTTTTTCTTTTCTTTCCTTTTTGTTTTGGTGTGTTGTCCTCTGTATTGATCTGCTTTTTGACTCCGTTGCCCAATGGATAAGGTACTGGTCTGCTTCCCTGAGTTTGTCTAAGTTCTTGCCTTGTCTCATTCCTTGAATTTATGCCAAGTCATCCCCAAAAGGAGCCAGCTGTTGTCCACTCAAAATTCCCTACTCTTAAAGAAAGTGAACTTTCAAAATTTTGAGTTTTAGTGTCTTCTCTGTTGTGCTGAAATTGTTAAAAGTCGTGAAATTGAGAAAAGTCTGCATTTTGGGTCTTTTTTTGTGTTTTTCAGGCCTGTCGGACAATTTTGTCCCAACTGTCCCAAGTTCAAAAGTGCGTTCTGTTCCCCGATCGGACCGAAATCCCCGAAGTTGTTCCATTTTCGGGCCCGTCGGAACTTTTCGTCCCAAAGCTGTCCCAAAGTTCGCGCATTTTCATCTCAAATGTCCCAAAGCAAGCTGTTCCATTTTCGGCTGAAACACCCGAACCGCGTACTTCGCACTTTCATGTTCCAAATGTCCCAAGTCAAATTGTGCAAGTTGTTCCATTTTCGGCTGATTCACCTGAACCGCGTACTTCGCGCATTTTCGTCCCAAATGTCCCAAACTTTTCCGGACCCATTGTAACCTTTACGGCCGATTCACCCGAATCACGTACTTCACGCACTCATGTCCCGCGTGTCCCAAAAGGCATTTGTGCACCTTTTCCCCGCTTCGCCCGAATCGGCCGAGCCGCGTGTTTCGCGCATTCGCGTCTCACATGTCCCTAATGAACCAAGTGTTGTTCGTGTTAGTTTTTTCCGCTCTACCCAAATATCCAGCTTATTTAAATTGGTGGGTATATATATATATTAAATGCGCATTCATGGCCTTTCTCTCTCCTAAACGGCTATATAACGGGCATCCTCCCTTTGCATTTTTCACATTGTTTCCATACTATCCTTGCTCAAACCCTTGCAACCTAATTCCCTGTGCGTGTATCCCTTTTCTCTGTAATTCCTTCCCGAGTTTAGGTTGCAGCTCTGTTGCTATCAATATGAAGATCAAGTTTCAGGGACAGGAACAAATTTCTCCACTTGAGTCTGTCGTTCACAATATTGGGGGACAGCAAAGCTCAACATCTTGACTTTGGTGATTTTTGGGCGAGGGTGGCAGATGCAAACCCTACCCCAATGACACAAATGATTCACGATAGCAGTTTGGCTTTTGCTGGAGGTTTCCCGATCTCGGTATAGTGCACTGATACCGTGCTTTCGTGTGGAGCTCACTTCGACCCTGTTTCCATTGAATTAACCAATATACACGGGGTAACTCATCGCTAAGCTGGACGCTGCCGCCATTAGCACCGCACTGAGAATCCCAGTGATGGATAATGCCATAGTCGTTTCCCGGGATCAAGCACAGGCTCTATTCAATCAAGATAGCGACAAATACAAGGCGCGCAAGTGGGCGAAGTCCTGGCTGAAGAACCCTAAGAAAGGAGCCTCTCGCCTGTCTAAAACCCTTTTCCGGGTAGATTTTAATGAAGAATTATCTGACTTTATAATTCTGCTGGCTTGGGTTATGGGTTTGCCCTCTACCAACTGAATTCCACTTCTGGATGTGCCCGCTCATCAACATGGTGTGCGAGGGAACGCAAAATATTAACTGGGCAGAGATCATCAGCATGAATTTGGCAGAGCAGCTGTCCAATGTATAGAAAATGAAGAATTTCTACATGACTTCTTACCAGATGTATACCCTGGCAGCGTCACGACAATGGTTTGGCTTCTCCTACATTGACGCTCACAAAGATGATCCAGTATATGCCTACTGCCCGCAGTTCACCATGGAGACCAGCAATCATAATTTCAGAAGAGTCAATGACACTTTCACCATGTACGTGGTCAGGCTGCTCGAAGGTGATACTACTAGAAGGTTTTCTAGATGAAGCCATGAACCTGATATCACGCAATATGGTGCTTATTTCATCCAATTCAGGAAATTTTCTTATATCAGGCTTGCTGGCTATGAGAGCACCCCTCTGAGGCTTCCCATGTTCTGCAATGATAAGATGACTTTGATCGAAGTATGCAGGCAATTAGACAAACTGCACAGAACCTGCAGAGACAAGAAGATTTTTGGTTTGCACTTTCCCATTTCTTTGGGAAATTACACTTGTAAAATAGCCCTGGACGCACAGAACATAGAGAGAGCCATGGTTCCTATCACTGTTCATTTCTTCAAGCCAAGAACCTACTTCAAATTGAAGAAGTTCATTGAACAGAACATCAAGATAATCTACCATCATAGGGCAGATACATGAAGACTACTGGGCTGACTGTGCAAATGATTTTGAGGCCAGGAGGAGGCATTGTGGCAGGTTCTCCCTGCAATTGATCCAAGAACTCAGCTTGTACCAAGTTCCCGAAGGACTCCAGGATGACAATTCTGATCTATACTCATATGAGTATGATAGTGTGATTAAGCACACCCCCTTGGAGGACTTGGATTGGAACAGGAAAGAAAAAGATGATCTCGCTGAGATCCTTGCTCCAGTCTTAGTCAGGAACTAAGGTCTGGTTTGACAGAAAAGTTTGAGAGCTCAGAAGGAACTCAAGATAATCCTCTTCCAAGGATGTTTCGACACCAAGGAGAGAGGCATCGGTTCCCAAGTCAGAAACAGTAGTGCAAACCCCACCTACCTCATCAATACAAGGACTTGCAGCTTCCACTCCTTCATCATCCACTCAAGTGTACCAGAAGAAAATCAAGGAGGTTAAGAAGGAGCCTGTGGAAAATGATCCTCAAAGAAAGCAGGTAGAAGTGCCTATGGGACCGGAGAACATCATTGTTCTCAGTGAAAGTGAAGAAAGTGCAGTGCCAGCCCCTGTGGATGCTCCTGAAGATCCAGCAGATAAAGATAAGGAAGTCCAGAGCACTTAACTTCCAAGTGCTGTCCGATTCTTCAGCAGCAATTATGTCCAGCGCCCTTCTTATGTCTCAACTTGAGACCACAGCTGCGCAGACCTTGAGTGTCATGAGCTCTCTGTCTCTCGGCCCCCTTGCCTCTCCTGTTGATTCCTCTTCCTCTTTTGCGTGGGTGCAACCTTTGGTTGACAATAGGAAGAGAAAATTTTCCTCTCGGAGTTCAGGGTCAAATTTTGATGTTGTCGCAGCCTTGTTAGGCACCACTCCTTCTCGTGCTAAGAAAGCCAGAACTACCTCCAGAATAGTGTCTGATGCTCAAGGTCAGCAATTCCTGGAGATTGCTAAGCCTACAGTGGAAAAGTCAGAGCAGGACTTGCAGACATCTGACTTAGCGCTCTCGAGGTATTCCAATGGGAGAGTCTACCCCTGAGGGTGAGATTCACAACCTCAAAGAAACAGTCACAAGAGTCATTGGGAGGGTAGAAAAATGGCAGCAAACTATTGAACAGTTGGAAGAACAGGCCCAAATTCTCACAGGTTTCATCAAGTCTCTTTTGTCTAAGGACAAAGTTTTAGACCCTACTCCATTGACCACTCTTCCACCACCTATAATTTTGAGCCAAGATGAAGTACAGAGTATCAAAGACATGCACAAGTATTTCATCTATGGCAGAGCTATTGAAGCCATGGTGGATGATATGCTTGTTGCAGGGTTGAACTTCATCGATGAAGCTTTCAAACTCCATGGAAAAGTGAACAATTTGCAACAGAAGCTCTCCTCTACTATTGGGATCATGGAATAAAGAGCTCAAACTCTGGAGCAGTTGCATAGTAGACCTCCGCCTTATGGGATAGACAGATGAGAATATCTTACTGGCAAATCAGGTTTTTGATGATGTGAAGGATAATCTATCAAAATCCTGGGTTTATAGCGTGGAGTGGAAGATCAAAGTCTTGGAGGAGGCTTTGGGAGAACTAAAGAATAGCTGGCAGAATGGCGAATCCTTTAAAACACTAGTGGTCTCTGCTTTCAAAGATATACACAGCCATCTTCAAAATGAAACTTCTGGTGTAGTCCTTTCCTTGCAAGAAATCAAAGCTCAATTCAGAGCTTTTGTCAAAGATAACTCTATTCAAGGAAAGTTCCATCTCCAAGGAGAAAATGAAGGAAATTTTCTCTCTTCAATCTGCCATTGAAGAAGCAAACAAAGATTATCATACTCATGTCGAGTTTGATAAAGAAATGGAGAAGTGTCTTGGATTTTGGACTCAGTCTACGACCAACACGTCAGTCCCTCATGGTAAATACATAGCTGAGGCATTAAAGAAGTTTAGGCAGCGGATTTTGAAGTCAGTGGGTCCCTCTCAGTAACTGACCACCTGTCTTCTTCTCCTTATTCTTTTCTCTTCTTCCCTTTCTTTTTCTATTTTCTTTGTAAGAAGGTTGAGGTATTGCGGTTGGCGGGTCCTTAACTATTCTTGGTTAAAAGAAGCGGTTACGAAGAGTAACTGATTTGTAAGTTATATAATGGCCTCTATACGCCATTCCTGAATGGAGGGACGAACTTGGCATATTTTCTGAAAAGTGTAAATAGATTACAAAGGAATCAATACAAAAGGGCTTTTCATTCTTTGTCTATCTAATCTCTGTTATCTCTGAGCTTTCGTTTAATGTTTTGTGAAGATCATTTGTCACTAGTTTGTTAGTCTCGCTAATTGCATACTCTTCAACTTTTGCAATACATGGTGATCTTGTACAACCAAGAAGGAACTTTGTGTCCTTGATTAATGAATCTGTGTTACGTTAAGAAACTTTGTGTTCTGGCAGATGTTATTTACAGAACTTTGTGTCTTTAAATCCCATCTTATTTATACAATACGAATGATCTTGTTTTAAATTCACTATAACTCCACATACATAAAGAATTACTCTGCTATCTATAATTCTGCATGTTGCCTTTCTGCTCATTCTCCACACTCTCATTCCTTAGTCATTTTGTGATTGATGATCCTTATGAAAGACACTTTCGTAATATCCAAGTTTAACTAGAAAATTATATTTTGTATATTTGTAAATAAGTTTGTTTCTGAATAAGGGAACCTCTCCCATTAAAGAGGAGGGACTTCTTGTCCCCTGAATGTTGCTTTCGTAAGGTCCTCTTTGACGACCAACACCATCTAAAATGATTGAGAAACATGAAGTGGTGTGAATGTAGTTTCCTAAATTTACCATTTAATGTTATATACTTCATTAGGTGGAATCAGACCTCTGGCCACTGCCAAGGAAGAGAAGTATGAGAAATGACATTCTCCATATATCATATCTTTTCATCGTCCCCAAAAAAATTTAAACTTCTTGATGAAGTCTAGTTATATCTTTAAAAACATTATTACTATAATATTCCATACCAGTAACTCTTCCTATAAACTCTTTAGTAACCAACCTACTAATAATATAAACCTTGACTACTCCATTGTCTCAAGCAGTCACAAAATCCACATATAAACTCTCATCATGACCTTACAGTCTCTGAAGACAATTAGTAATCCCTTCCTACCTAAATATTTCCCAAATGACATTATCTCGTTTCAGACCCACACAAGATGGCAGTTCAAATCTTATCGTGCTACCCCCCATTTCTTAAATTCGATACTAAAACCTACAAAATAGAGGAAATGCAAAACAGAAATAGGTGATCCCAACTTTGATGAATATGATAAGATCCTTTGCAAAAAATGAAATAATGATAAAGAAATCCCATATCCTCCTGGCACACTTCTCATTGAAATTACTTTTCTTCATTTAAAATAATTTTAGTGTTTTAAGGTAAATTACCCTCATCTTTCTATGATTAATTGACATGGGCCCAAACATCAAGATTTATCAACATTTTTGCACATTGATTCACATCTATATACATAAGCATTATATAAATATCCTCAAACTTAGGTAAAAGATCAAACATTTCCTCCATGATAGATCTAATGATAATATGGGGCTTGGCCTCCCCCTTCATAGCTTTGATGAAATATAAAGAATCCCCCTCAATTTTTATTTTTTGAGAAATATCCTATGTAATTCTCCTCATCACGGAAAATGCTTCAACATAATTATTTTTATTATTACCTATGGAATCCACATATGCAATAATGAGAGAACCCCCATTATTCTGGATGATGCCCCCAATACCTTCCATACTAGTGCTACCTTTCGAGGCTCCATCAAATTTGAGTTTCACCCAACCCTCTGAAGGTTTTTCCCACTTTACATTGTTTCTAAGATCTTTCTTCCAATTGGATATTAGCTGAAAACTTTGGTTGATACCGAAGGACGAAACTATCTTTGTTTCATGATTTGGACAACCCTTAAGTTCTTTAAACTTAATAATGGAAAGGTTATTAACCATATATTGTAAAATAACATCTCCTAACATAGAGGAGATTCTCTATTTATCCTTAAATATTCTGTTGTTCCTTTCTAACCAAATACCCCATAAAAAATGAGGGAAAACAATCCTACAAGCTTTAGAAAGGCATAGAGAGGAAAAGGGAGAAACCCATTGCAGGTAACAGTCAACAAAATAATCCGGAAAGACCCAAGATACATGGAAAGATTTCAAAATATTGCTCATTTTTTAATAAGAAAATGAACATTGTTGGAAAAGATGTTGAACTGGTTCATTATCCTTTTTACACAAAATGCACTAATTAGGGATCATCATACCTTTAGCTTGCAAATTATCTATGGTTAAAATTTTACCTTGAGCCATATGCCAAACAAACAAGTTTACCTTAGGAATAAGCACTTTATCCCATAAATGTTTCCAAAAAGTAATTGTAGGAGGAATATTAGGGGCTATCCCATAACCTGTCTTAACAGAATATTCTCCATCATTAGTCAACGACCAAACCAAAGAATCCTCTTTTGTAAATGAAGGAATATGAAGGCCTCCTAAATTACAGTTCAAACTCCTTATAACCCTCCTTGCATTTTTCCTCTTTTCAATCCCAATGTAAATATTTTCATGTCCATCCCCAATCTTACTTTATCTATTAATCTCTCAAAAGGCTTCCCATAGAATATTTAAAATGATGAGTTAAAGCACTCCACGACCTTTGATTTATGAGAGGAGAATCTTTTATCCACCAATCATCCCAGAATCTAATATTGGTACCATCCTCATACTCCCATTTTTTAACTTTCATAGTTAAAATTCCATATTTGCATAGCCCATTCAAGAAGATAAAACCTTCAGGAAGTACATTATTGGTCAAAAAATCACCCTGATCCCTATACCCATTCATATTTTTAGATTTAAGGAATTTTTCCCATAAACCCTCCTTCCTCATAAACCTCTATCAAAATTTTTCAATAAGATATAAACTCATACTTTTAATGTCCTTTAAACTCATACCATCAACACTCTTAGGAAGGGTAACCTTTTCCCAAGCCACTATAGGAATCCTATCCTTAGCCTCCACTCCATACCAAAAAAATATTATTTGAATCTGAGTCACAATGGTTCTAATTTTTTATGGAATTTTGAAACCTTACATAAGGTAAAATGCAAAAATCTTAAGAGAGCTTTAGATTAATTGTAATTTCCCAGCTTGAGAAAATAGAGCTTCCTTCCAAAAAGCTAACAATTTTTGAAATTTGCTGACTAAACTATTCCAATTTTCCAAAACCATCCTCCCTTTAAAAGGGGGCATACCTAAGTAGGTACTTGGGAAAGCTTTAATTGGATAGTGTAAAATAGATTTTATTCTTTCTTTATTTTCTTCATTGACATTCATAAAGAAAATAGAGCTTTTGTGGAAATTAATAAGTTGACCTGTAACATCCTCATGGTCTTGTAGAATATCTCTAAATGCTTTTGCTTCAGAAACAATATCTTTTCCCAAAATAAAAGTATCATCTAAAAAATTTTGTAAAGAAATAGGGTCTAACCCATTGGAAATGATTAAGCCATTTAGAATATACATTTTCTTACGGTAAACAAAAATCTTCCTAAGACTTCTACAACTCTGATATGCAAAAGGGGTGATAGTGGATCTACCTGCCTCAACCCTCTATGTACACAAAAGAATCCTTCTGACTTACCATTGATCAATATTGAGTATTTAAGAGTTGATATACATTCCATTATAATTTTGATGAAATGTTTATGAAAGCTCGGTATTTCTAATATGATACTCAGGAATCTCCATGACATGCTATCATATGCTTTGTTCATATAAATTTTTAACAACATTGCCTCTCTTTTGGAAACATCCACAGAGTGTAAAGTTTCATGAATAGTTATAACACTATCCAAAAAAATTCTCCCTTCCAAAAAAATATCCTTGATTAGGAGATATTACACTTTCCAATAAACCTCTAATTCTTAAAGAGATGATTTTAGTGGTAATCTTATAGACCGTATTACATAAACTAATAGGTCTAAAGTCAGCCACCTTTTCAGCACCTAGAATCTTAGGAATACAGGCTATAAAATTATTATTTACCTCTTTCATAGGTTTTCCATGCCTAAATAAATATTTAATAGATTCTTCAACATCCTCATGAACAATTTCCCATAAAAACTAAAAAAAGAAGGCAGGAAATCAATCCACTCCAGGAGTTTTTTCCCCTTCCAAATAAAAAATAATTATTTTTATTTCTTCAAGAGAGGGAATTTTGACCATTTTAGCATTTTCCTGAGTGAGTAGTGATAATAGGATGGAATAAATTAGTAAGATTTATTTCCTTAAAAGGGTCCATCTCCCTACATCTGGCAAGAAAATCAGATAAAAAACCAATGAACTCCTCAGAAATCTCAAACTAGTTTTTTATTTTAGCACCTCACCTATCAACAATTTCCAAAATAGTGTTTCTATTTTTATGGATAAAATTTGTTAGATGAAATAATTTTGTATTCTTGTCTCCCTCCTTTAGCCACATAATCCTAGAATTTTTCTTCTAATAAGCCTCCTCTTTAGCTTTAAGGTTATGATAATCCGATAAAAAATACTTCTCCTTTTCCCTTAACAAATTTTTACACACATGTAATGCATATAATACAAATATATGTAGGTTTACACTTTATACCATCCACTAGTTACTATGTATTTAGTAGATATATTTATAAGTTTATTTATTAACTTAAAAACACACAACTTTTTATTAAATAAATTGTTTAAGTCTACTTTACGTAATGTTAAAAATGGTTATTATATATCCTCACATTTACTTTAAATTATGACATTCTTTAAAAACGTTGTTTCCAATAGATGCGCAATTTGCCCTTGGATTTTGAATGAAAGTGGTTCTTATTGATGGATTCATTCTTGAACATCGTAACCCCATTGTTTTATATCTCAATAATATTATAAACATGTGTTCCTTTTAAAAAAATAAATTTGTACCTCTAGTATTGAGGGAATTACCCTCCATTTTGAAATTGTATGTGTCATGGATGACCTTGATTATTAATCAAGTCTAAGGAAAAATGTGTTGAATATATTAAGAAAATATGTTGAATTTTCCTTTCCATTGGAGGGAGTGTCACTATTTTTCCTCTTGACATCTTGGGAATATGTGAAAGGACGAGTTTCGATCTCATCCAAAAAAAAATTGGTTATTTTCCTAGGGACTTGGTAAGTTTTTAAACCCCTTGGATATATATATATTTCCACGCAGCTCATTTGATTTTTCTTGGAATTGTAATAATAGAGATAGTGATTGTATTACTCTTCTTAATGAGCCATGTTTATTTCAAACTAATTAAATGTATTCAATTAATGAAATTGGCATTTTTGGGTTATTTTGGAGTAGTTTTAGATTAGCATGGTGGAAGTTTGATCAACATTTGAAACTTCAAAAATAATTTATCATCCTTGCTTGGTTTTCTAAATCAAAATTTTAGGTGGCATTTGTGATACATGAGAAAAATATTTAAGCTATAGAATCCCAAGGAAAAACTAGAGAATAAACGTAAATTTTTGGTAATTTGAATGATACATACTTAACTTATTATGTACTTCCATTGTGTTCATGTAAATATTATTGTCAAATAAAGTCATAACCTTTTTCATTATGATTGGTATTACGTGACCCTGTATCCTTGATCCCTATAGGAATAGTGTTAATGTAAGGTTGGATTTGAGGGCCTTGTGAATATTTTGTACATTTTTCAAAGATAATTACAGGATAGGAAATGAATCCCCGCATAAATTTGGAATTATTTATTGTTCTCGTATGGTTATTGTGATGCATGTGGTTGGATTCATGCTAAATATGTGTGTACTACTTGTCAACCATTCTAAGATGATAATTTTTGTTCCCTTGGCTCACCCATCAACAATTTTATTAAGAGTGACCTTTCTGTTGTACATCCACTTATGTTGAACTATGTATAAAATTTTGATGACGATGCTAATGAATTTTTTTGGAAGATATACATTTTCTTGATTATATTTATCCTTTTCCTTGATACAATTGATGTTGAAACAATTTTGATTTCAGTGGGACATGTTATGATGAGACAATCAACTATGTAATAGGATGTGACACCTTTGAGAGTTTAATATTAATACCCCTTCCAGTGAATTATAAGAGGAAGTATATTCCTCTTGGGAGGGGGATTTAGTGCACGCCACTTTTTATCCCTTTATTGATAATGTTGAATAAATTTATTATTCATGATCAAGACAATTAGAATTATTATTATCATGACTATTTTATTTGAATAATTATGAGTTTATCATCATGTTAATGTTTAGTTGCTAAATTTTTCTTAGCAGGATGATGTGTGAGGTATACCATTATAATTCACTTCCTTTTATCATTATTGATTGGTTTAAATATGATATTAGAGATATTTTGATATGATATTTACATGGATTATATTTTGAATATGCATTATTTTGGTGTCTCTTTATCTTGTATATGTTAACCTATCTTGGTAGGATATTGTATTTGTCCCATGATGATATTTGATGGGAATTATTAGTATCATCTAATTATGATGGTATATCATATGGACTTTTATGGATTTGCATAGTAACATGCACCTTGTAACAAATTTTGAAACATGCCACAATTGAATTGTCATGATTTCTAAAATCTTGTATAATGGATGGATGAATTTATAACTATTTAGTTGGTTACATATGTATGGTATAATTTTTTGAGATGTGTATGATTTCTACATATAACATATTTTATCTCACAATTATGCTATTTGCAATTGAGTGTGCAGGCGACATGTTCACACCATAGGAGAATGTGAGACTCAAGGGTTACACCTATAAGATTGCACAATAGGTTGTTTGGACCAAATCCTCTTCCCTTGTTTGTTTTTTATTTCTTTTCATGTCATTGACAAGGATGTAAATATGAAATTCATCATCATTGCATGTGTGTTAGGCATTTGGTTGAACACCTTAGCTTGTTTGTTCCCATGTTATTTAATTTGGTGTTAATTATCCTAATTACTTGTTTAGGCCTCTTTTATGGGTTGAATTTACCCTACTTGGATCAAGGATAATTTAATTAAGTTTACCTTTGATTAATGAGATTTTTTCCACCTAATCATCAGCTAGGTGGGCTCGACCACCTCTCAAAATGTGTTACTTTTCTAAAATCCCGAATTGGGGCTAAAAGTGAACTTTTTGAGGGGTGCTTTGAAATTTTAGGGTCTCCCTTACACCAAAATAAACCCATTAGACCATAACTATGGGTATGGGGAATCTTCCCAAGGTTCAAAAGGGATTTTTCCACCCTTTTTACCCCCTCCTATCCCCATCTTCATTTTGAGTTTTTTTGTGGGAGCTACTTGGGATTTGGTAGGGCAATGTTATTTTATTTTGTTGAAATTCTCCTCCACTACAATTCTTTTCTTATTCTTGAAGGAAACTTGTGCTAACTTATATTTGGGAAGGGGATGGGTGACACATGTAACCATCCATTGGGTGAGTTTTCTTAGCCTTTTCTTATTTAACCCTCCATTTTAGAGAAGGTTGGAACTTATAGATTCTTTTTTAGTTGGAGTTTTTGGAGAGATTGTAGGAAGGAAAAGATTTTGGAGGATTGGATTATATTGGGGTGTTGGTCATAATATTTTTGTGTGGTAGGCCTCATAAATATTAGATTTGATTATAGTTACAATAAAATTTTGTATGTATTATGTCTTGTGTTTGTGTGTTGGGAATGTTATGTTATAATTGTGTTGTTGTTTTTACATCCCTTTACTTTAACCATCCCACCCCTTTGGGTATGTATTTCAGAGTGTTGGGGAAGAGGGAGTAATCCCTATTTATCCCACATGTTTCAATAGGTAAGCCATGTTTATAATATTATTATTATCCTCCCTTCATTTAGTTGATGTGGGAGATGGTATTCCGTATGGTTTGGAACCCATATCCCTTCCTTGTAAAGGAAACCTCTGAGGTTTGAAAAACCTTGAAAATTAGGGGGGGGGGAGTAATAATATCTATAGGTGAAATAATAAGTTTTGGAGGCTTTTTATTTATTAACAAGTTTAAAATTCATTTACTAGTATAAAAATGTGATTTAAAATGGGTATGTTGTCCCACTTGTCCTATTAAGAAGCATGGAGCTTCTCATGTGTGGTATTAGATTTAAACTTAATTTTCTTGAGTGTGTCTTTTGGTTTTTTTCTTCCTCTTCTCTTTTTGCATCTTAGAGGTAGGCATATCCTCTCTCCCATGGGCTTGTAAGGAGGCTATAATTTCCTCCTTATTTGAAGATGGCATGTGATGATGTCATTTGGTTGGGTAGACAACCAATATTTTATCCTATTGTGGATTTTAAAGCTTTACTACATGGAGTTGGAGATAAATGTTGAAGCTTTCCTGGAGTTTTGGTATTTTTTAGAGAACAGTATATTAATTTAAAGTTTTGGCATTTTTTCCCACTTAGTGGGAGGTTTATCCGCTTCTATTTTAAGATGTTTTCGTTTCTTATTAATTTGTAAGAGAAGAAAAATTAAAAGTTAGGTTGTACTAGAAAGGAAAATATTATTGTTATCCTATTATGAATCATGTTTTTAAAATGAGGAAAATTGTCTTAGATTTGTATTATATTTGGTGGAAGATAGGATGAAAACTTGTGTATAAAACTTGCCTCTTGAAAGGGGAAATGATATGAAATGGTACAACGAGAGAGTACTCCTTTTTACTATTGTATAACAATGGAACTCTTGTTTTTGATGTAAACTAAAACCATTGTTTTGATTGATTTTATTAAGTTTAGTATAATACTTATCAAATCATGGTTCACATTAAGAATTTGAGTCAAGTAAAAAAATTGTTAAATTTTCTTGGATTGTAAAAGATTCCACAAAATTTTGTTTATATATATAGAGGAAAAGAGAATGAAAGTAATGACTTAGTTAAATTTATTGATTTTATTGAAAAGGATTCTAAATTATGGTTTGAAAATGAATTTGGAGGGTTATATGGTCATGGTTAAAATTGTGCTAAGTTACAATAATTTTACTTATTTATTGATTTATTAAAGTTGTATGAAAGATGGGAAAAATTAGTTTGTTAAATTTCAATGGATTAGAAGAAACTTGTTGTCTTTGCCAATCCTCCAATTGGTATCACTATCTCACACCTTTCAATCTAAAATGGATATTAACCTACGTATTTTGTTCTATGTTTATCTTATTTACTTATGTTCATAATAAATAGAGAGGATAACTAAGTTATCACAGTTTAAAGAAATAAAGGAGATACTTTATTTCAGCTTTATGTTATTCAGAAAAATTGTGTTTGGATAAATATTTACAATGATATAAATTTACACACACACATAAACATGAAGAAAGTGAAAACGTGACAACATGAGGATATTCAGAATAACATGAACATAAACCGATTTACACTCTGGAAGTGTGACGATTTTTTATGGGGGAGAAAGCATTAACCATGAAATGTGCATGCAAATAATGGAAATGGTCACAATATCTCATAGCCTCTTCGCATATATCTGAAAAGGGAAGGGGTAAAAAATAGGGGGTGTTGTGTAAGCCCCAGTGCATTTAATCATACCTCCTCAAGTAAAGAATGGGAGTTACATTATTGAAATGGAAGTAACTCCCATATGAAACACAATGACGCATAATGACGTATATGATAAAAGTTGAGCTTGTCATAACCCCTATGATATGACCTCACCTAATTGAGATGACTCACCATGTGATGTGGAAAATTCACACACTAACACCCCACCTTTTCATAACTTAGGATGAGGTGGAGAGTAATAAATGAGAAACAGGTCCCAAAAACAAATCCTACTAAGGCACTGATGAACAACAAGAATTTCAAGAAATGGATGAAAACTTAGTGGGAAAAAATCCACAACAAGAGATGGAAAAAAAATCTAAAAATCTAATAAAGATACCAAAAATGGGTCATTGAAACTAAGGAGACTGATAAGGTACCCAATTATAAAAGGGGAATCTTTCTAGAAGAAAAAGAAGAGAAGATAAGACCAAAACAAGATGAACACAAAAGAAGCCAAAGATGGATCCAAACTCTACAACTCTAGTAAGTATCTAAGAAGAGTTTTGATGATGTGGTACTTGGCCAATGGAATGAAGAATAACCAACCACACTAAATTGTGTTCCCTCCCTTAGGAAGGACATAAATGGAGTATTGTAACTCCACCCACTCCATGAAGGAAACTGAAGGTGACAGTACGAAAAACTCTGAATTTGTTCCATGGAAATGTGACATAGGTCTAGAAAATGAGTGATAAAGAACTGAAGGTAATGTCACAAGCATAGAAATGTCAGAGTGAGAGAGAGAGAGAGAGAGGAACATATTTTAAAAGGATTCCTAAGTGAAATGAAGGTGATGCAATAACCCCCATAATAAAAAGAGGATCCAAAAGTAAGGTTGGATCAATGATTATCATTTAAAGAGTGGAAGTGATAAGAGTCCCAAAAGGGGAACTCCCAACAAAAGAGATGAAATAATCCTCTAAAACACCTGTAGAAGGATGATAAACTCCATGTACTACATCACAAGTAGGCACTACAAAAATATGATGAATTTTTGGAAGATACTCATCCAAAGAAGGGGGTCAACAAACAGAAAAGTGATGTTTGACATGTATGAATAATCATATGAAGGTAGAGGAGTGGAAAATTCCTCCCACACTGGAAGTGGAAAGGAGGTAGATGCAATGAATGTATGAGGATGGGAACAAGACTTCCTAATGTCTGATGATAAGGGTGAAGGGTTGATATACTCTGGAATAAGGTCCAGAGAAGGAGGAGAGGATTCCTCATGATTAAACTAAAATGGAAAGTAAATGATCTATTCTAGCTTAATCAAATGTTATGTAAAGAAGTAAATAAAAAATAAGTAAATAAATTAAATGACCCAAATAACTAAGAGAGTATAAATGTAAAACCCTAATTTATAAGGAGAGTTAGAAAGAGATGATTTGATTCAACAGTTTTTATGAATGGATTAGTAGAATGCATAAACGACTATGTGGAGGCCCATAAAAGTGCAGATCCGAGTTTTTTGAGCAGACTGGGGTGCTTGAAGAAGCATGAGGGCATCGAGGGCACACTGGTCTAAGATCTATGTGCCCTAGTTCTAGCATGAGGTCTAGAAATCAGATTTATAAGGTCGTCAAGTGATGTGAATCCTTCACTACCTGTCATGTATATATCATTGAACTACATTTTATGTCACTGGTAATCAAAGATGAAGAAGAGATATGTAAAATCCCAAACCAAACATCAAAAGCCTAAAAAACTAAACATGCAAATGAAGGGGTCATATTTTTTCAGTGGCCACAATGGTGAACTCACTAACCAAGCGTTGCACTACATCTCAAACCCGATGTATTTATATGTGTGTGTGTGTGAAGTTCATGCCCTAGGTGCTCTTGTGTTAGTCACACTTTGTGAAGTAGCAACTAACAATTAGGTGTAGAAATGTAATAAAATGGTGGATGGAATAGAATAGAATTCCCTCCTATGCAGTGTGATGAAGATAAACTAACATTGACCCTTGTGATGGAGCTAGATGGATGTAAATGGAGCCTTTGATGGATGCAACCTTAGGTGATGGTAGTATACATAATGTGTGGTCCCTCATTATGGTTTCATAACTTTATATTTATATGGTTATTTTGTTATAATTTTGTAATTAACCTTGAAAATTCCAAACACTAAAAATATGGAAATATCAAATGACTAGAAAGTGCTAAAGGATGGAAGTAAAGTGCAAAAAGGATCTAGGTTCCGTGAATGGGACCAAGGCACCTGGGGTACCCCAGTACTAGACTAAGCATACCAATCATCGATAGAATGATGTAAAATGATAAAAATAGACTGGGCATGTATGTGCAAGAGGTTGGCAGTGATGAAAAAAAGAAAATTAAAATGGCCAAAAGAAAGAGGTTAATTAGTAATTTCTTCACTCAAAAACCATATGAATAGTAGTATGAGATCAAGACTAAATAATACCTAAAGTGCATGATTTTGTGTCTAAATTCTCCCCCACTTTATCTTGGTGAGTAGAAAACTCGGTAACATAAATTAGATAGAGATGTAAACCTGATGTCCACGTAGATTGATGTAGAAAGTGTTCCTAAGGACTATATAAAGTGTGGAGTGACAAAAAGACAGAGCATTGAAACTAAATATGTAAAAGAGAAAAAAGTGATGAGAGTGAAATTATGGTAGAAATTTGTGTGTAGTTTCGTGTAATGTACCTACATTTTAGCATGAGGTGTGTACTACTGTAAAATGTTGTTGTTGTCAAGACGTCATCATTTTTGTTGACTGATTTCTTCTCACACGGATAGACCTATAAGAAAAATATGATCAAGTAGTCAAATAAGCATGTATATATGTGTAAAAATGCATGTAAATACGGATGTCTATAGTAAAAATCATATAATGGAAATGAAAAATGAACCTTTGTACCTGATCCGTGATGAGAAAAGGGGTGAAGAAATGATATCCTATACTATGATTTTATTTGGGTGATCTCACAACACCCTGGCTAAATAAGTGTAGCGAGAAAGTTGTATTATTCTCCAACCTGTAACTATTTCCCTAAAGATGTATGAAGAGATATTTGTACTTCCTATTTTTTTAGGTGATCCGGTGCCATTGGATGAAGTAGTGTCAAGAGGAAATCTATTATATCATATAGCCTGTAACTACTCCCCAAAATTCTCAAGACAACCATGTCCTGTAAAATTTGTTATGTATGGGGTTTGTAGACTTATCTGAACCCACTCATTGTATAACCCACAATGCCAAGGATGGAAACTAAACTAAAATGTACTAGTAGAAAGCACTGAATAGTGTGTAAATCCCAAAATGATGTCAACCCTCTTTAGGGGTGCATGTGACTTCATTGAAAGGAGAATGCAGCCTTAAAAGAGGACCAACCACATAAATTTTTCCCTAAAGGGGGGAGGGAATGAGCTTGGTAGAAACCAAAAAACAAGTGGCTAGAGAACAAGTGTTAGTATGAACAAGCATGCATGTAAAATACAATTGTACGCTATGCAAACAATGTAGAAGCTAGAAATTAAGTAAACACGCATGAAGACAATCATAGTCCACCAAAGTGGGTTGCAAACGTAACATGGGATCACCTCTCAAGTTGTGGGGCTTGGGCTTGAGGTGAACCTATGGATAAGGTTGGCTTCCTCTTCCTAAACTAAGTGTTGTACTACTCCTAGTGTGATAAAAAGGCTATCTAGACCTATGCTAACATTTTCATAGGATTTAGGAAAAGATATTTGCAAGAAAATAAATTATACTAGGGATGGTGATGCACCAAGTAAATAGTTTTACTATACTTTTCAAAGGGTTTATTTAAAGAGGGTGTTATACACCACAAGCCAACTTCACCTACTATAACTTAGAGAGGGTAAACAGAATACCATAGACTAAGAAGCATGTGTTCCCTTTGTTAAAATCAACTAAACAAACAATATTTCGGTCTTCCAGTGAAGAAGGATGAAATTGAGAAGGGTGAACAAACACCAAAACTCAACTGCATGCAAAACTCCACCACTTGATAAACACAAAACTCCAAGAACCTGCAATAGAAACTTGAACTTGCACAATGTACCTGCAAGCATGAGAAAGGCACAATGAAGTATGTGGGATGATGAAAGGACTAATAATAGTCACAAAACATACACTTTTATTACTTCAACACCATGCACAATGCATCATTACATTCAGAAGAGGCAATGGTTTCCATTACAATCTTGGAGAAGAGGCTTGAAAGTTCCCCAATCCACAAATCTAACTTGCAGAAGAGAGAGAATTCTTGAAAAATATGCACTTGTCTAAGATGTATAACTTGTCCAACTTGTGTCACACATCTAAGTTCTGTAACCAATGTGTCACCCCTTGGAATGAACTTCCAACTTACATTTATAGAAAAAAATTGTTAGAGAAATAGGAGAAGTCATAAATTCCTTCCTAAAATGAAGGCACATGATGGTCAACATTAATTACAAAGTTGGTTGAACCACTTAAGAACATTCCATCATGTGTCATTAATGAAAGGATTTGAATTAATCTTCTTATTTAATTAAAAAATATTTGAATAAAATATTTTAATAATAAAATATCATTATTAAAATATTTTAATAAAAATATTAATTTAATATTTCTTTTTAAAAAATATAATTAATGAATAATTAGGTGGGACCCCCTTGAAGATTGGTTTGCATTGAAGGGGGGGGGGTTCCCATGAGAGATAGGTCAAAAACTCTCCCAACACGGTGGTTGGCTCACCTGCCAACTCACCGAGTTGGTCAAAGTTGTTCCTCTCATGGCTGAACCATGTGGAGGTGCTTATCTTCATGCATCCAATCAATGAGCTCCTCCAATCACTTGCATGGTTCAAGTCACCTTCTACATTCCCAATGATTTGACTCGACCACCTTAATCCCACCTCCATATAACAATTGACCCAGCTCGAAATCATCTTGGATGTAGCTCAGCCCACTTTTTATCAAGCCTACAACTCACAATTGATCTCGAATTTTCTGAGCTTACCTCATACGATGCATGTGGCTCTATGAGTTGTACTTCTAACTCAAGCAAGGTCTTCATAGACAATTAATCTTCACAAGAGTCATCACCACATGAGACTCCTCCCACATTTTCTCAGTAACCCATGAGCCTCATTCACATCCTCTGAGCTCATCTTCCCATGCATAGCTCACCACCAAGTTACCTTGGCGAGTCAAGCTCACATTGACCATCCTTGGTCTAACCATGTGATCACCTCAGATTATCTTCAACCTTGGATGTTGAGATCCTTCCGCATTCAACTTATGACCATCCATGACCCATGTAAATCGTCTCATGGATCCTTCAAAAACATGAATTGTCACTATCAAAATGAGTCCTTCACAAGCTCTACACACAATCTCACCATTGAGAAACTTGTTTGTGATTTACTATATTCCTTCCATAGGATCTACTTCATTGTCTCAACTTTAATGTGTGCTTGTTTAGACTGAGCCATTAAAATGATATCCCTCTTGGTTGATCTATCTAATCATGCATTGATCTCGTGTTCAAGATAAAACAACTCCTTAACCTCCGAAGTACCTTCCTTTCACCAAGTCAGACAGCTTGTCTAGGTAGCTCACTACATGATGTCGAGCTCCCTCTCAAGATTTCCTCACCAAATATCACCTCGGAATCCTTGCTATGAGCCCGACTCTATTACTATGATTTGGCACCATAGGTATCTCTGAGTGAGCCAATCCATAGCTCCTCATAACTAGATTGATGCGTAATGAGCTCCTAAAAAAATTTCTATTTTTTATGCTTACCACCGAGTGACTTGGCCATTGTTCTACAACATAGATGGAACTACCTTCCATGAGCTCACCATTCATTGACAAACCTTTCCAATGCATCAAGCTCCTTCAAATGGATCATCCTTAACCCCTCTCATTGATCATGAAATCAAACGTCTTGAGCTCCACATTGAAGCTCCTAACTTGCCTTTATCACTAGAATGAGCTATTCCTCATGAAATTCACCATGTTCCATGTTATCTCCAACCATTTACACTTCACTCGATACTTTTCTTGATCCTCCACCTTTGACGTCATATCTTAATCACTTATTTACACTATGGTTCTCTTGTCATGACTCGTTCATAAACATCCTCTTGTGGCCAATCCAAATTTGGTGGTAACTTGTTGGCAGACCCGGCATGTCATCTTTCCTAGCTTGGGGATGAGCCCTAGTTTTTCCCTTAGATTTCTCCACTATTGGCTCTTTTTTCTTGGGATCCCAACGTATATTTTCTCCACTTGGTCATGCTCACCTAAATCTCCCATTTCCTGGAAATGTGATTCTCAAAAAATCACCAACATGAAACCTTTACCTTGGCTTCCCAACATTATTACTTCAACTTGGCTTCATTAACTTTCCCATTAATTTCCCCAAAACATTGAGCTCTTATATCATTGATGCTCGACATGTTTAATTTCGTGGCATTTAGTTACTCCAAGCTAGTCTCCTATTCATGGCTCAACTTGGTCCTGAGCATGCCAACTCTGAGTTCTCTCTTTATGTGGGCTTGACTCGCCATCGTAATTCTGGCCCCCTTTGTTGAACTCTGAGCTCAAATGAAGTGCTGAGATAATGTATCCAATGATGAGACAAGATCCTATCTTAAGCATCCAAACCACTTCTGAAAACATATTCAAACTCCATGCTTCGGGGAGGTATTAGACTTTCATGAGCTCTACCTTTTTTGCAAGCATTAGTTAGGTTTCACCTTATCCCATTTACCTAGTTAGCCCACTTAACATCACCAAACAACACCATCTCCTCCATGCAAGCACCAAGATTCTCCATTGAATCCTATATGATCGACATCTCACTCTATCTAAATATATGGATCACCAAAATTATTTTAAACAAACAGACTCGTTTCTAACTCTTCAAGCTTGAACAACTTGGTCGGATTTCGTAAATATCCAATTTTCCCTTCCACCAAGTTCTTTGTTATCTCTATGGCTCAATGAACCGATTCAATCTATCCCATGAGATCTATACATTGAGCCTTGGATCTTCATCCAACTATACCTCAATGTTAAACTGTAGCACAGTTTTGAAAATTGAGTCTCAGACACCTCACGATTTCTTCTCCATGTGAGCTTACACGTGATCATCCCAGCCGATTTGTTAGCTCCATAGATATTTCCACATTTTCATAAACACTATGAACTCTAGTGATTCAATCATCAAGCTCAAGCACCTTGACCAACCCCATTAAATCATGCACCACTTCCCAAACACCAAGCCCATACTGCATTTAAGTGTGCTTCTAATACTCCAGCCACTTACTAAGCCCAAATGTTTCCATCCTAGACTCTATCATTCCTTTCTTATATATTTTCTCAACTTTTGAAGTTTTTTAATCATTAAGCCCAAAAATCTTGCATGAAACTCAACCATCTTGAGACTTGAGACCTTTTTCTCATAGTCCCACTAGGATGCTTGATTCACCAAGCAACTTACCGAGCTCCTTCATTAAGCATTTAATTTAGCTTGTAACTTGAGTGTCTTCAACATTGACTGCATTTGGTCTCCTACTTTTGATCCTTGAATTGGGGTTTTTTATTGAAAATAAGGAAATATTCTGAACCAAATAAGGCCTCCTCAACATAATTTATCAATTTTAATTAATTTATTCCTATGATGACCAAAAATAGGCCCATCAAAACTAATATCTTGTTCTAAGCCCAACCTGAACCCCCAAAACCTAGGAAAGGAGAAAATAGCTCAAAAATCATTTTGAAACTAACCAGATGTTGGAAATGTCTCTAAATCAGATAATTTTCCTATATTCCCAAAGTTCTCTCGTGAAGGATTTTTTTGGTCCTAGGGTCTAATTGACACATATTGTCCAATTTTATCCTAGGGGCAAAAATTGGATAACTTTTTTGCGACCTCTCGGGGATGATTTCCTGCTAAGCATGACTCCAGTAGCCTTAATTCATCCATTGGGAATGGATTCAATGTTGGAATCTCAAACTGATTTGATTCTGTGATACATCCCAAATTTTCCTCAGAGATTACCTATCTTGAACTCTGCAGTAACGCTAAGTAGGAAAAGTACTGAATCTGAGATATATTTTGACACCTATAGTGAATTGTGGGATTTTGGATGAAGCTTTTAAGTAACCTTGATATCTAAACCTATTTTGAAACTTTGAACCTTATTTCTCCCGAAAAACTCCAATGATGATACAATGTGCAGAACAACACAAAACACAACAATAAGGAAACTAAAACAAATATCAATACACAATAATGCGCAAAAAACACTTGGAGGAAAACACCTAACTAAACTATATAGGGGTTGGAAGGATCTCAAAAGAAATATTTTAGATGTATACCATTCACATGAATGGGAAGTTCTTCTCCATTGAGCTTGGATACACATAATGAATTCACCTCTTTGTAACTTGTGATAATGTATGGACCACTCCAGAGAGTGTCAAACTTTTCGTGCTTGCCTAGTTTGGCTCGATATTCATCCCATTTGAGAACTTAATATCCCTCTTAAAAATTCTTGTTGGATGTCTTCTTGTCAAAATATTTCTTAACCTAATATTTATGTTTCTCTACCGTACTTCTTGTAACTCCATGAGCTCAACAAACTTGATTATTAGAGGATCACTCTCCATAACCTCAATTTTATGAGCTAACTCTAAAGAAGGTAACTCTAAGGAGGGTAGAAGTTTTTCTTCTCTTCCATTTACACGAATGAAAGGAGAATCTTTGATGACTCTTTTCGGTGTGATCTGATCTGCCCATAAAGCAGTCTTAAGTTGTGTGTGCTAAGTCCTCCTGTTAGTCTCCATTATGCACTTGATAATCCTTATGAGGTTTTGGTTGCAAGACTTAGCCAATGCATTTCCTTGAAAATAGTAATTGGACTAATTCTTGAGGTAGAACCCATTCTTTAATATCCCATTCACTCAACTTCAGATTAATAAAATCCATTGCATTATTTGAAATAACTATAAATGGAACACCAAATGTTGTCATTATACCTTTGAAGAAGTCAAGAACTGCCTTCTCATTTCTCTCCTTCAATGCTACTACTTTTTTCCATCGATTAAAATAGTCCATTGTAATAAGGACCACTATATGTCTGTCACTAGATGGAGGATTAATCATTCTAATGAAATCCGACCCCAATTGAAAAAAGGGTTGGCCCACTTGAATTAGATGCAATGGAAGAGTAGCCAACTTCTACTTCCTAGTGAAAAAGGCACAATCCTTGCACTTCCTTACCCAGAGATGGGCATCTTTGAACAAATCTGGCCAATAGTAACCAGCTCGCATGATCTTGGTAAAAATTTTTTATGCAAAATAATGTCCTCCAGATAGGACATTGTGAAACTCTTCTACTATCTTACTTACCTGTTCCAGTCCCATGCACCAAAAAAGAACACCATTCAAATCCCTTCAAAAGAGAACATTATCTACCAGAAATTATGGAATAAACTAAAGACGTAAAGTCCATATTTTAGTTTTATCCATGTTCACATGATATACTCCTGAGAAAAGGAAACTCTTCATTTTCAATAACCAGTCAACCTGGCCATCACCTTCATCATTTTTTGGGAGTGTCACATCCTCATCACCTTTTGATTCTAGGTCTGTAGCAATTTGTTAACACAAACCTTTTCCTTAGAAAAGCTTGGTAAATTTGATATGTATGTCATACTCCATCACCTTCATCGAGCATGCTTTTCATTCATCTCTTTGTTCAGTAAAAATTACTTGACACCTGGATGAGACACCATCAGATGAATTTTGTTTTTGGGCAACATGTGCTTGAATTTCTTCAAATCTCAAATAACTGTGAAGACTTGTTTTTCAATGAATGAATATTTGAGCTCGTAGCATTTGAGGGATTTAATGAAGAAATAAATTGGTTGCTCCATCAAATCTTCTTATTGTTGGGTGAGGATCCCTTAAATGCTCTCTTGACCTACAAAAGAATAATGAACAAAATGTTTATCAAACCTAGGGTTCACTAGCTTGGGAGCTTGAGAAATGGTCATTTTGATGGCTTTGATTCTCTCCCTTCCTTCCTTTATCCATGAGAATGGAATATTCTTCTTTAGCATGGATTTCAGTGGCTTAGCTAAGGCCTCAAAATGAGGAATGAATCTCTACACAAAGTTTATTTTTCAGAGAAAACTCTGGAGACTGTTCTTGTGACTTGGGAGAGATAAGGACATAATCAAAAAAATCCTACATGGATCAATAAAAATTCCTTCCACTGAAACAGCATGCCCCAACAACTTCCCCTCATGCACTAAAAAAATACATTTCTTAGGATTGAGTGAAACCCCAAATTCCCTACACCTTCGGAAAAGCTTCCATAGATGTGTGAAGTGGTCTTTTGCATGCTTAGATTATATAGTTATATCATGAATATAAACCGATATGATATCGTTGATTGGTCCCTTAAATTCCATGTCCATGTCTCTTTTGAAAGTATCCCCGACATTGGACAATCTGAATGGTATTTTTTTGTAAGCATAGGTGCAACACTTGGTAGTGAAATTCATTTTGAATTGATCTGATTCTTGGACCCTAATTTAATTGTAACCCCAATATCCATCTAGCAAAGAAAATATTTGAGCTCCTACCACTGTTTGAAGGATTTTCACCATTGATGGAAGAGGCTAATGATCTTTCAACGAGGCATGGTTCAAATCCTTGAAATCCATGCATAGACAAATTTCTCCATTCTTCTTCATTCCAGGGAATACATTTTATACCCAAGAGGAATGCTTGATAGGAAAAATTATACAGGTCTCGATGAGTTTGGTTATCTCCTTTCTCATTAGTGGCTCAATTTTGGGATTAATTGGCCTCTATTTCTGACAAACTAGATTGGTATTAGGATCCAATTCAATGGTATGTTGTGCTAGAAATGGATCAAAACCACATAGGTATTTGTAGCTCCACACAAAAATGTTGTGATAATATTGAAAAAGTTTGATGAAAAATTATTTTTCTTTGGGAGTGCATAATTTTTCGATCTTCAGAAACTTTTCATTTGCTACCTCGAATTCCTCAAAAAATTCTTCTTTGACCACCATATTAGATCTTCATCTTTTTGCATAATCATGTTAATTGAAAATGGATTCCAGAGTAACTAAACCTTTTGGTAGATTGTTTCTTTTCAATTCTTTTATTTGATCACCATATGATTCTTGCAACTTATCTTGATTTTTCGTAGCAAACTCCACCTCCTCATTTAGGAAAAGGACAATTTATTTATCACTATCAAACACTTGCTAGCTACTCACATTATCAAGAACTATAGGTCAAACCACCATTTTGATAGATTGTCACCCTTCTTTCATGATATCAATAGGTATATTGTATTACAAGCCAACTGTAACAAGCATATCAGCATCTTGATTGTGATTTCTAGGAACTGCATGGATCCCAAAAGCTTCAAAATCTTCAATCAAATCCAAAACTTGGTTCTTGTATGATATTAAAATATCATTTTTAGATGCACTACTTTTCGTCACTTGATGAACAACTAACTCACTATCTCCAAAAATAGTCAGGGATTTGATTCCCTTCTTTTGGGCTAGTTAAATTCCTTGTACAAGGGCCTCGTATTCTGTAAAATTGTTAGTGAAAATGAATTACAACTGAAAATATGATAAGTACTTATCTCTTTCTAGAAAAAATAATATATTACCAGCACTGGATCTATTCTTACTCCTCAAGCCATCAAAAAACAATTTCCACAATCCTTCAAAATTATTGTGTTTTGACATTTTATGGTATGATCGTACCTTCTTCATGAATGAGGTATGTACCCAATCCTATCTCCTCCAAAAGAAACAAACCAGATTCTTCCTCTACCAATAAATCAGCATAGGTATCATATTGATGATCTCCACTCACTTCATCCAGTAAAGTATCAAGAACTTCTTCCACAAGAGTGGTTGGTTCCCGATTAGTATCTTCTTCTTCTTCTAGGTCACGGATGGTATAATTCCCATTTATGGGACTAGAAGTGTAGGGATCCAAATTATTATGGAAAATTGGTTCCGACCTTATAGTCACTTTAGTTATATATTGATTCCTAAGGATCATATGCGACCAATCAGCTGATAGGTAACCGCCCATCTTGGCAATGAAATTTTGTGATAGACAAATTGTGAAGAGAGGAGGAAGATTGATGAATGATATGTCTTGTGTGAATGATAAACTAGGAAATGAATGGATAGTAAGATGGATTCCTTTGATGAGTCTGAGGATCTAAACTGTTGTACCATCTAGCTAAAAAACTCCTCTAGAAATTGGTGTAGTTGTATTCCTAACACGTTTGTAATTTGCTTGGGCATAACTGAGCTACTGGCACAAGAATCGATCATGAAATTATTTACCAAATGATCTCCAATGATCATGGAAATATAAAGTGGTGGTGGTTTTCTTGCATTATGAATATATTTCTCTTCTGGTTGACAATAAATTTTAGCAGTTTCTACTCCATGACTCGATGATCTGTCGGTTATAAAAATATTTTTCAAAGCCTATCACAACAAGTTCCTTTGAGAAGGAATTGAGAGTGCGTCCCACATGGTAACACTCAGGTTGGTATTCTTCATTTTTTCTACAATATTGAAGGGAATTTCTCCTAATTTTTCAGCATTTCTCTGGGTGTTGGGATCCTCCTTTGGAAAATGTTTGTTAGGCACCGTAATTCCCAAAACACCTTTTTTTCTTACATCTAAGCTAGCATGTGTTTCTAGCGGATTCTTTCCCACATCTTTATCAACAACCACTTGTGGATGAGGTTGTGAAGTGGATGCTTTATTTTATTTAGAAGGTTGATATTCCATTTCTCTTTTTTTGGAATGAGTTTTTTCCGCCATTGATGAGGAATCTGTATTCAACCCACAAAAATCTTTTTCTTGCCAATTTAGCAAAGTGGTTTCTTCAAGTTCCTACAGTTGATCTACTATTTCTTGCGTAGATGAATTTTTTGTTGGATCTTGAGGGGAAAATACACTTTGAACCATAAGGGCCTAGCTAAGAACTTCATTAGGACAAAATTTTTGGTTGCGAGGTTGAGCACAAGGATAACACCATTCATAGTCTTGAACTAGATTATTCTGGAAAATTACTATGGCTCTAGATGAGCTAGCAGCAAGAGGGTTCTGAAAGTTCAAAGGCTTAACATTCATAGCTTGATTTGTAACTTTTTTTTTGGTTGAAAATTCCCTTAAAAGGAGGACAGTTAGCTTGGTACTACTAATTTTGTGGCTGGTATGAATGGTTGTATTGAAATTGTTGCCTCTTGACTGCAACAAGCTCGTTACCAAAATTTTACACAAGTGACTTGACTTCAAATAGGTCATTTGAAGAGGTGGAGCATACTGAGTTGGTTGCTTGGAGGATACTAGAATAGGAGTAATGGTAGGATGATTATTTGTAAGATCTGGAGACAATGGCATTGGCGGTCATGGAGCTATCTTTCCATCCTAGACTAAGGAATTCTCTGCTCTTATGGAAACTTCATAGGCATCTTGTAGTGTATTCCCTCCTATGGACTGGATCATGATAGCTAAATCAGTATTCAAGGCTCACAAATAGTACATAAGTGCATTATTTAGAGAAGGATTTATGAGTACCAGAATCCTATTCCAAGTCCTTTGGATTCAGAAGTTGAAATCATTCATGTATTCTTCAGGAGCTCTCTTTATGGTAGTGAGTTGTTCCAAGAGTGATAGGTGATCACTCTTTTCCTCAAACTATTTACAATTTTTTTCTCCTAGCTCATCCCAAGTGGTTATAGTACCAGCACTTAACCCTCAAAACCATTAAAGTCATTTTCCCTTGAAATAAGTAGTAAGAAGTCTATCCGCAACATTTTCCTCTGTGAGTGCTCCAAAAATGTTGGCTACATCAATAATATGTTTCATTGTAGTAATGTGAGTTTCCCCTATGTAGAAGGGTAAAATTTTGAGTTCTGCAGTAGGAATAGGGTCACGTTGAGCAAACAGAAGAGGAATGCTTGCATTGAAAGAGGTAAAAACTTAGTTTCTTGCCATAGGAATGAGAGGTTAGTTGTTCCTAGGTGGAGGAAACCTTCCTTAAGGAGGAATTTAATTACCTATATGAGGTGATGCTAAAACAAGTGATGTTGAGATGCCTCATCTCCTTATCCTTGGAGGAGACAAGGATAGTTCGATATGCTGATAATTTCCTTACTTTGAATAAGCTCTTGTCTAAATTCTTGGCATAGGTTAACATAATCATATTTGAAATCCAGATATATAGAGTTATTAGGTACTTTATCTTTCACAAGTGAGAAGAGAAGTACTAACTCTTGGTCCCACCGGGTGTACCAAAAAATGTTATCAAAAAATCACTATACCCTCTGAATGGCCAAAATGTGAACATGAAGTTCGGTGTGATGGGGTAACATGGGATCACCTCTCAAGATATGGAACTTAGGCTCAAGGTGAACCTCCAGAGAAGTTTGAATTCCTCTTCCTAAACTAAGTGGTGTACTACTCATAGTGTAATAAAATGGTTATCTAGACCTATACTAACATTTTCATGGGCTTTAGGGAAAGAGATTTGCAATAAATGAAACCATACTAGGAATGGTGATGCACCAAATAAAGGGTGTTACTAGACTTTAAGAAGGGTTGATTTGAAGAGGTTGTTGTACACCATAAGCCAAATTCACCTACTGTAACTTAGAAATGGTAAACAGAATACTACAAACTAAGAAGCATGTGTTCCATTTATTAAACTCAACTAGACAAACAATATTTAGGTGTTCCAATGAAGAAGGATGAAACTGAGAAGGGAGAACAAGCACCACAACTCATCTACAAGAAAAAATCCACCACTTGATAAGAACGTAACTCTGAAAACCTACAATGTAAACTTGAACTTGCACAATGTACCTGCAAGCATGAGAAAGGCGCAAAGAAGTATATAAGATGATAAAAGGAATAATATTAGTCACAAAACACACATTTTTATTAATTCAAAATTGTGCTGAAATGCATCATTACATTCAAAAGAGGAAATGGTTGACATTACAGTCTCAGAGAAGAGACTTTAAAGTACCCCAATCCACAATGCTAACTTGTAGAAGAGAGAGAATTATTTAAAAATATACACTTGTCTAAGATTTCCAACTTTTGTCACACATCTAACTTTTGTAACCAATGTGTAACCACTTGGAATAAATTTCCAACTTACATTTATAGAAGAATTTTGTGAGAGAAGAGAGGAGAAGTCATAAATTCCTTCCTAAAATGAAGGCACATGATGGTCAACATTAATTAAAAAGTTGGTTGAACCACTTAAGAACCCCATCATGTGTCATAAATGAAAGGTTTGAATTAATCTTCTTATTTAATTAAAAGAATATTTAAATAAAATATTTTAATAATAATAATGATAATAAATATCATTATTAAAATATTTTAATAAAAATATTAATTTAATTATTATTAAAAAATATCAATCCAATGACAAATTCATGTGGGACCACCTTGGAATTAGTTTGCATTGAAGGTTAGGTACCTTGAGAGAAATTCCAACTCGGTGGTTGGCTCACCTACCAACTCACCAAGTTGGTCAACAAGTTCCCCTTACATTTAAACAAGGAAGGCTCATCCTAGGCTCTACCGACACTACTCAATCCTGAATCACTCGGTTCAAGCTCTTCATGCTCCACCAATGGTTGAGTTCTATGATCCCACCTCCAATTCATTGACCCATGAACTTGCTCGATGTAACTCATCCCATATGGCTCGGTTCCCCCCAATCTCATTGGTCTATTATTTTTGACTTGAACTCAATGTGCATGTGGCTCATGCTGAGTTTACTTCCATGAGCTCAAGATCATTTGAATTTCTTCATGTGATTCGTCAACCCATCAAGCCACCCAGGTTTTGTATTACTACCATCAACCTTCATTCACATTCCAGCTAGATCATTTCCCATGAGCTCTCTACGTGCATGGTTTAACTCGCAAGTCAAGCCCACATATGTTCCATCTACACCAACGATCACCTTGACATCCTTTAACTCAATGTCAATTCCTTTGGTATAACTTAGAGACCCATGCAATATCACCATCCTAGAACTCAACATGCATCACCAAAAATGATTCCTTCATGAGCTCTACACACAAACTCACCATCGAGCAACTTATCTACGATTTCCTAGCTTGTTTGCATGGGCTCTACTTCATTGTCTCAGCTTGACTAAGAGATTGTTTTGACTGAGATGTTAAAATGATATCCCTCTTGGTTGACCAATCCCATCATGCATCAATCTCATGTTAAAGCTATAATGACTCCTCAACCTCAAAAGTACCTTCCTTTCACTGAGTTAGTCAGATTCTCCGCGTAGCTCACTGCATGATGTTGAGCTCACTCTCAATCTTTCCTCACCAATGATCACCTCAGCATCCTCACTATGATCCTGACCCTATGACCATGATTCATCACCATATGTATCTCTGAGTGAGCCAATTCACGAGCTCCTCACAACCGGATTGATGCTTAATGAGCTCCTCATGAGATGTTTTATTTTGTAGGCTTACCATTGAGTGACTTTGCCATTGTTCTACAACATTGATAGAAATCCCTTCCACAATATCACCATACATTGACCAATCTGTCCAATGCATCGAGATCCTTCAATTGACTTGGCCTTAACCCATCTCATCAATCATGAACTTGAAAATCTTGATCTCCACCTTGGAGCTCTTGAATCACGTTTATTACTTGACTAAGCTAGTCTTATTTCAAGTCATCATGCTCTATGTTATCTCCAACTATTTTGGCTTCGCTTGGTACTTGACTTTATCCTCCACCTTTGATGTTATATATTAATCACTTATTTACACTATGGTTCTCATATCATGACTCAGTCATCCACCGCCTCTTATGGCCACTCTGAATCAGGTGGTAACTTATTGCAAAACCTGACATGTCATCTTGCCTAGCTCGGGGATGAGCCCTAGTATTTCCCTAATATTTCTCCACCATTGGATATTTTTCCTCGGGATCCTGGCGTATATTTTCTCCACTTATTCATGTTCTTTTAAATCTCCCATTTCTTGTAAATGTGAGTCTCGAAAACCCCTAATGTGAAATATTTACCTTGGTTTTCTAACCTTATTATTCCCACTTGGCCATAATTCGGAATTTCCCCACGAACATCAAGCTCTTTTGTCATTGAGATCACATGGTTTACCTTTTTTTAGTTACTCTAACCTATTCACCTACTCATCTCATCTCAGTCATAGCCGATGCCAACTCTGAGTTCTCTCTTTGTGTTGGCTTGACTCGCCATCATAATATTGGCCCCCTTTATTGAACTCTAATCTCAAATGAAGTGCATAGATAAGGTGTCCAATGATGAGCCAAGATTCTAGCTTGAGAATATAAGTCACCGCTAAAAAAATATTCAAACTCCATGCTTTGGGGAGTTATTAGACTATCACGAGATCTACCTTCTTTGTGAGCATTATTTCGATTTCACCTTAGCCCATTTACCTAGTCATCTGGCTTGATGTCACCAAATAACACCATATCCTTTGTGTGAGCACCAAGATTCTCCATTGAATCCCATAGGATTTACCTCTCACTCTATCTGAAGATATGGATCCCTGAAATTCTTTTAAACAAGTCATTTCATCTCCAACTCACTGGGCTTGAATGGCTTGACTAGGGTCGTAAATATCCAATTCTCCCTTCCACTGAGTTATTCGTTATCTCTATGGCTCATTGAACTAATTCAATCTATCTCATGAGATCATATACAGAGACAGCTTGGATCATCAACCAACTATGCCTCAACCCTAAACTATGGCTCGATTGTGATCAGTTTGTATCAACACCTCATGGCTATCTCCATGCAATCTCAACACACAATCTCCTAGCGACCTGCTAGATCCATCGATATTTCCCCATCTACATCAACATTATTAACCCCATTGAGTCAATCATTAAGCTTGAGCTCCTCAACCAACCCTATAGACTCGTGCACCACCACCCAAACATTGAGCCCATACCGCGTTTAAGCATGCTTCCAATACTGTGACCTCTTGCTAAGCCCAAACATTTCCATCCTAGACTTTTTCATTCCTTTCTTGTAATTTTTCTCAAATTTTCAAGTTATTTAATCATTAATGCCAAAAATATACTAGAGAAACACTAACTATTCTGAGATTGAGTCCTTATATGTTTATCCACTTATGTTAACTCACCGAACTACTTGGCGAGTTACTTTAGCTTGTAACTATGGCACCTTCAACATTTGATTTTGGTCCCAATTTTGATCTTGTTGGGGTTTTTATTTATAATATAGAAATGTTTTGAACCAAATAATGCCTCCTCAACATAATTTATCAATTTTAATTAATTTATTCCTATGATGACCAAAAGTAGGCCAATCAAAACCAATGTCTCGTTTTGAGCCCAACCTGAACCCGTAAAACCTAAGAAAGGAGAAAATAACCCTAAAATGATTCTGAAACTAACCAGACATTAGAAATGTCCCTAAAGCACAAAATTTTCCTATATTCCCAAATTTATCTTTTGAAGGATTTTTCTGGTCCTAAGGTCTAATTTACCCATATTGTCCAATTTTGTCTCAGGGGAAAACATTGGATAACACAACCGTTATAGGCATGGTAGAAGGCTAGCATCCATGCTTCATGTAAAATACCTACATTTGTGATCACATCTAGAGAAAAAAATGAACACACATGTTTTTATGGTAGAGATAATGACATACAAGAAACTTATCTAGCATGTGTAGTAAAGAAAACATGAACAAGTGAATGTAAGAAAAAGTAAATGCAACCAAGATATATAACATGTTATGGATGGATGGAATGGAATGTAAGATGGATGAAATGATTTACATGCCTCCAGAGTGAATATAGTTATATTAAATGAGGTTCATTTAGTTTTCCCCCTTAGCAGTAAAGAATGAACCGTAAACGAGAGTGCTTCATCAAGAAATTTTCAAAGTGTGTGTTGTGTTGGTTCCAAATCTTACTCCTCCTTTGGGGCTAGGAAGCATCAATGAGTGAAATGATATGCTTTGAGGATGAAAGACATTTTTATGTTGTTTGGTAGCTGGGGAAGATGTCTGAAAAACTCAATTGAACCTAGCTTTGGAGGGACTGGGTGACACATACAAAGGGTATGGCATTCCCTGTTGTTTTATGCCCTGTCATTGACGTGGGTGAGATAACCCTTTGTGTAACCTAAAAATGTAAAGGGATGATTGAAATATTTAGTCTCTTAATTTCCTATTTGAAAACAAGTAAATTGGTCCTGGATGATCATGGCCAATGAATTCCCTATTTATGTTTCACAAGTTATCACAATAAACAGTGCATATGTCACTTAATTTAGAATCGGGTTACTCTAAACAACATGAAGTTCCATCTTCTCTTGCATATTTATGGAAAGGGAAGAAAAGCTTGTAAATTTCCTTGAAATAATCTTACAAGAAAAGAAAATAGAGGTGAATTGTAGGATTTGAGCAATGGTAGGTTTAATTTTTGTTGAATGGGGATTAAAACAAGATGGAATTTATTATGATAGGTTTCTTAGAACTCCAAAAATTACAGAATTCATTCTAGGTAAAAGGACACTCAATTAATCAGAAATAGTCCTTTAGAGAGAATGTACACATTCATGGAAGCCCAAGAATGCATGATTTCAGACAATCTTCTAGAAATTACACATGAAAGCTCATGTAAATTTCTTGATAAAATATTCACAACTCACTACCTATTATGCCTAAGATACACTGAAAGGCTTACAAAATCTTATCAACAGAAGGGCAGTATTATGAATTTAAAAATTTGTTTAATAATGTGAAAAGAAGGCTCTTATTACAGTACCAATTCAATTACCAAAATACCACCGTCAAGACCAGATCTAGTGTAACTCAGAGGAGTCATAAACATAAGATTGTAACAAGAAAAATAGTTGACTAATTTAAAGTATATTGTATTAATAAAAAAACATAACAAAGCTTAATGAGCATGTACATAGTTCATTTTCAGATATTTAATTTCCTTAACAAAGGAACATAAAACATATGATCTCAATATTTATCAATGTTTGTACACTTGCAACCATCTTGACACAAAAAAAATTGAAGTAAAAAAACTCATAGGCATCTTATTAAAATTTAGATTCCAAGAAAGTGCATCAATTATCTTTATCTCTTCAAAAATTTAGAAAATTTTAACCCCCCTTAATACGAGAACATTCCTCTCATATCTATAAAATATTTGATTCTCTCCTTGTTTGATTTATGCCCCCCAAAAATTGAATATTTTTAAGTAATATTCCTAAGCATCAATATCTAGTTCTATTGCTTTGGAAATATCTCATTCCCTATCGTACCATGTGGAGAAATATTTACAATTTTTTTCAGGTGTATATTTCATTCTTCTATGATGACTAGGGTGCCTATGTCATTCATTTGACATCATCAACTTGATTATTCCCATTTCAGGTAGGTTGAGAAACATTTTTTAATGATTTTTTTAGTGCCCCAAAATGGTTTGATTTGATGTTAATCATTCCCTCCTTTTGGGAATCCACCTTGAAACACACACAAATATTGTCATATCTTTTTGAGCTGATTATTTCCTCATTTGTTGTGTTACATTAGGCCAGCTACCTCATTTTTGAGTGATATCATTCTACTTCATTTGTATCTCCCTCGTGTGGATATCATAAAAAATCTCAACAATTAATTCACCATGATTTTTCTCAATTTAACTCATAAGCCTCATCTTCACTATAAATTCTCACCATTTATTCTACAAATTCATATGTTTTATTTTTTGTTTAAGTGTGATAAGATCAGTGAAATTATTTTTTTGTAATATTGCCGGAGTATCATTAGCATCCAGTTTGAAGGAACTTTCATCTGAGGATCTAAATTCAATCTTTGACTTGTTGGGCCCAGATAAAGCATTTGTGAGGATGTTATTTGAGATTGTAGGTCAAGAAGACTATGATGGGCCATTGACAGCTCAAGTTGTTCAAGTAGCTCTAATTCAAAGGCTAATCAAGATTAGTCTCATTTTCTCTGCTTTCTAGATGATGTATTTTTATATGTTCAGGTGGGAACATCAAAAGACTCTTGAATGATTGAAGCAATTTTGGCTTAAATGCAGGTTTGCTGTGAAGGGTGCACTTGATAACATGTGTCCCTTCATTTTTAATGAGGAATTTACTATAAAATAAATTCTTTTAGAATCTTATGTGCTTTATGAAGGGACTTCCATAGACATTGTGCCTTCTTTTCTCACAAAGTGATTGAATTGGAGCAACGTATTTCTACTTTGGAGAAGAGGCCAATAAAGTCTTTGCCTTCACAACCTTCTGGAGTGTCACCATTCTTTATAAATAAATCCAGGGGTAGGTCCAGCTCTAAACCTCTAGCTTAATCAGTTCTAGAAACTACCATAATTACACGCCCAACTTTTTCAAACACCTCCATTCCATCTTCTACCTTCAAAGCATCAGGGAAGAAATCTCTTTCCAAGGGTAGTTTAGATCTTAAAGAATGAGTTTCTTCCTACAAGAATAAATTAGAGTTGATTGACATTTTGGATGGTCCTAGGGAGAGTGTTGATGAGATTATGGCTTTGTACATGTCTCGTGGTTTGGTAAGCGATATTTTATTTGTACAAATGGTTGTTGGGACTGAAGAATTTGTAGTTAGGAAAAATAAGATTTTGAAGAAGATTCCCTTTTTCAGAGAAGATATCTTAATGATATAATAACTAAGTATCTTTCCCTTTTTCCCTTTTTTATATGATATCAAGAATGTATGTAAATATTTTCCAGGGTTGGGGCCCCTATAGAAACCCATTTTTCTTTTCTTATAAACACAAATGATTCAAAATGTTATAATTTATTTCATGTTTATAATAGATCTAAATTTCTATCAAAACAAGTGAAATTATATTGTATTTCATTAAACCATATACATAATTGAAGTTTGTAAAATCAAAAAGTATGTAATTTCCATGAATGAAGATAAATGAACTGAAAAAAAATTTAGAGACAAGTTAAAACTTGTTCATGGTATATTGGGGTTAGCTTCATTAGTTTCTTCATTTTCCTCCTCCTTGTTTTTCTAGAGTGGCTCCTTCCGAAATAAGCATCAAATCACTGTTGGAACAATCTACACTAATGATCATATTCATCAGGTCCCATATTTGATGTCTAAATATCAATGTTTGTTCTCTATTCACCATTCCTCACCACATTTGTTCATTGCTGCTCTTATATCCTCTTTGAAAATTTCATGAGTTAACTCCAAACAATTATATTTTCCACAATGATGAATTTTTGGATGACCTCATAGGAAACAATATTCTTCATCAATATTATTGATCAAAGGATTGGGCTAGGACATCTATTTCAATATCCCCATAAGTATGCTTTTCTTTGTTAAACATCATCTTTCTCAACTTGTTATCTATAGTAATAACAATTTTCTATATCAAATCCTTCTCTGTTGATAATTTTTCTTTGACTTAGCTCATAGTTTACACCCTGAGTTTGGCCAAATCTTCCATCATGTAGTAAATCCCTTTCTCATCAGGTAGTATTATTCCTTCCCTTTCCACCAATTCTTCATCAAGTTGAGTTATAGCATCAAGTTTGGGAAGGATCCCTTCCCAGTAATACAATTTATTTTGACATTGTCTAACCAATTCATCTATGGCATCGATCATTTCATTAAATCTGATAGCTGGTATACCTCTCTACTACTTTTTCAATGATTTCCTTGCCCTTTTGAGAAAATTATTCCACCCACTTATCCACTTCCTTAGCTTTATCACTAGTTATTTTTATTTTATTTAGGATCTCTAGAGTGATGGTAGTGATGACTTCTTGGATTTCTCCCTATTGGTTCCACAAATGTTTGTAAACATGAGGTCAATGTATTTACTTTTTCTTTCAATTGATTTTTTAGACACTTTATCCTCATCAACTTTTTGCAACAAGCCTTCAACTACCACTATGATATCCTACTTTAATGTTTCTCTAGTAGGCTTCCCCAATTGAATGTGACTTGACATCATAATCACTCATTGTGATTTCATCTTTAAATTTACCTTGGTGGGGGTTGACAATCTCTATATTTCTAAACCCTTGTTGGTCTATATGGGTCTTAGTGAGGATCTTTTTCCTTTTTGAGGCTCTTTTGGGCTTTGGGAAAGTTATGCTTATGATGTCTATAAATTCTTCTGAACAATCTCCTTTTCCTTCCCTAAAAGGAATCCTCCTATCCAACCATTCATAGGAGTGTTTCCCATATGTACTCCTTGTGATGTGGGGTGTGGACTTTCCTGAGTATAATACCAATTTTTCTGATGTATCTTGCACATATTGAAGTATTAGCATCTCTTTATGTGTTTCCATAAGTTGCTTTTCACTATGAAGTGCCACTATCTTTGGTTGTTCCTTTTCTTGATCTTGATTCTAAGGCTGGCTAATATCTTCTGAAACTTTATCACCCACTACTTTATCATCTTGATGTTTTCTCTCTATAGAAGTAGTAGGCATGCTTACAATTTCCTTTAAAATTTCCACTAGAGTATCCATTGTACCTACATCTTCTTTCAATTTATCTACCAAAGTGGCCACTGTATCTGTAACTACCTTTGGGACTTATTCATTTGGACTTGGAACCTTAAGGGGTTCCTTGTTCTTTGATACATCTCCTTTCGTCAAAGTTTTTTTGTGGATAAATCATCCTAGGGTTGTTTATCAACAACTCTTTGTCTAGCCAGGTTCTCTCCTTGTTGCTCCACAAGATGGAATCCAATGATTGATTTTTGATCTTTACCTTTATTATCAATGTGTATGCCTCCTTTAGCACTTGATTTAGTTGGTCCACTGGCCTCTTCTATAGTTTCAATCACATATCCTTTATGGCACCTGTGCTTTGAGAAACTTCACCCTCTTTTTCCATTTCTGAGTCCTTTGGTGGATGATCTTCAGTAGAAGAAACATCTGATAAAACTGATGCACCCATAATTGTTTGAGTCATCATTTCTCCTTCCATTAAATATGTTGTACTCTCAACTTGAAAATTTTGAGGGTTGAGCCTCCAATTCAACATTTGATGGTTGGATAATATCTTGCATTTGTATTTCTTTTGGGAAAAAACTTGTATCTTCTACTGCATATGTCTCAATATTTACATCCATCATTTCAAGACTATGCACTTCTTCAAGTTCATCTACATCTACTATTTCAATAGGCTTCTTCAATTGTTCCTAATATTTACTATCTTGAATTACATTTTTCTCTTTAGTATACATAACAATTAGTTCCCTCTGCAATTTTTCTTTCATAATGCCACTTGGCTGAGATATGGAGGTTCCATGGATTGCTCCTACTATTATTTCAGTTGGGAAAAAAAGATGGACCTAGAACTTGTGATGGTACAGATGGAGTAGTATGAATATTTTCAGGGATCTGTGGTGGCATTTGTTTTCTTAGCCAATGAAGTAATAATTTTCTTCTTAGTTTTAGTAAGTGGAACATAATTATTACTTCAGGTTCTTTACTCTTGTGTTTCTTTGAAGAATGGCCACTTTCCTTTACTGGACTATCAGTATCCCTTTCCAAAGGTAATACTACATTGTCTTTCTTTGTAGTCTCTCAAAATATTTGATTTCAGGACCCTCTCTCCCCTTAGCACTTTGTACTTTGAGTGTTAGATCAACATTTTCTCAGAGATCCCCTCATCTTCTTCTGTGTGCTAGATGATCCTGGTAATATTACTGAGGGAGTTCTTGGTTTGGTCAAACCTATCCCTTTGGTCTGTATTGGCATTGCTGAAGTGATGGGAACATCTTACATAGCCTTTAGAGATCATTCCATTTTCCTTCTATGTTAGGGAAATCATTGAAGTCCTAGTCATGCTGGTAGTTGTTGTCCATTCATCAATAATCTCAGTGGTTAATTTTTTACTAGGTAATTGGGGATATTTCCCATTTAAGGGATACATTTTATCCACTCCTTCCTTCAAGGGAGGGATATCTTGCCCCAAGATCTTCAAATCTCTAAAATAATTTAACACTCTTGTATTTTAGAGGGAGAGATCCATACCTTTCACTTTTAACCAATTCAAGTTCCTTCTCATCACATAAAATATTTTTTTATGAGGACTATCTGACTCTTCTTCTCCCCAAACTATGGGAGTGATTGATTTTGATTCAACTTTTTGTCAATATAATATTGACTCACCACATTCTTATCATCTGTTATCCCTTGAGGAACTACAACAATTTTAAAATCAATGACCTACCTTATGGTCATCCTAGAAAATTATTTGATTCTGAATTTTTCTTCATCTATACAATTCATCCAATAATCTTCAAATTAGGGTTCATGTTCATCTGAACTGACAACCCATCTAAGGTCATACTTGGGTCTAGGCATAATTTTTTCCATATTAAACCTTTCCATTTCATCTTCCATTAATCTAGCCTTTGCAATAGTTTAGCAGGAGTATCTTCTTAATCTTGATAGGGAAGATTAATGTTAGTCTTATGTTTCCCTGTAATCACTTTATGTACTGGTACCAACTACCTTGAGAGTTCAATTAAACCCCATTTATCATCCACATACCTAGGAAATTTGTATGGATGCCCCTTGAATCCACTCACTCTGATATATGTGAAAAATCTTTATTGAATGAAAATGCAATCATATTCTAAGATAGGAATCCTAGGCTCAGAAGATAATCTATATTGTTCCCACTCTAGTTTGAAAAGGTAGACTACAGGAGAAATGAATGCATCATTCACTAGCCTAAAATTTCTTTTCCATTTATCCAGTCTTAGTTAGGGATACACATCATATACTTTGTGGTCTTTAAAACTTGCATTTCATGGTAGACCAGGGAATGACTTGCAACATGCAATGTTGTAGATCAAATAAGACATCATGTAAAATTGGATGTTGTATGTAACACATGTTCTGATCTTTGTGGTTATTTCCATAAGTTGGGCATGGATTGATGTTGATGTGATAGTTACCTAGAAAAATTTTCCTCTTTCCTCCAAGTTAACCCTTATGAAACGGAAAATCCACTCTTGAAACATGTAAGCCATTTCTAGGCTTGTCATTCAACTCAACATTAAAATTAGGTCCTTAACTTCCTTAACATATAACGCCTTATTTAATCTCTTTGGGATTCTTCTGAAAAATGGTTTCTTAGTTTTCAACCACTAGGCATTCAATAGTGTAGCATAGTCATCATGTTTAGCTTCATAATCATTTTTTGTTGACTCAATGGTGGCAATGATTGGTCTATCCACCTTTGTTAATCCATAGTATCACCCTAAAATATTATGGTGTTAAATTTACTATCATTTCCCCACTTCCATCTAGCACTTCTCTCTTCTCTTAATCATTATTTTTGGCACACAAACATAAGATTTTTGGAGAATGTATAGAAGGTGAGAATGCCACAGCTAGGGAAAATCAGACAGCATCAATAGTTGTCATCCATTTTCTTTTATTCAGGGCACGAAGTCTTTGTAGGAAGTCCTCTAAATCAAAATTTATCAATTTTGTATCCATGATTGTGTCTAGATTGCTAGTGATACTAGACGTCATGTGGAAACTAGACTCCATAGGCCTCATCCTTATGGATTTCAATTTCCCCTCTTAATTCTTTAGAAATTGCAGATCAAATAATAAGAATAAAAATGTAATGTAAGAACTCACCCATTTCTTGTAAACTCTCTAAAATTATTCCCTACACCCATGGCTCCAAATCCTCTGGCTCGAATGTACTCCTCCACAATAAAAAATTTCTCTCTATGTTGTAAATTTAATAAGTTAGGGCTTCTAATTTATTGTATGCAAGGTAACGATTTGAAATGATAAAATTTTTTTTAAAATCTTACCTTGATCCGTGTAACGCGCATTAATGGCAATAGGCATAAATGTGTCAAATCATGTCCATTCAATTTTCCCTTTTTATTTGAATATAAGTAGTCCACATGTTTTCCATTTAAAGAGTGGTGAGACTACGAAGATCATTTGCATTTTTTCCACTTTTTTGAACAAGTGCAAAATTGCAAGTTTTACCCAAACACATGATTATTGAATTTTCTTGAAACCTTGATATGTTTCCTCCGTTGGGTTTTGGGCATATATTTGTAATTTTTACTTCATCGGGTGCATGATGCAAGAGTGTATAAAAATCCATGTCTCCCCACTCCAATAATATTTGTATACATGTTTACTTTCGCTGAGCATGGGTGTATTTACACTTGCATCGTATGACTTCAAAGATTCCTTGGAATATTTGATCGGGTCTCTGGGTTTTATTTTCACTTTGTATGTTATGTAAATTTTGTAAATATGAAAATAAATCCTAATATAGTGAAATGAACCAAAACATGCCACGTCGCTTTGGACATCGGGAAATAAAATGTTGTTTGATAAGGATTAACAAAGGATGATACATGGGGAGATTTTGCAAGGACTGATCTAACTGTTTAAGAGGTTTTACGTGAAAATATTCCTATAACAATGATTTTATGAATACTTCAACTAGGAAATAAGATTCACTCCAAATTTATTACACTAACATAGAATTTTTTAGGGTTTAACATGGGTTTATCCTTTGAATACACTTATTTTAGATTTCTAGAAAACATGACATGAAAATTTTTAGAGGCACATTTAAGACTAAGGGTAAGCTCAAAATGAGAAACAACATGTTTTTTCTAACGTGATGTGATGAATGTGAATGTGTGTATATGATATGTGACCTAGCAATGAAGTTTGTACATAACCTATATCTAAAGTGTATATCGCGACAAGATGATCAAAGGAGTGACAATTTATCCTAAAGCGTATATCATTATAAGATGAATAGAGGGAGTGGTGATATATCCTAAAGCTTATAACACTACAAGATAAAGGAATAGGTGACCATTTAGGCTAAATTCTATGTCACTAACCTAGGGATGTCGCATGATAGAAGAATGGATGATGATCATGTTTTCATGATAAGGTTCATTTGTTTTGTAAACCCTCGGTAGTCAAGTATGAATTGAGGAACTAAAGTGCATCATAGGGTAGTTATTGCAGTGTTTATAATATGATGTAGTATGTGTGATGATAAGAGATGACCATGTGATGTGTATAATTTGTAATGTACGATGTATAAGATGCAATGCAAGATGTGTATGTAGACTAAATGTAGAGTGTAAGATGTAATATGTAAGACGTATGACAAGAGATGTATGAAGAATACAAAATTTTAGTATTTAGTGTGTAGTGTATGGGGTTCATATAGAGCATTCCCTTAACATTAAAGTGTGAACCGAAGCATAAGAGTGTGTCATCGGGTAATGATGGTGCTAAAGTATGTGATGATTATGCATATACGAAGAGATTGAGGTATGATTATGCAAGTATGAGAGATGTGTTCATGCTAATATGAGAATGCGGATGTATTGGATGTTGCACCCACTAATTATGTAAGATGGAAGATGCAATCATGTAATGTCATCTAAAATATCATTTCTTTCAGGGTCATAGTTGAATGGATAAGCATTGGTGGGTTGGTAAGCAATAGTGTCTGGTTAATCACATAATGAGACATTGAGGTGTAAGTTGTACATACCCATGGAATATTCCTCATCAGTAAATGGAGGAAGGGGACAACCATGTGCATAGAAATGAGTGATATTTTTCATATAGCCAAGAAAGGAACTATTTCAAATAAAGACATGACTAAAAGGCATGAGGAGAGAAATGTTTATATGATCCGGATCAAGATTTCCCCCAATGTAATCAAGTCATGATTTCCCTAATGTAAGTGGTTTAGATCAAGGATCACAGGAAATAAAGTTCATAAGGTGAAATACATGAAGGAATAAGTTACAATGATGCAAACAAACCCATAATAAAGATGAGAAGTGTATGATGTAAGATAGAGGTCCTCAAAAGCAAAGCATAGTCGAGTCGAACCCTCATGTGTAAATATAGTGTCATCACAAGTAGGATCAAATGGAATATATTCCTAATATAAATCATTCATGAAGAGTGTGTAATTAAATGGTGGGTGTGTTAATGTAGGTAGTACATGTGAAGGTGTAGGTGATAGACTAACGTCCATATGTTGGACAGGCCCCTAATAAGGAATCATAGTAGTAGTAGTAGTTGTAGTTGGCATAGAATAAATTTCATCTACCACACCAATGAAACCTTCAAGTGGTAGCAAGTGAGGTGGTTCATCCATAGGTTGAGGATCATATGTAGTATCAGTTCATAGAGTAAGAAGACTAGTATTAGGAACTTGATCACAATATTGGAATGGATCACGGTCATGAAAAACATTATACTTAATGCCTTCATATAATAATTTAAAACAATAATGTATAGTAGAGGTGATAACCTGCATGGCATAGAGCCATGGCCTACCCAGCAAATAGTTTTAGGATATTGGGAAATCAATGATGAAAAACAAATTGTTGACATTTTTTTCTCAATAGTGATAGGTAGTGTAATGTGACCAACTCATGGACAAACAAAACCATCATAAACATGTAGTGAAAGATAAGATGGACTAACTTCATGAGTGGAAAGACCTAGGACATCAAGGAATGACATGGGAAACAAGTTGAGCTCATATCCATTGTCAATTAAAGTGCGTTTGACACCTATATTTTGAATACAACACACAATATGCAAAGGTTGGTCATTATCGAAAGTGTGAACATCAGTGGGAGGATTAGACTAGAATGTTATGTGTTGATAAAATGTGACAAAAAAAATTTGATAGACCAATTCTGGATGCCTATCAGCATGAATGCGAGTAGTAGTAAGAATATGTTGGACTTTGTTTCTTATATCATGATTTTCAAGAAAATAATCATTAATTGAGATACTCGTGATGACTAAACCATAGGATGATAAGAAATGAATGAAGATCCTATAAGCATGAAGATTGATTCATGTTCACCAAAGTGATTAAACTAAAATAGAAATAAATGATCTATTCTAGCTTAATCGAATGTTATGTAAAGTAGTAAATATCAAATAAGTAGATAAATTAAATGACCCAAGTAACTAGGAGAGTAGAAATGTAAAACCCTAATGTGTAAGGAGAGTTAGAAAGAGCTTAGTTGATTCGATGGTTGTTCGGGACTATGTCACAAAGAAGACTGGATGAGTAGAATCTACGAAAAAATATGTGAAGACCTAGAAAAGTGTAGATTCAAGTTTCCTGAGTGGGCTGGGGTACCTTGAGAAGTATAAGGGTTCCTGGGGCACCCTGGTCTAAGATCTAGGCACCTTGGTCTATGTAAGAAGTCTAGAAACCCGATTTGTAGGGTCACTAAGTGATATGAAGCATTCACTACCTATCGCGTATATATCATTGAACTATGTTGTATGTCGTTGGTAATCAAATATGAAGAAGATACCTACAAAACCCCAAACCAAGCATAAAAACCCTAAAATGAAATATGAAAATGAAGGCGTTAGACTATCCTTAGTGACCACAATGGTGGAATCAAAAACTAAGTATTGCACTACATCTCATACCTGATGTAGTTTTATGTGTGTGTGAAAGTTGTGCCCTAGGTGCTCTTGTACTAGTCACACTTTTTGAAGTGAAAAGAAATAACTAAATGTAGAAATGTAATAAAATGGTGGATGGAATAGAATAAAATTCCCTCCTATGTAGTGTGATGTAGATAAACAAACCTTGTCCCTTGTGATGGATGCAACCTTAGGTGATGGTAGTAGTGCCTAGTGCTCGGTCCCTCATTATAGTTTCATAACTTTATATTTATATATTTCTCTTGTTCTAATTTCATAATTAACTCCAAAAATTCCAAGAACTAACAATATGGAAATCTAAAATGGTTAGAAAGTTCCCAAAAGATAAAAGTAAATTGGGAAAAGGATTAGGGTGCCCCGAATAGGACCAGGGTTCCTAGGGCACCCCAGTCATGGGTAGAATGACACAAAATGACAAAAATAGACTGGTCATGTATGTGTGGGAGGTTAGAAGTGATGAAAAAAATAAAAGTAAACTGGCCAAAAGATGGGGATTAATTAGTACTTTCTTCACTCAAAAACTATATGAATAGTAGTATAAGATCGGGACTAAAAAATACCCAAAGTGCATTATTTTGTGTCTACACCTCAATAGTAATTTCATCATCATAACTATAATTTCAATCCTTGTCATCAGGGATAGAAATAAGTGAGTTTTTGTCAGCAGAAATATCATCATATGAAGCAAAAGAGAAGATAACAAAATCAACAGAGACAACAACGATAGTGAATGAAGGGTCTATAAACAAAGACTAAAAGATGCACCAGATGGTGTGAGGAGGATCTGAGTCTTCTGAGGAAGGTGAAGAGGTCTAGAGGCATGCAACATCAAGTGATCAACAACATGGTCACACGTGTCGAGATGGTCCTCAAGATGGCAAGAATCAGTGGGGCAGAAACCGGCCCATGTAGAAAGGGAGTAAGGCCCTCATGAGAAAAGTAGTGTTCCATAGAAGCACGCCATGATATATAGTTCTCTCTCCTAAGAAGTAGCAGAGGCTGTAAATCGATCCTGTGATACATAATTTTGGAAATATCATCCTCCATGATGTGGAAGAAAGAAGTAAAAAATGCACAAAAATAGGGTGTGTGGATATAAACAAGGTGACAAGACGTCAAACTCAGTTGAGAATGCATATACATGTAATTCAACACCCAAGAAAAATGATAACCCCCAATTTGTGGAAATTTATAAGTAGTGTGTGATTACAATAGGGTGGGTTTGTGTAGCATTAGACATTTTACCACTCACCTCGCATTAGGTGACGAATCACACAAGAGTGGAGGCCATAATAAGTCCTAGTTAAAAGAAGAGGAATGACACACAATCAAGAAGAAAATGGTGTAAGCACAACTATGGTACAACACTTCTCAATGTGAGAGAAGGCATCTCACATTGTAAAAAAAGGGCTCTCTTACCACATGGTTGTGGTGGATGCGCTCACAAGCCATATGCAAAAATTATAACTACAATAGATGAGCCAGAAAAATGGCTTGAAAAAACCCAATATTCCTATAAATAGGCCTAGAAAAATATACCCCACCCTTATAATGATTAATTTTAATACTTTTCCCATTTAATCAGGTTTGAATAATATAAAGAAAAAAAAGAGAAAAAATGTAAAAAAATCAATAAAACGTATGAGAAGGGGTCCTGAGATAAAGGGGTGAGATGCAAGGGTAGCTTGGTGAGTTATAGGCTGAGTTGCTTGGTAAGATAGCAGAGGTGGCTTGGTGAGCTAATAAGAGATCTCTGTAAGGGCTCATGGAAAGTTTAAATAGGGAGCCTAGTGAGTTGAGGAGTGAGTTGTCGATGAGATACTCAGATGGGCGAGTCGCAGGGAGCTTGAGTGGGCTATAATTTCACTGAGTCAGAGAGGTGGATGTTGTTGTGATAGGTTTCAAGGTCAACCAAGGTGAATGACCATTTCATAAGGGCTGGTAGAGTTGACTATTTCTAGGTGTAGCTTATAAGTTGTTGGGATAAGTGTTGAGGTGAGTAAGCCGCACATTACGAGGTGACCGGTGGAGTTAGATGGAGAAATGAGCCCAAAGTGAGTCACTGCCATCGAGGAAAGTTTGAGTAATGCACTGGGAGGGGTTGATCTAGTTATGGATAATAGGGAAAATAGCCAAAATATAGGAGGAACTTAGCCTGAAGCAGGGGCAATGGAATGAGGAACTAGGGTTGAGGGATGCAGCGTACTAGGTAAAGTAGAGAAAAATGTTGTGGGCAGAACCAAACACCAATGCAGCAGGCGAAGAACTAACCAAAACCAACACCAAACAGGGAGGTACAATATAACTATGAATCCAAGGAACAAAATGGCATAAAAAATCCAATGAAGGTAGGGTCATGGTGAGCTAGGGGATGACAAGATGCAGGGGTTTGAACCGCCAAGCTCAGGTAAGCATGATGCATGGAGACAACAACAAAGCCAAATGATTAACACATAAACAATGAGTAGAGCAGGATGAGGATGATCCAATGTGGTACATGGTGCTGAAAAGGAAAATTTGAGGCTAATGTAGATGAAAAACAAGTGAGTCAAAGACAAAACCTCACAAAAAACCATGCAGTCAAATAAATGCAGAAGATAACCCAAGCTAACATGCTCGAGATGAAAGTAATGCAAGGTGAGTTCATATATAACCATGCAGTATAGAGCTATGAGCAGTAAGGGAAGTGCAAGGTGGTGAGCTAGGGCAGCTTAGTTCCTAAATTGATGAGCTGAGCCCAATTTGGGCCCAAAACTAACTTCACAAACCCAGCACCAAAGGACTCTAAACTAAACTTGACACCACAAAACACCTTCAAAACTGCATGCAAATCCTGGAAAGCCACAAACACGATCTAGAAACCACTAAAAAGATAGAAAACCATTAATAACATTGAATCAATGGATGTGAATAAAAAATGGAATATCCATTATGACACTTGCACATGAAACCTAAAATATGCTAAACTGAGAGTAGTATGGCAATAGTAGATGGTGAATAGTGTAGATCCCAATAACGTGCTCTAATACCATGATGAATAAATTGAAAACGTTACAACATGAGGATCTATAGGATAATGTAAACATCAACAAATTTTCACTCTGACAACATGCAGAGGTTTCATGGGGGAGCGAGAATCAACTATGAAATGTGCATGCAAAGAATGGAAAGGGTCACAACATCTCATATTCTCATCTCATAGATCTGAAAAAGGGAAGGGGCAAAAAATAGGGGGTATTGTGTAACCCCCAGTACATGTAATCATACCTCCTCAAGTGGAGAAGGGGAGTTACATTCCTGAAATGGAATTTAACTCCCGTATGACACATTGACGTATAATAATGTATATGAAGAAATTTGAACCTGTCATAACCCCTGTGACACCTATACCTATGACCTCATCTAAGTGAGATGACTTGCCACATGATGTAGAAAATTTAAACACCAAGAAACACACACACACATTCACACACCTTACTACTATATATATATATATATATATATATATATATATAAGTAGGTTTTTTAGTTTGTATTATAAAAAAAGAAAAAGAAAAAGAAAAAATGGTTTAATATAGTATAATACATATAGGAAAAAGGAAGAGTGTGATATTATTGCAATACCCATATATATAAATGTATATAAATATAAAATTATATATATATAATTTAATATTTAATTGAAGCGTATTTGGTTTTACCTTAAAAACAAATTTATTTTGTGTGTGTGTGTGTGTGTGTGTGTGTGTGTGTGTGTGTGTGTGTGTGTGTGTGTGTGTGTGTGTGTTATAGACTAGAGGGGCAATGGTTAGGCCAACTAAACCCTCCCCCATTGATCAATAGTAACTCATTTAAATAGTAAGTTGTGCTTTAAAACAGGATGTCGATTTAAATAGTAACTCATTTTAATATTAATGACATTGGTATTAATCTTACCTAACGCTAATTACATAAAGAATGACATAGTTTATATCTCTTACTTCTTGGTGAAGTTAATGAAAAGGGGTTAATCGTCTATCTTTACTCCTGCCTCATAATAATTATATATATTAGTCTTAGTATACCTAGTTAAATTTAGAAAAAACTCATGGAAAAAATCTAATAAGGATGCTTTGTTTATGATCGTAAATTACATTAATAGGACAATGATGTTTTGCATTCATGCTTATCACCCCTAAAGAAGCTATGGCGTTGGATTAATAAGGATTAATAATATGGGATAAAAATTATTGTGTAATATAACTTGTCATTGTTTCATTTACGCACATGATGGAAAAGCTCATAATAAACTTTGCTAGCCTTAATCATGTGAAAAATGGTAATTTGGTGCATACTATAGTATGTTTAGTACATCCATAATGAGCTTGTTTATTTGGAATAATAATAATGGTTTAATCTCCTTTAATACTTAAGTAATGTTATAAAAAAGTGTCCCAATATTTATTGGTCATTGGATGGAAATTTTTGGTTCATGAAATCGTTGGCATGAAAACTTCTTGGTCTTTATGATCACTAATGTTGTAATATCATCAATATTATATTTTTGTTTTGTTAACCAATCTATTATAGGAAGAGGAGTAAATTGAATAGACCTCTCGAAATTAGGCTCACACATGTCAGAACCATAATTAACCCTACCTTTTGAAACTTTATCTAATCATAAAATTTGGATGTGATGTAAATTCATCCTTGCATACTATCTTCTCCTAACCTCAAAATCATCATCAAAATCCTCAAAAAAAAAAATTAATAGTTTTTATATGAAATTATTTTAGGGGGATATTAATATTTTTGTTGATGAAGTTTTTTTTGTCAAAGGAGGGTATTTTAAAGCAGGATGAATGTTGAAAGTATTTTTTTTCTTTCAACATTTTATGCATTAGTACTAGATTTGCACACATAGTTACCGAGGATGATGGGAAATTTTATTCCTTGCACCTTATTATGCCAAAAACTTTATGGATGATATCTAACTTCCTTCATATATCAATGAATATAATTTTATCATTATATTAGATAGTGTGTTTGTATGGTATTCCTTCAAATCCTATAATTGTAATATATGAACACATTTTAAACTAGATGAAGAAGCTAGAATATATCATTACTAACTTTTTTCTCTGTTGGGAGATCTATTTAGTGGCACATCACTCCAATAATATCATGTTGAACATGGTGAATGCATCATTCACCCTTTTGAAATGCCTCTTTATATTCTCATAGGAAACCTGAGTATAAGGATCATATATTATCCTGGATAAATTTAGTCTCCCTTTATCATAAAGGCTAACCCATATCCTATATCCTGTAATGGTGTACATCAGGTATAAATTCATATAAAATAACTTGGTATTATTCATCTAAGTGAGTTGTCTTGTCAAATTATCATAAATTATATCTCCAACTTAAATCATTATTTCCTTCACAAATCAGATTTATAAATATGCTCATCCAATTTGGAATTCCCTAGTAGAAGGGAGTGTCATAAATCTTTCTAGAAGAGTGATCATGCATGATAATTCTTCAAACAATTCCTTTCTATATATATTTTTGGAAATCTTGGAAGGTTGGTTCTTCCTCTTATTTTTCCAATATTTAACAATCATTTATCGACACTTATTTGGTGTGAGATAATATTATTTATGTTCCATTTCCAAAGTCACAATTTTAACATCTACTACAAGCACATTTCCAAGGGATAAATTGATATGTTAAGCACAAAAATTGGTAATTAGTTTCCCTTATGGGTTTCTGAGTTATTTTTTTTCAACATCAAAACCTTGAGCACATGCCAAGATTGTGTTTGTACATTGTACTAAACTAAAAAAACACGTGTTAGATAGAACACTATTGAAAATCCTCTCTAAAGTGAAGTTATCTTACCATCCTCCATTATTTTCCAAAATTTGTGTTATTCCATGTGCTTAATGTCACTATCTCCTATATCAATAACAATGGTTTCAAGGTGTTGTCTTGTGTTTTTTCATGGGAAAAATTCACCTGAAAAATAGGACAACTATACCCTAGTGTCAAAATATTCATTATCATAGACACCACAAGATCAACCCACCCCTCATTTTCAAGTCCATTTTTTTCCTTTAATGGTCATATGTATAATTCATCAGTCTCCTAAGGTTATTTAGAAAAATAAAAATCATTCAAGTATGTTGGAGTAGCGGTTTTTAAGGCAAGTTTTCAAGAAAACTTAGAAAGGGCTTTTATCAACCTTTCTAACCCAATTGCACCATCACCGGAGTAGTACAGGAGACTATGTTTCATCATGGAGGTGTATTTAGGAGCTAGGAACATTAAAGAAATTATTTAGGAAAATTTTGAGATGTTTCAAATGTTTAAGGTCCAATTCACCGAAAGTGGGTTTTTGGGCCTAAAGGGACTTACACCATAAAAAGTACCTGATCTTCAAGGAGTGATTCTGGGAGCTCCAGAATATGTCATGATAAAAACAAGATATCATTAGAAATATATTTAAGTCCCCTAAATTTTGGAGGAAACAGATCATCTTCAAGCAATATGTATTTCTCAGGCCAACTCATTATTTCCATGCATGACGGGTGATTCCAAGGAAAAAAGAGAATTTTGGAGGAACCAAAAGCATAATCAAGTCATTAAAATACTCCCAGTCATCTCATAATGTATTTTTCATGTGAATCATATAAATAAGTTCCTGAAAAATCAGCTGGTAGCTCAATATATGACCTTCTCAAGTTGGCCCTCAAGGTGTGCATTTCAATACTTAGCCATTTTCACACCTGGAAACATGTAAAGTTGAGGCTGAGGTGCACGTTTTTACACCCATTACACAAAACATAAAATTTAAATGGGGAAAAAAAATTTCCCTCCCCCCATTCTTCCTTTTGGTCACCCATATGACCCGACGACTTGACATTATCCCCTTTGACTAGTTTGACCATGCTTACCCACCAACCCCCGCATGTTTGCCAAGTGTCACAAGGTGGCTAAGGAGTAATTTTTTGCACCCATTGCACTAAACTTAAAGTGAAAATTGGAAAAAAAAAAAAAAATCCCTCCTCATCTTTAGCCCCCAATTTCATCATGTGACCCACGTCCAACTAAAAAGTGCTAAAGTTTAGCCCCCCCTCCAATGCTCAAATTAAACGCATGTGTGCCAAGTGTCGCCATGAGGCTAAGGTGAATTTTTTTTCACCCATTTCACTAAACATAAGGTGTAAATGGTGTAAAAAAATTTACCCCACCTCTCTCTCTCAAAATCCAAACACTATATAAGTGAGCACTTAGCCATTTTTTAGCATTCAACCCCCCACGACCTCCATATGTTGTCGGAATGCTGGAGAATTTTTTGAAGAGATTAAATCCATCATTTTTTTCCTTGAATAATCTCATGAAGGCTTCCATAATTTGAAATATTAATAAATATGAAAATATCTAGTTTTTTAAATGAACTAAATTGAATGTTTTTGTCTGAAGAGACTTTGAAACCCTAGAAGAAGATTTGTTCATAAGTAGAAAACATGTGAACAAATCAACACGCCACTTTTTGTAATCATCTAGCTTTTTAGAGGCTCTTAAAATCCAAGTAATAGGTTTGACATGTACACCCTAGATTTTTTGCAACAAAGAAACCCCAATTTCTCTGTGAAAAATATTTGAATATTAAAATCTCAATTTCTAGAGCTCGGTTTGATGTGAAATTTTAGAGGTACATTGTAGAGGAAAAACCTATATAAAAAAGTTTGTTTCATTGAAAACTAAGGTCCCGAACCCCACTTTCCAAAAATAGTAAGTTTATGCAAAAATTGGTTTTGACAAAAGGGGGTGCATGAAAGTGGTCTAGAGGAACACTCTCAGTGGGTAGAGCTGAAAAAGGTAAAAAGTTGTCACTTAAAAAAATATTAAGTTTCCTCTATGGGAACTTGCTATGGTTATTAATCCATCTCAAAGAACAATTTTAGTAGAAGAGGTGTGCACAGGGGCAATAAAAAAAAGCTAACTTTACTAATTGAGGTCAAAAAAAGGTGAAATTTGACACTTACTAAAAATAGTAAGTCCCCTCATCATGACCTAAGAAGTATTTCAGAAGACAAGAAATTTAAATTCATAGAATGGGTCTTCGTCACTGTCAAAAAGGTTGTACTAATATGTTTTCATGGATTTCTTTCTCGGTGTCTATAGGATATCTCAACAGTGTCTTTCAACACTCATCTTATGGACCAAATGGTATGTAGATCATGTGCAAAGAGGAGTGTGTAATCATCATCATCAAAATTTTCAAGTTATAATCCATTAGAACTTTCAAATCAGCAAGGAAGTGTTGCAAAAGGTCATTGTAGGGGTCAGTTTTCATTCTTAGCTTCTTTAGAGTGGACCTCCATGAGCAAAACCCATGGTCATCCAACTAATCATTCAACAAATGTTTCTTAATACTAAATTCAAAGCATCCATGAATCATTTGAAGGAGGTTTCTCAGGATGTAAATAGTTTGAGGATGTATAGTTCACTTCATTGGAGCATTTCATCAGATCACCTGACAAGGATCAATGGACTTCATCATAACGTTTTCTTAATTATCAGAATGTCCTCTATCTATTATTTATTTCTCTTCTCTTCCCCCCTTTCTCTATCTCTCTTAATTTTCTAATTCCTCATTGGGGTTTCACTTTATCATAATGCCTTATTTTTGTAATTAAAAAGTAACTTTAATGTAATAAATCACCTTTTCTTTATAATAAGGGACTTAATATTTTCTGCATATGAAAATTCATTGGTGGTAGGAAAATATTAATATTCTCTTTATATAAATTGTAAAGGAATCCATTTTCCAAAGGGCTTGCCATTTGTGTGAGTTCATGAGAAGGTGATCCTTTTGAAGAAACACAGAGATAGATAATTCTTATACTTCCCACTTTTTCATTCTTCCATTCTTGTCATGTACAATTTCTACTCAAGAATTAATATAAGAAGGATTTTATAACCTTTTTTAATTAGGGGATTTACTGATACTTTTGCTCATAAATCCTAATTGGTCATGTTGTCATTTGCAGGGTTTTTTTCTTCTTATTTATGTGTGTAGGAACTTTCTAATTAATGGGTGTAGGAATATAATTTTCTACCTATAACATTAATCCCACTCCATTTTTCTCACTCCCTTTCCTACTCTCTTAAATAAAGTCTTCCCTAATATGCAACTACTATATTTTTTCACAAGGTTAATGGAGTTCCTCTATTGAATTCCTAGCTAAAATGCCACCACAGAAACTAAATTCATGCACATGTAAACATGGATCCACACCATTCAAGTAGAGGGATTTAGATTCCCAAAGCATTGGAAAGAAGTCCATGGATTTTTCCACCCAAAATTTTTTCTCACCAATAGTATTTTGTGTCCACAATAGGGAAAACTTGGTAGCATCTACACCCAAAATACAACCTCAAGAAAATATTTAAAAATTAAATATTAAAAAGAGAGAGAGAGATAATTGAAGGAAGTCCCTTGCCAAAAGACATGTTGTTGATTCTCAGAAGTGAAATTTTGTATTCCATATTGTCCTTTTATATTCCCATCATAGGTTTTGAGCCCCAGAGAAGACTAAGTACCCAAGGTGCAAAGGGTTTTTTCATGTGCCAGCAACATAAAAAGGCTCACATAGAAGTAACTTCAGAAAGGGTGCAGAGGTTCGCACCTAGACAAAACAAGCTCAATACTTAGTTATATTTTGCACCACTGTTAGAGTTACAATAAGGTACATGTGGAGATGTAACTAGATCTGATTGATGATAAGGCTAAAACATAGAGACTTGTAGCCTAAGGAAAGCATATTCTAGGATATGGTTATCATGATGATATTAATAAATGTAAAGTAGAGTTATTTATGGTTTAGCTAGTACTTACATGTTTAGGGTACTTTATTATCATGGGGTATGATGATAGTTGACATGCAGTTTGATCTTGATTGATGAATAAGTGGTGAAGGGAAGATTAATACCAGTCTCTTGATATGTATTGATTTACACAGAAACATGGAGAGTGAGAATGGATGTGTGCAAGAGAATAGAGAGAATGGATTTGTGAAAGGTAGTAGAGAGAGAATGGAGTGAAATGTGTGGGAATGTTTCATCTAATGGGATACTACAAAACATAAGAAATTTTTGCGTGGCCATAAATGAATTCAATGAAACATGATATATACCTGATGCTACTCACTTACCAATATTGATACCATTAGAAGTTACAACAACATTCCCACAAGGCCTTGGAAGTTGATTTATGGGCTCAGGCCATGAGAAGTGTTGATACTAGGGTAAGATCCTTTTTGGAGGCACATATTGCTTCCATGTCAAAGCAACTTGAGAAATTTTATGTGAATTCAGCACATGATACTCATAGTGGATGTTGGTGTATATATTGTGAAGTAAAAGGACACACCAAGGATAGTTTCCCTTGAAAGTAGGTGCACGGCATATCATTGGATTGTGATATTTTTCACGAGGATCATGATCCAAGTATATTCCCTTTACATTACAACACGTGATCCATAAGAATGTGTCTTGCTATTGTAATATTTGTACATCTACTACTCATGATACCAAGGACTATTGGTTTATAGACCATATTTGTGATACAATTGATACAGGTGTGTGCCAGACCAACATTATGAGTAGTTCTAAAAGTAAGGGGCACCAACATGAAGGCCATGAAGATGCTGGAGGAAGGGGAAGAATATTTCATAGAGGATTCAGAGGCCATGGTGGTCATGGCAGAGGGAGTGAATTCCCCCATGGAACTTGTTCCAATTGTGAATCTATAGACCATTATAAGTGTGAGTGCCTAGATTTACTGCAATTCTCATGGTACAGAAAGAAGCATAAGTATGAGGAGTGTCCTGACTTGTATAATCACATGTGCTAGAACCAGAAGAAGGACAAGGATGTGGGAATGGTTAGTGTGAAATGTGTTGAACCCTTGTCCATGCCTACGGTGACATCTAATCAGAAGTTGGATCTTGTATTAGTAACTACACATGCTAAAGCTATGCGTGCCAGATAAATACTAAATCATAGACCTATCATTACAAGAGAAGAGGTATTGCATATAAAGTATCCTAATTCGACTTATTAGAAGGAGGTTTATTAGGAGACTACGGAGGTAATTAGGAGCTTGTAAGGAGAGATCCAGTGCTTGAAATAGGATTCACGGAAGTTATAACATGTGAATAATGTTGAGATCCCTCAGAAGGATGTTGATGATGTCAAATAGGTATGTAAGATGTTGCACCATGAAAATATAATTCCCTTGTTAGGAGAATGGTTGAGAGGAAGGTACCATGCATTGAATGTGAGTGTGAGGGGAAGATCTTACATGCTAATTTTCCCCCTCATAGTCTTGATTATGATAAGGATGTCACGTTGAATGTGGTAGTTGATTTATGGCTTCTGAGTAACATACAAATTAACATAGGTGTAGAGGTTAATGTTCTTACTCTGGATGTGTGGAATCATATGGGGAGACCACCATTGTAGTTATCTTCAAATGTGTTATACATGGCAAATAGAACTAAATCTATGCCCATCAGAGTCTTAAAGGATACTTCCATAACCATTCAAGGGGCCAAGTTTAGTGGGGACTTTGAAGTCTTAGTGTTTTACGAGGCAGATAGTTTTCTAGATTTATTTAGATTCCCTTGGTGTTATGTGAATAATGTTTATTTTTGTTTCAACAAGGGATACATCAGCTTTGATAATAAGGAGCACCTAATTATTACACTCATATATGGGAGTTATGCACCTTATGTTGATCCTTTGGGAGAAGAAGACATAGATATAATTTATGTGCGGACCATCAGAGATCTAGAGGTTATTGAACCATTAAGAGAAGGATTCATTCAGTAGTATGATGCTCATTCGTTGACTGATACGACTAGCATTGCATGTGATAATTAGGCACATGGGACTTATGAGTTGGTTGGGAGAGAATTAAAGGGAACTATGACTCGTGTTTTCAAGGTGCATTTAGTTAGGCATCTGGGAGGAAGACAGTTACCAAGTTCCACTAGAGAAGGTAACCCTGAAGTCTTTTTACACACTATGGAAGTCCAGTGGACATCTGAAGTAGAACGGAGGAATATTCTTATTTATACCTTGTGTGGGATAGCTTCAAATAGGTGGATGATTCATTAGGACAATCTTATAGAGTGGCGCGAGGTAAGAATCATGTTCTCTATTATATTTCTTTGAACCAATGCACCTTGAAAGATATGTGACTATCATGGGAAGGAATCAACCTTGTACCATGTTAAGGAATGTGAGAAAGCTTTTATGGAAGTCCCGGAAGATTTACCTCCATCACTCTGGGTACATAATTTCTATTCCACCTTTCAGGGTTATGGACGTGAATGGTACTTCTATTCCGAGTTACGTTTTCAGAAAGGAAACTGATATTACTTAATAGAATGTATTATTTATAGTTTTGAGTATCTATCTTCTAAACCATCAATGAATGAAGATTTTCAGGTATTCAACCACCTTACTCTAGGAGATAGTGCCAAATCTAAGGACCTCATCCTATATTTTTTAGGGGATCTTGATTTGGAGGTGCACTTTGAGGAAGGAGAATAAATGTATGAAGTACAGTTTGAGCACACCTACCTAGAAAAAGAGAAAGGAAAAATGGTGTACCTAATAGAAGATGAACAAATAGAGAACCTTGATGTTGGTCATACAGAAGGTACACGTGACATCTTGGATAGTGTGGATGAGAAGGCATGTTCCTACCATGATTTGTTAAAGATAAAGAAGTTCAATATTGGCACATAAGTAGAACCAAAAGAAGCAACCATTGGGGATTACTAGACAGAACAGGAGGTTTCAAATATAATTGAGCTACTGCATGACTTCCAATCTTTTTTCCCTCTTGGATACCATGAATTGAAAGGGGTTCGTCACTCATTAGGAGAGGTGTGGATTACTTTGAAGGAAGGTGCGCACCCGATTAGGAAAAGGCCTTATAGGATGAATCAAAATCTGTGTATGAAGTTGAAAGAAGAGAATGATAAAATTTTGGAATTCAAGATCATTGAATCCATTAAGGATTCTGAATGGGTGAGCCCAATGGTGATTAGTATCAAGAAAGATGAAAGGATATGAATCTGTGTAGACTATATATATTTGAATGTTGCATGTGTTATAGATCATTTTCCAATGCCTTTTACTAAATAAATCTTGGAGGGTGTAGCTGGGCGTGAAATTTACTCTTTTACAAGTGGATTATTAGGGTATCACTAGGTAAGGATCACAAAATAAGACTGGGAGAAGACTACTTTCACCACTAAATGGGGAAGGTTTTCTTACACGGTTATGCCCTTTGGGCTTAAGAATGCACCTGTTGTATTCTTACACATTGTGGTGAAAGCACTTCAAGAATTTATTCATAAGTTCTTACAAGTCTACCTGGATAATTGCATAGTGTATGGATTCGTGCAAGATCATTGTGACAGCTTGAGATTGATATTTGAGAGGTGAAAATAGTTAATTATCTCTATAAACATTAATAAATGTGTCTTTACTACTCCTTTTGGCACATTGTTAGGTCATATTATTTGTAAGGAAGGTTTATTGGTGGATCCTTCCAAGTTTTTTGTTATTCTGGGTTTGGGGGAGCCTACCAATCAAAGCACAGTACATGGATTTTTGAGGCATATGGGTTACTACAAAAAATTCATCAAATTTTATTCCAAGATCATGATGCCCTTGGAATAACTATTAAGGCATAAGGGAATATTTCACTGGGATGAGGCACAACAAGTGGATTTTGATACATTAAAGGAGAAGCTTACTACTGTGCCCATTTTATGATTTCCCTCTTGGGAAAAACCATTTCATGTGCATTCGGATGCATTAGGTATAACAATTGGAGTAGTTCTAGCACAACCTAGAGAAGGGATTATTGATCACCCTTTGTGTTTTGCAAGCAGGAAGCTAACTCTAACTGAGTAGAATTACACAATAATGGAGTGTGAAGCATTGTCTATGATTTATGCATTGCATAATTTTAGGTAGTAATTGTTGGCTGCTATGTTTATCTTTTAAACAAATCACATGACACTTAATTATTTTCTAAAACATCCTATTTTACAGGGGAAGATTTATTGTTAGGTCTTGTTATTTCAGGAATTTGACTTTATAGTAGTCGTAAATTCAGGAAAGAGTAGTTTAGGACCTGACCATATTTTAAGAATTGATTCAGGTGAGGACGTGCCCTCTGATTACAATTATGGATGTATAGTTTTTTAGATTACAATGCGCGCCTTCTTATTTGGAGTATATTGTTGTCTTTTATCAAATAGGTGTGGAACATGATGAAATGAAGAATAAAGAAAAGAAAAAACTTTCCATTTTTTCCATGCCTTAAATGTTGATTAGTGGAGATCTATGGAAACTTGGCTGGGATGAGGTTCTGCACCCGTGCGTACTTGAACATGAGAAAATGGGTATTATGGACGAAGCTCATGATGGGATTGTTGGTGGACACTATACAAAGATGAGTAACTACACACAAGATTTTGATGGATGGGTTATGGTGGGAAACATTGTACAATCATTGCCAAGAATATGTTAAGGATTGTGATCATTTCTAACACCTCGGGAAGCTTGGGTATAGAGATGAAATGTTGTTGAGGCCTATCGCAAGTGTGAAACCCTTTGAAAAATGGGAAATTGACATCATGGGCCATATTTCCCCACCAACGCATAGGATAGGGTTGTGCTACATCATTACTTGTATAGATTATCTTACACAGTGGGGGGAAGCAACACCTATGAAGGATTGAACTGTAGCTACTGCAGCAAGGTTTCTTTTGGAGAATATCACAAGTAGGTATGGGTGTCCATTGAGTTTAACAAGTGATAGGGGTACTCATTTCTTGAATGAGACTGTTAGGATAGTATTGGTGGAGTTTATGGTATGCCATCATAATACTATAATCTATTACCCATAAGTTAATGGCACTGTTGAATCTTTCAATAAGATTTTGAGCCGTACATTGACAAAGATCTATGATGTTGGAAGGAAGGATTGGGATGATAAATTCTCTGTTGTACTTTTGTCTTATAGAAAAAATTACAAGCGAATAAACAAAACAACACCCTTTCAGTTGGTGTTTGGTACCAAGGCTATTTTATCAATTGAAATTATGATACCATCCCTATGTATTGTGCACGTAGGAGGATTGGCTGATGAGCAAGCACTTGAAGAGCACATAGACAAACTGATGTAGCTGGATGAGAGGCGCACCATAGCCTGATGGAACTAGAAGATAGAGAAAGCAAGACAGAAGGCTTGACATGGTCAACATATTAAAAAAATAATCTGGAGGTGGGACAGATGGTGCTTCTATATGATTACAAGTTTTTGTGCCACCCTTAGAAGTTCCAAGTGCATTGGTTAGGACCATATGTTGTGACCTATATACGTGCCTCATTAATTTTAAAGTTAAAATGTTTAGATGGCACGCAGTTCCCTAGTGTCTTTAATGGGAGTAGGTTGAATCCCTACTATAAATAAGTCTTGTTGGTGTTTGTAATAAGGTAGTGTTATCATTTATCTTAGGTTTACCTTTAATGCATTTTCCTTTATATGTGTTTCCTTTCATCATCTCTATGCTTTTTGTTTTTATTATTGTGTTGTGTTGTACATTGGTGTACCTGTAGCTAATTACATTATAAGTGATTCCATACCTAGAGGACCACGCATACCTTTAGTGTGGGGTGGATTAGAGTATAGCGTGGAAAATTGTTGGCACGTTTCTAAGGGGGGTTGATCTGACTGAAGACTCATTTGGGGATATTGGCATAAGGTAGAAAAATGGTTTGTGATATGTGAGAGGTTTTCTGAGATAATTTGAGATGATTGAAGACCACGTTGGAGAGAAAAATAGATCTTTCACTATAACATGAGGTAGGTAGAGGCTTGGGAAATTACTTACTAGATGGATTAGAGGTTAAGTACTTCGTGATAGTAAGGTGTGTGAAGGAGGTCTATAGAAGTAAAGTAATGTTAACATGCTAGAAGGTTATGATTGTAGTGCATGAGGTGAAGTGAAAGTTTAATTAAGTAGAAAAAGGTACTTTATTAAAAAGTAACATTAATGTGTGGGTCAAAAGGATGGTGAGGTCTTGATAAAAGTATAAATAGGGGGTGAGGGTAGTCATTTTAACTATCTTGCCTTTAGAAATTTTTGTGATCCTAGGATATTGAAGTGTGATGAGGGTGTCATATATAAGTGAAGTACTTTTTATGAACCAATGGCATTGTGTGAACTATAACGAGACCTTGCGGAGTGGCAAGTGGACCAGAAAATGAGGCTGGATGGGGTTGCATAGGAGTGAATCTATCAATGTTGGAGAGCTCAGCCATAAAATCATAATTTGAACACCTTGGGAATGAAGTGAAGAAATGAGAATGGTACCAAGGAAGGAACGAACCAAGAGACTAGTGGTGGAGAAAGAGGATCCCATTGAGATATACTCAGAAATGCAGTACCCCTTAGGTGTAATCAAAGTAGAGAAGTGGAGTTCAAAGTTATATAGGTGCAAAATTAGTGAGTTCAACAATAGAATAAAAGAACACAAAAAGGATATGAGGGTAGATCTGGTTAGCGATGCCCCAGGGGTCAACGAGATTGGAAACCCTAGGGTTGACGACTCGTTGAAATAAGAATTGGAAAAAATTGGAGTCTTGGAACTTTGGGAACTTCCCTTCTTCGCTAAACCTACCCCTCTTTTCCAGTGTTTAATGTTACAGGTTCCTGTGGACATTTTCTTCTTTGTAAGGAGAAGGATGAGGATTACAGGCTAGCTGATAAGGAATTTGATAGGCCTACGAAACATTGGAAAGGATATGGCACTCGACCTATGCACCAAAGAAAATATTTAAGAAGTGGAAAAGTAGTTGAACTATGAGAAGGGAGGAAGGGCTCAGGTCATTAAAAATCTGAATGACCTAACATTAAGGGTTGCATCCCAACTTATTAGCTGTAAAATGGGCACATCAGTGTGGTAGATGGATATAAATAGAAGATACCTATACATTTCATATAGAGTTTCAAAGTGAGCACACTCTAATTTCATGTAATTCATTACGAAGAGTATCATAGATGAATCACAAGTGCAGAATGAAATTAGAGCAAAGATCCCCTGGGGGCCCATCCTACTATTAATCATATTTTAGGAAATTGGCATCCCCAATGGACCATACGGGAACATGTGGGTTTACCCAATAGCGTATTCATCTCTTATGGTGTAATTTTTATAATTTCACTTGTGATGGCTCCATCATGAATGCCTCTAAGGCTCAGATGAACAAGTGGTATGAGAGACTTTTCACAACCTTTGAGAATGAGTGGCATATTCTACCCAAATTTCCAACAATTATAGGGGACCAGGTGAATTTTGCAGTTATGCAACACTTCAGCTTGGAAATTTTTAAAATAGCCAATGGAGAAATGGGACCGTGGTGCAAACTTCTATTTGTATTAACTATGGAATATTTGAAGTGTGACATAAATCGGGTGAAAGATGCATATAATTTAACCATTGATGCTGAAAAAGTTTAATCTAATGCTCGCATTCTTTGTGTGACATATAAGTATGATGCGAGACCAGATTATGTCGAAGTCTTGGAACCAAAATTCCTAGATCTACATCTACAGATCAATGTCACTATCAAGGGTTTCATCCACTAAGTGTTCATGTAGCTACATCCTAAGATGCATGGAGGGATCTAATTTGATGTTATTGACTCCACCTTTCCAAGGCCAAGAGAGGAACCGATCTAACCTATGAGAGTGTTCTAGGCCGAAGAAGAAGAAGAAGAAGAAGAAGAAGAAGGAAAAGGAAGTGAGGAAAAATTGGACACTTCCTAAAAAAGGAAGTATGATTCATGCCAGAATGGTAGTGGGGATGCGGGTACATTACAAAAAGGTAGCGCCGAGGATTCACAATCAAAGTGTGAAGAAGATAAGCAACCTAAGGAAGAAGAGCCAAAGAAGAAAAATTCTAAGGTACATGATGTCTCGAGTTTTACAATAGAGATAGGATCAGAGGAGGATAACACCATATTAAAAGAGGAACTTGAGGAAGAGATTGAAGAGGAGGAGAAGAGAATGGCTGAGATGGAGCTAATGTAGCAGTAGATGCACGTGTAAAGGAAAAGAGACCTACTACAGAGGGGCCTGTGAAGATTCCAGTGTAAGGAAATCCACCCATACAACCCACCAAGCTAGAAGAGGAGAATAAGGGAGACTCATTTATCATTTAGGAAGATAAGGGGTTTGCTACAGGTATAAGCACCCCAAGGAAGCAACGCTCTAAGAACAAGGTGGAAAGGAAGAAGTGGACACCTAGGTCCCCTCTTATGGACTTTGTGGATGATCTCGCAAAGGTGTTGTGTGTACAGTTCTAGAGCACCCTTTCCTTAAAGAAGTTATAAGCTTGGGATATCTTAGACCAAGATGGGGACATGATAAGGAAAAATAAGATGATAAGTTGGAATATGCATTTTCATGCAGAGAAGCCTAAGTTCAAGGTCATTGATCAAGTGATCAACACCATCCATTTGAAGAAGAAGAAAGGGGAAACTTATAAAGTGGTGGTCCCAAGCCACCTCACATATGATAAAGCATGCAATGCACTGCAAAAGATGTCCTCAAAAGTTGTAAGACTTATTCAAACTTTTGTCACAAATCGAAAAGGGAAGGAGAAAGAGATAGAAATACTACAAAAAGGTTTCAAGGTTGAGAAATTGTAGACTAAAAAAACATATGATCGAGTTGGTGCCTTGGTCAAGAAGGTCTTACAACAATGTCTAGATTTGATGAGCCAAGCTCGGACATATTATAATGATGAAAAGGATTACTTAGAGGACTTGGTGAGGATGTTTCTAGTAAAAACTAAGTATGGCATGGGACCCACAGTTGAGGAGCTTTCAAAGGAGAAAGAGAACAATAAGATTTATGTTGAGGCCCAAATTACTGATTTGGAGGACTTTCTCACTTAACTCAAGGAGGAAAACGTATTAGTAGATAGGGGCTTCAATAGTTGTTGGAAGTACGAGCCCATTATTTATGTGTGCATTACAGATGAAGAGGACATCCTCAATTCCTTGCTAGAGAATTTCTAGATGAATAATATTGAGCATGCCCAATTGATAATTGACACTACAGTACAGAAGGATAAGAGAAAAACCAAATGTTAAAAACTAGAATTTTGGGTTGGTGAACTCCAAGATTCTATCACAGAACGTATAGATGAGTTTGAGGGAGTTTACATGGAATTGGTGGTGATCATAGAGGAACTCAAGGGGGATTTTGAAGAGATTACACTAGACTAAGTACCCAGCATAGTGGAGGAAGCACTTGGAAAATATATGGCCGAAATGGAAGGATGGAAGAAATTAAAGGGGAAATAGATGCAGAGTTTCCTGAAATCCTCCAGTTAAGAATTTAGACTATTGAAACATACATCATTTTTTCCTTAGCCAATTTTTTGATCAATGAGGTTTTGGTTCAAGGAGTTTGAATAATTTTCAAGGATGGAAATCAAACTAGTGTGGGGTAATGTTAATCCCCAAAGAAGACTAAGTACCTAAGGTGTGAAGGGTTTTCTCACACACCAGTAAGGTGCAAAGGATCGTTCGGAAGTAACTTCATGAAGGGTGTGGAGGTTCATGCCTATACAAAATAGGCTTGTGACTTATTCACATTTTATACCATAGTTAGAGTTGCAATAAGGGACACATGGAGATGTGGCCAGATTTGATTTCTGATAAGGCTAAAAATATAGAGACTTGTAGCTCAAGGAAATCATATTCCAGGATATGGTTATTATGATGAGATTAAGAGATGTAAATTAGAGTTATTTATGATTTAGTTGGTACTTTCATGTTTAGGGTACTTGAGTATGGTGCGGTATGATGACATTTGGCATGTGGTTTTCTCTTGAATGATGAATAGGAAGTGAAGGGAATATTCCTACCACACTCTTGATATGTATTGATTTTCACAAAAAATAGGGAGAGAGAGAGAGAGAGAGAGAGAATGGATGTGTGAATTTATGTGTGCAAGGGAATAGAGAGAGTAAGGAGTGAAATGTGTGGGAATTCTGTTGTAACTTCTAGAGTAGAGTAATTTGTAGGATTAGAATTTTTTTGATGTATCTAGTCTGGTTTATGGATATTATCATGTATTTGGCTACTGTAACAATGTAGGGTTAATATAATGGTGGTGTTATGAATATCAATGCTTAATGGATCTAAGTGTTTATGTTCTTTATTTTTTCATGGTTCAGATCTGATTCCTGTATGTTTTAATTAATATTCATAGTCATAATATGGATCATTTAAGCTTGGATATAGTTTATTTATCTCTGTTATAATACGTATGCATTTATTTTTGTGCATTTCTCTGTCATCCATGGTAATATTCTTGACAAGTCTCGCATGGAATAGGGTCTTGGAGCCTTGGCACACCTTGGGTTAGCACCCAGGTTAGGATGGGTGATATTCCGGCGTGCTTGGGAATTAAATTATTATGAAAAGTGACTACAGTAGGATTTTCCAAAAGATGACTAAAGGAAGATATACTAGGTTTAGGAGGTTGAGAGGTGTTGTTGATTCCAAATTCGAGGATTTACAAAATCAACAAGAAATAAAAAAGAGATAATCCCTACTATTTTTCTCAAGACTTGTCCCCATCTGAGTCTTAAAGTATTTCACCTAGTAATCCCATCAAAACTCTTGTTAATAGCCCACCTTAAAATTCTCCCATTTTTCAACCACCATTGACCATTGAGTTCCAAAGTGAGGAAAAATGAGAACCAAAAGAAGGATTTTAGGAAGAATTCATAGAAGCAAGAGTCAAAGCAGAAACAATAAGAAAAATGGTAGAAAAAGGAAAAAATAACTCAACCCGTTGTTCCATGGGGAAGAAATATAGGCCCACTTTCTCTTGCACCCGCTCTCCACAATATACCAATAGGTTCCCGCAAGAAATTTCCAAATTTCAAAGGTGACGACACATAAATTCCTGAAGAACACATCGTCACTTTCACCACATCATGTGGGACTCTTGGAGTTGAACATGAAGATGTTGCCATAAGGTTATTCATGGAATCTCTCCAAGAGAAATAAGTAGAATGGTTCTACCTCCTACCTGTCAGATCAATCACTTGTTTGGAAGACATAAAAACCAAGTTTACAGAAAGATTCAATTTTATTTAGAACTATCAAGATATTCTCATTCAATTGGAAAAAATATGGAAAGAAGAAATTGAAACTATGAGAGACTTCATGTCCCATTTCGACTGGTTACTCCGTAGTATACCAAAAGATAATTTTCCATCTGAAAACAATATCAAAATATTCTTCATTAATGCTCAATCACCAAAGGTAGGATTTTTCCTACGAAGGGTCCAACCAAGGAATATAATATAAGTGAAAAGGATGGCCATTGAATTTGATGATGACATCATCTTATTTGGGAAGATAAAAATTTAGCATTTAAAAGATGAAAAAATGGATCCACTCTTGTATAAATTGGCAAAAACAATGGCATCATTGAAAAGGAAACTTTTTGAGTAAGTATCTCCTCAAATAAATGACATAAATAAAATTGCAAGATCACCCCGAAGGCTTGCATTCATATCTTATACCCTTAGACCAATATTCTAATCCCATGCATGTCGGCCTATCACCCAGCGGGCACTAGGCACTCACCCATGACACATGTAGGTGCTAATTCTCTCCTTTATGTGAGTCTTATGAGAATACATCATCTTATAACAGATATTCAAATGGAAATGAGCAGAAAGAACCATGCCATTTTCTAGAATGAGTTGTTGTCTTATTGCATCCAGAAAAAAGAAATAATAAGCAGTATAAGGAAATGGTTCATACAGAAAGGAAATACAAAAGTAGTATACTTCCAAACATAGATGATTTATAATAGAGCATTGTATTCATGTTAACAGATTCAATAACCACATTACAATCCCTTGAGGTCATGGCAGATCCTCGTCTAACTGTGCAGAGAAAAGTCATGAATTAGAACCATATTATGCTCATCATATTACAAAGAAGAATAAAAACCCATCCCCTAAGTTTTCCATCACTTAAAAAGTTCTTCTAATCCCTAACACATAACATCCCCATTCAGTTTTTGCAAGGATTCACCTCTCTTTTCTCTCCTCCGCACTCTCCACACACACACACACACACACACACACACACACACACACACACACACACACACACACACACACACACACACACACACACACACACACACACACAATATATATATATATATATATATATATATATATATATCTTCTATCAGATGCTTGTATTTATAACCTTAGCGCCCACTGACATGCCGTTCACAAGTTATAGATTGGCCACCAAGTGTCAAGGTGGTCCTTCATGAGAGCATGCCTTCTAAGATCTGAGCTCTCCACTCCTTGCAATTATTTATTCTGGAACCTTCCATTCCATTCCTATAATATTCCTTTTTTAACCCCACAGTCGCCACGCTAGCACCTTATCCACAAGGGTCATGCTTTTCTCATGTGCTACTTGGGATGTCGAATGCAGCCAAGTACAAAACCTATTTTTCCTTACGCACACATGTTGTATGTTCTGCAAAACCCTTCCATAACCCTTCTATACATGCCTTTAACCTGTGTTCCCTTATTCAACTAGGTCCCACACATCCACGCACCCTCCTATACTTATCTGATATTTTGGGGGCCAACATCACCCCACACTACGCCTGTTCTCCGTCCTTGGAAACACTTTTCAATAAAGAAATAAAGAATGGTGGATCCTTACAAATAGTTGGAATGGAAGAATAAAGGAATGAAGGAATGGGGAAAATAATGAAAGAATGGGGAACTTGTTTACTTTTGGAGGAGGAGAAGGAAATCCTTCCCTAATTTTGCTTCTAACTTTCCCCAAGTGTCAACCTCGTTTTGAGCTTACTGATAGAGGTCACCCACCAGGGTGCTTACTTCTTCAAAACTCAGCTCCTCTCCCTTAGCACTCATTATCTCTATGATCTCCTTAAGTTTTTTTCCCAAATCCTCGAGCATGTCCATCCTCTGAGTGATTTGGGGGTACAATTCCTTCAACTAGTTCTTGATTGAGCTCTACAAGGTCGCAATGGCCTTTGATTTCTTTTCCACTCGGCTAATATTTTTTCTCAATCATCCTTGTTCCATTTGTTCTTTTTTTAGAAATCATTGAGTTTCACTTCATGGGTAGTAACCAAGATACTTTACACTCTATCCCTATCTGTGTAGTTATCATAGGTAGCATCAGTAATTTACATAGCAAATTTTACATCAACGAGGATTTTGTTATACTGAGCAACAATTTCCAAAACCTTCTTCTTATTCTCTTTTTCTTGGTGTGCCAACACCTCTTCTATGGATTCTAAGGAAAGTGGCCACCTCTCCATAGTGACTATGCGGGTCAAGTCCTCTAGGAATTGCAAGGATTATCCATACTTTTACGCGGGTGGTGTTAACTTTGAATTCTTTAAGACAATGCCATCCGTGATCATCTCTGTCTTCTTGTATGCCTCGCACACCCTTGCCTTCTCATCCTTCAACTCATGCCTTAACTAAGCACTGATTAGTTCCTCCTAATTCAGGTCCTTATTTTTCTCAAGGAGCTCTTCCTCCTTTTTCTCCAACTCTGCCTCCAAGAACTTCACCCTATCATTTCTTTTGAAGAGCCTAGCTTCAACCTCAACTTAAAAAATTTTGAGCATGTTGCATAATTTCTCATCTAATAATTTTTGGGCATTTACTAAGGGTTTTAATCCCTTTTTTTGGTACCTTCAACAATTCTCCTTGGCTTACTTCAAATTTGGGATCATAAATGTGAAACTCAAATTCCCATGATAGCATTTTCCTTGTCCGAGGGTATTCACCTTCCTCTTCAAATTATGTAATGGCTAAGAGTTGTTCCGTTAGCACAGTGCTCTAGAAGCATGCACCCAAAACCTTGTTCAAATCATCAATGTATCCCATTCTTTGACCTTGTGTTGCTTCTATGATCTTTCTCCCTATGTGTGTGGCCCTTGGAAATCTTACAACAAAACTAGGATCTCCTCCTATGATGCCATATTCTTTTCCTATGCTTTCCTCCTCAACTTCCTCCAGCACCACATTCGAGTTGCATTCAAACTCTTGTTCTACCAGATCCTTGATGATTTTTGCCACTTCTTTTTCTACATCCTTTTCTATATGTTCCTTCATGAGGCTTGGGGTCCTTTGATCTTTTTTATTTTCTTCCCCACCTACCCCCTTACCTTGGGCCTCAGTTTCTTCTTCGTATTCCTTCTCCTCATCTTCTTCATTATACTCCTCATCCCCTTCTTCATCAAAATCATGTATCTCATCAACTTGATGGTCTTCACCTCCCTCTAGCTCATCATCATCATCCTTGTCACTGATGTAGGCCTCTATATTCTCCATCTCTTCTGAATCTGCCTCATCAGTCACCTTTTTCTTCTTCATTACTGGGGAGTCCTAGTACAGGAGATTCTTCCTTTTCCTTCTCTTTGACAGGTGATGTATTCCTTGGCAATTCCTCCTGGGTGAGGGGATCTTCATGATCCAGTGCCTCTTCTTCTGGGGTCTTCACTTTGATAAGATATTTCTTTCTCTGTGCATAATTACTAGGCTTAGCGCTTACTTCCGGCACACTCATCATTTATGTGGTTTAAACACTTGGTTCCTTCTACACCTCTTCTCTTTCTCTCTTCCTATGCATGGCCTCCTTCCTTCATGTATGGTCTTTAGGGATGGAGACATCATTCTCTAATTAAGCACCTTTTTCAAATTTTGGCCCTATGTGCAGATACACCCTTGTTGTGGTCCTTCCTACAATCGGAAGCGTTAAAGGCTTCATCATCTATAACTCATGGGAGACATATCTCTCCACGTATGTGTGATTCTTTGGGTAGATGAGCTTCTGGTGTATCTCACAATGGTCTATATCTACCTCAGTAAGGTCGAACCTTAGTCTCTTAGCCTCCTTGAACCGATTAACTTTGGCTTGAAAGTATTGTGTGGTGAAGGAGAAGGGTAGCTTGCACCATGGACTCATATTCCCATCTGTTAATTTAAATCTACCAATGTAGAAGTGTTGGTATACTGCAAACTCTTCCTCTCCATCCACGACTGTTGGAAAATTCTCTAGGATCCTCCACTCACCCTAAATACATCACGCATTTTCTTATACCACTTCTCCAGGCACGCTTTGTGAGTGGTCATCATGGTTTCACAAGTGTACTTTGTAAACCTTTTTACAAGTGAGGGATCCTCTTCTGGATACTCCCAAACAAACTTTTATAGCCCATTGGGCACTCTAATCTCTAAAAATACAATTTTGAGTAGGATTTTACTGAAGAGTATCTTCTGTCCCTCCTGCGCGCTACTTATAATCTCATCTTTGATGAAAGTAGAAAAGTTGTAGATGGTTCCTTCAGATATCTTACAACATACATTTACCCATGCCTTGTTCACTTGTGACCATCGTTCCTGGTCATTGACCTTGGTCACCAATTCAATGACCATCCTCATAATTAGGTTTGGAATCTTGGTGATGTCAAATTATCACGACCCCTTCTTGCATTCATACACGAATACAATCTCCTTGATAGCCTCCTATTCACTCAGATCATCATCTATGCTATCTCCTTCAAAAATGAGGCATGTGAACTTGGATATTATTTGTGGTGTGATGTGCATCTTACGCCCCATAAAGTAAAAGTGATCCTCATGCAAGTGAAACATCAACCATTGGTAAATGTGCTCAGGCTTTCCAAAGTATGGCAACTCATATAGTTGTAATAATTCAGCCTTTTCTAATTTTACCTTCAACTCGTCGTTGTAAATGGGCATATCATTTAATGTCCTCTTGTTAGTTGGTTAGAATAACTCTAGCACCATTTCCCTCTTGGTTGTGCTCTTGCAATGGTTATAATCACTCATGGACATATTTATTAAGTGTGAATCCAATTATTTTCCTAGAAACACCCCATCTGGGTACTTCATCTCTGCATACCATTCTTCATTTGAGATTTTGATGGTAGTAGTCTGCTTTCCCTTTCCCTTTCCCTTGGTTTTCTTCGGTGAAACAATTGGTTTTCAGGGTGCCATATTTTCTAGTTGGACTAAAATTAAATACTCCTTCCTCTTGCTCTACTCTACTACACTGCTCAATCCCAAATCTCACTCCAAAGCTTCAACTCCTGAAATGAATCCTTCTTTCTCTTTACCCTAGCTACCAAACCCTAACTAGGAAACCCTTCCACAAGATGAAACTCTTCACACAACCTTCCTCATGCCCATGTACTCCTTCCTTCTAGTTTGTAGATATACTCTAGATGCACTCTCAAATTTATCAGATTCTCCTTTCTTTGTAAAAAAAATTCTCTGGATGCTCTAGTTCATAAGAGCTTCTTTCACTTTGTAATCACAAGGTAACAAATGAATTTCCCAAACTTATACTTTTAGTTGTTCCTTCTTTTCCAGCATTAAATGTTATACCACCTACTAACGTACTTTAACATTAAATGTAGACTTTTTCCACTAAGCAGAATTTAAGTTCCCTTATCCACACGCTACTTCCTACGCAAAAAACCCTTTACAACCTTCTATCACACCAAAATATAACCCGACCAAATACTCTTATGCGTGTATATACAACGGTGAAGGAACTTCTTATGTCTTTAACATGATTTTTTCCCTCACCTTCCTCATGTTGTTACTACACTCTTCATCCTTTCTGTACGTGGTTTCTACAAATCCTTTTTGACACCATAATCCAATATCCACCGTTTCCTCACTCTTTCGCCACCTTACGCACTTCCTTCTAATGGGCCATTCACCATAACTTCTACTGCCATCTCAACCTTGTATTACAGGCCTATATTTCATATCACTCCACCCCACACTAAAATAGATGCACGGTCCTCTATGCATACACAACCTTGGAAAATTAATGTGGTTACCGATGCACAAGGCAAAAAAACAAAACAAAAATAAAGGAACAAGCAACGAGAAATGGAAACACAAGAAACAAAAAGCATAAAGGGAAATTATAAGATAACTCACAATAATAGCTTATTATAAACACCAAAAAGACTTATTTATAGTAGGGCTTCATCCTCCTCCCACTAAAGTGACCATGTAACCTCGTCCCATCCAATGCTTGTAACTAGAAAGTTCCTAAATCAAGAATGTACGAGATGATGTAGGATCCCAACCAATTTACTTTCAACTTCCTAGGTTGGCACATATACTTGGAATCATACAACAACACCATCTACCCAACCTCAAACTTCTTGTTCTTGATATGATGATCATGTCATGCCTTTTGTCTTGTTTTTTTGTCTTCTGAATCCATCTAGCAAGTGATCACTTTTTCTCTAGTTACATTAACTTATCAATTATTTATTTCATTTCTTTCTCGTTAGCTAACCCTCTTACGCGCACTATACACAGTGATGGTAATATGAATTCCACTATTAAAATAGCCTCTGCACCAAACACCAATTGAAATAGTGTGGCTTTGTTCAACCTTTTATAGGTTGTCCTGTATGGCCATAGAACAACTGATACTTTTTCATCCCAATCTTATCTTCCAAAGTCACAGATCTTAGCCAATGTGTGACTTAGTATCTTGTCAAATTCCTCTGCAATTCCATTTTCTTGAGGATGATAGGGGGTATTCTAGTGATGGGCCACCATAAATTCTGTTAATAGAATCCTATCCATTTCATTGAGAAAGTGTGTACCCCTATCACTTGTTAAACTTAAAGGACAACCATACCTGCTGATTATGTTTTCCCATAAAAACCTAGCAGTTTTTGTTGTAGTGTAATCCTTCGTAAGCATTGTCTCTACCCACCGTGTCTAGTAATAAGTGTAAGTGATGATATACCACAAACCAATCCTTCACATGGATGGAACAATTGACTCTACAAATTTGATTGGCCATTTTTCAAATGGTTCAACACTAACTATCGATTGCAAGGGCATTTCATTTCTCTTTCCATGTTTTCCAAGGCTCTGGAAATGGTCACAGGCCTTGCAGAACTTAATATAATCCCTATAGATGGTTTCCCACCAAATGCCTGCTAATAAAATATTCTGTATGGTAGCATTTCCTACATAGTGTCCTCCTACAATCCCACCATGTGCTTCCTCTATAATTTCCATGTGCTCATGCTCTAATATGCATTAGCAAAAAACCTCATCATGACCTAACTTATACAGGTCTCCATTAATCAACATGTAAGGTGTAACACCTATTGTTAATTGATTTCTCTCCAGATCCTTCATCCCTTTCAGTGCCACACCTATTTTTAAGAATATTGCTAAACAGTTATGTGTCTGACATGGTATCCTCAATGCTTTGCACATCTAACCTTAAGTTAATCCTTTATAAGTGGTCAGGTCCTTAATTGCTTTTTCCTATTTTTACAACCATAGTGAACTCAAATTCTTGAAATAATAGGACCGAATGACATATGAGTCCTTATAGAATGGGATTGTTGACTAAGTATTTCAATGTCATGTGTTCTATGTAGAATATGAATTTTATTGCCAATAGATACTTCCTAAACATGTGGAGCATGTAGATCATAGACAATGTTTTGAACTCAGTAGTTGTGTAATTTTATTCTGTTGGTGTCAGTTTTCTACTTGCAAAGCACAAGGTATGATCAACAATTACCTCACCATGTTGTGCTAAAACTACTCCCATAGTTGTTCCTGAGGCATCAACATGCACAAGGAAAGGCTTATCCCAAGAAGGAGAACGTAATATGGGTGCCATGACAAGCTTATCCTTCAAAGTGTCAAATGCCTTCTGTTGCACCTCTCCCTAATGAAAGGAACTCTTGTGTTTTAATAATTCCTCTAAGGGCATGGCAATCTTAGCATACCCCTTGATGAATTTGTTGTAGTACCTCGTATGCCCAAGGAATCAATTCATTGTACTTTGACTAGTAGGCTCCCCTAATCCTACAATAACTGTAACTTTGGGGGGATCCACAAGTAAGCCTTCTTTGCATATAATGTGTTCTAACATGGTTTTAAATGGAGTAGTAAAGACACATTTCTTAGTGTTGAAGAATATCATCAATTGCTGACATCTCTCAAACATCATCCTTAAATTTTCACAATGGTCTTTCACTAATCCATACATAGTCCAGTCATCCAGGAAAACTTGAAGAAACTTCTGGATGAAGTCCTGAAATACTTTTACCATGATACACAAGAACACGGCACGCACATTCTTTAATTCAAAAGGCATAACCATGTAGGAAAAACTTCCCCACTCAGCACCAAAAATTTTATTTCTCTGGTATTCTTTTGCAATCTTGACTTCGTGATACCTTGAGAACCCATCCGTGAAGGAGTAGACTTCACACCTGGCTACTCCCTCAAAAATTTCTTCAATAAAGGGGGTTGGAAAAGGATCAATGAAACATACTGCATTCAAATCCCTGTAGTCAACACATATTCTTATCCTACCATCCTTCTTGATACTGATAACCATTAGGCTTATCCATTCTGATTCTTCCACTACCTCAATGATACCAGATGTTATCATCTTGTGTATTTCTTCCTTGACCCATTTGCACAAATTTGGATTCATCTGACAAGGCCTATTCTGAATCGGGTACACACCTTCCTTCAACTTGATCTTCATCTCTCCCAAGGAATGATGAAAACCTTTGAGTTCATAGCACCCATGAGGAAATAAATCTTGGAACTCGTGCAACATATCAATGACCTTTGAAACTTCTTTTTCTGACCAATAGTCTCTAATGATAACTTCCTTAGGTTATGTCTTCATTCTAATGTTAACCTTTTTTTTTTTCAAGGCCTCATGGTAGGATTGTGCTCGCTCATCAGCGTTTTCTATGACTTCACGCGTACCCTCCGAATGGTTAACATCTAAAGTATCCATCTCTTCTTTGTCTATTACATAGACCATTTTTCCTTTTTCTTTTTCCATGCATGTGCGCTCAAGCTGTACTTCCTCTAGTTCTTCTTCATTGAGGCGTGTCTTCAAATAAGGCTCACCTAGCAACTCTAGTAGCCTATCCTCTACCATAGCACTATCTCCCATTATAAGTAACTTGATTACTTGCAATGCATTATCAACTGATGGCTTGGTACTGCTATACTTGAAATCTTGAATGAGATCAGCCATCAACTTCTAATAATTACCTATTTGACGACGCGTCTCCGAATGAACATACCAAATGCACACACAACCTTGTAAGGTGGAATACAACTTATGCACCCATAACGAAGGAGGTAACACTTCTACACTTCCCATCTAGGCCTTCTCGCATGCTTGGGTATGAAATGAGGTGGTCTCTTTACCATTGTAGTATTGTATGATAGTGGGCATGTTATTCCTAGAGAACCTTACAGAAAATGATATCCTTACCTCATGCCACTCTAGGATGTTCTCTCGATGTGTATCCCACTAGTGCATTGTATTTATAAGTAGGCTATAGTTGAGCATTCCTCTACTCTCGTATTCATTCTTCCACTGAGCCTCCATTTCTCGCAGGAAAATTTCAGGATATGCTCCTCCAGAGTAACTTAGAAACTTATTTCCTCCTAGGTGCCTAACTGAGTGCACATTTGTTACCCTTGTTATATATCCTCTCAACTGTCACAAAATTAACTCATAAGTCCCATGTGCCCAATTTTCACATGCCACACTAGTGGTATCACTCAAGGACTGAGCATATTAAAACATGATGACTCCCTCCATGGGGTGAATTATCTTAGGATATCTAATGGAGCACACATAGATTCTATCAAGAACTTCTTCTCCTAAGGGTTCAGTATAGGGCAATGACTTCCCATCTATCAAAGGAATGACCACCCTTTCTTCCTTGTTCTCAAATCTAATATATCCTTTGTTAAACTGCAGTTCAACATTGTTCTTGTAACACCATGGGCACTTGAGTAAGGTTGGAAATTTGTCAGCCTCGGAGAACACCAAGACTTCAAAGTCTCTAGTGAAGTTGGCCCCTTGGATGGTGATAACTACATCCTTTCAAACTCCAATGGGAATTGCCTTAGTTTTCTTTGTCATGTACAACACATTCGAATATGGTTGCAATGTGGGCCTTCCCATTTGATGCCAGGCATACAAGGTAAGAACATTCACCTCTGCTCCTGCGTCGATGAATATATTACTCAAAAGCCACCCATCAACAACTGCATTAAAAGTAATCTTGTTATCATAGTTGAGGCTATGAGGAGGAAGGTTTGGAAGAAAAACCTACGTTTCACGCTTTGCTCTGGTGTGTGGTACCTTATCTCTCATCCAGTCTCCTAGAAAGGGAATAATATTCTCTTGCCTTAACATTTTACATACTTCCTTGACCTCATTTAGGTCATTCTTTGGAACCTCGAAATCCTTCCTTTTCTCCAACTACCTCGATTTTTTCTTTAGACATTAGATCTCCCCTTACAAACTTTGAATCATGTCCATGGTCTCTTGATACACCTCCTTCTGATGAGCAAGTTCTAAATACTTTCCATGTACCACTTCCTCTATTAAAACTAGTTTCCTTTGTCTTAGTATCTCCCTAGCACACATGGACTCTGCTCATGTCATCACCAACATAGGTTCTAGCCCTAACTCACATTCCACTCTTGGCATCCAATACTAATCGGCCTTCTTGATGCTCACCATTCCATTGCCTTTGTTCTTTTGGTACTGCTGGTTTAGATTCTCATAAAACTCTAGACACTCTTTTTACTTTTGTTTCTTTCCACACCATGTGCATTGTAGTAGATCATGACACTCACATTTTTAATGCTCTGTAGATCCACAATTATAACAGGTTCCTTGTGGGAACTCACTTTGTCCTCCACCGCAGCTACTGCGACCACAAAATCCTCTACAAAAACCTCTTCCACGCGCTCCTCCATCTACACGTCCTTCATAATAATATTCATCATCCTTGGAACCACTTCCAAGGATAATCTAGCACACACCTAGATCAATAGCATCATGGATATGATCAATTGGTCTGTAATCCTTGGTATCATGGGTCATAGAGATACAGATCTTGCAAATAGCAAGAAAAATTCTTGCGGATTGTACGTTGGAGTAGGGGGGAATCTACTTGCATCATGATCCCCATGGAAAATCTCAAAATCTACCATCATAGCACGTACCAAATTCTAAGGGAAAGTATCCTTTGCATGTCCCTCCACTTCGCAGTCTGCACACCAAAGACCACTGTGAACCTCATGTGCTGAGTTTGTAGAAATATTCTCTAACTACTTAGCCATTACAGTTATTTTAGCCTCCAAAAAATGACTAACACCAGTATCAATGCTCCCAATAGCTTCAGTGCATAGGGAAACTTCCAATGCCTTATGTGGGTCTGTGAAAGTCTTTTGCAATAGAGCCCTTCTAAATGGTGTTATCAATCCTCTAAAAAATCATTGAGCATGCTAAGAAGGATGAATGTCATAAGATAGTTTAGATAATATATTATTTAAACGTGCATCATATTCCTACACACTCTCTACCATTCCTTGTTGGATCTCCTTCAAAGAGTTAATTCTCTTTTTCTCAAACTCATGGATATGGAACTCTATTAGGAAGGAGTTCTTCAATGTGGTGTAGTCTACCATTGTTTGATGGGGGTCATACTTCCTATACCAATTATGCGCGCATCCTTGTAATGTTGTTACAAACTAGCTTTCCTTCCTCTCTGGGGTAGTGATCCCCTTCACATGCCATAGTAACTCACACTTTTGTACATGCTCTACATCATCTTCAATACCCCTATAGTCTGGTAAGTGTAAAGACATCTCAAAGAATACTTGGGGAGGTGGTTGGGGTCCTTGTCCTCCCTATCCAAAGCCTTAAATCCCTCTGATGTTTCCTCCTCCACCATATCGACTAGATCCACCAAATCATGTTCCTCTTGACCCACCAGATCCACCTCCTGTAGTTAGAAAAGGACCAGAAGTTTTCATACCTAGTGTTCCCAACATCCCACTAAACTATGCGCCGATGGTTTGTGATATTTTCCTACTTCCAATTATATGTCCCGTGCCACTTCCAAATGTGATACCCAAACCTTGTGTACTTTCACCTTGTCCAAATATTCCTTCAAACATAGGAATGGCTTCCACAGCCATGGATTTTCCAAATGAGAAATTATATCTTCTAGGCACATATCAGTTACTCCCACTGATACCAATTGGCTTAACAATACTTCTCCCTTGATCTAGAAAACCAAGCGCCATGGGTTGGTCACCAAGTGGGTTCAGCATTGACGACTCTTTTTTCTACATGAGATGAACTCTCATTAGAAGTTAAAGGGGCTTCTCTCCCACACTTGCCAATATGTGGTAGCATAGATTGCTTAGGTTCCACTTCCTCTGCATGAACCTCAACTCCTTCCCACAATACATTCCTCCATAGATCCATCACACTTGCAACCTCATGTTGCCTAGTCATCTCCCTTTCACAAGCTTCACTATACTTGAGTCATCACTCCTCCCTTTCCTTCTCAACCATAATGTCTGCCATCTTCCTCCACCCTAGCTTCCTCTCCCAACACTTGGAGAATCTTTTTTGACCATGGGAAATGCTTCTGAACTCAAAGTAATGACCAAGAGCTTCATAGCCAAAGGAATAACACACAAAAATGATCCTCTAGGCTCCCTTAGAAACTCAAACTCAGCAAATTCTGGGAAAGAATACGTAGAAATGGTGTATTCAAGAGTATAAATGGTCAACACTCTCTTCCACCAATGATCAACAACACATGTCCAAGTTAGATCTACATCCTACAACCTATGATATTCATCTTGGGTCCATACACATGATCTATAAAACTAGCTCAATCTAGATGTGTATGTTGAATCCATTCATATAGTTCTGCTAGGAAGTAGCAAAAAAATGTCTCATATAGCTCATGGTATAGGTTATCTTCTACCCATCTACATGCATTGAACTCAGGTTGAGTGCTGAATCTTTGAGAAAACTTGTCCTCCATTCTCTTGAACCATGTTTCAACACTTTCTAAGGTCAAATGCTCTGTCATCACACATTTCAGTGACAAAGATGCATTCCATTTCTCACAACAACTTCAAAAAGAGTTCCTAGCAATGGAACCAAGATGTAGTTATATTTTATACCATTAGACTAATAGTCTAATCCCATGCATGTTGGCCTATCACCCAGCGGGTAATGGGTGCTCATCCAAGGCACACGTGGGCACCAAGTCTTTCCTTTATGTGATTCTTATGAGAATGCATCATCTTATAACATATATTAAAATGGAAATGCTCAGAAAGAACCATGCCATATTCCAGAACAATTTGTTATCTTATTTCATCTAGAAAAGAGAACTAACAAGTATCACAAGGAAATGGTTCATGCAAAAAGGAATAAAATAAGTAGTACACTTCCAAACATAGATGATTTATAACAAATCATTGTATTTGTGTTAACAAATTCAATAACCATATTACAATCCTTTGAGGTCATGACAAATCCTCATCTAACTGTGTAGAGAAATTTCATGCATCAGAGCCATATTATGCTCATCATATTACAAAGAATAATAAAAACCCATCCCCTAATTGTTCCATCGCTTACAGAGTTCTTCTAATCCCTAACCCATAACATCCCCATTCAATTTCTTCAGGGCTTCATCTCTCTTTTCTCTCCTCTGCACTCTCCCCACACACACACACACACACACACACACACACACACACACACACTATATATATATATATATATATATATATATATATCATCTATCAAGTGCTTTTATTTATAACCTTAGCACCCACCACCTTGCCTTTTAGAAGTTACATATCAGTCGCCAAGTGTCAAGGTGGTCCTTCATGGGAACATTCCTTGATATATCCAAGATCTCCACTTCTTTCAATTATGCCTTTTGAAACCTTCCATCGCATGCCTGGAATATTCCCTTTTTGTTCCCATAGTCACCAGGTTGGCACCTTATCCATAAGGGTCATGTTTTTCTCGTGAGATGCCTGGGATGTCAAATGTGGCTAAGTGTAAAACCTATTTTTCCTTTCACACGTGTTGCATATATTTTAGGGCCCAACAAGTCTTGCGTTGGAGGCCTCACCTATCAATGCAAGTCGTAAGATTTAAGAGGATGAAGAAGAGATTGAACAAGAAGGTGTAGATGATGATTTTCTAGAAATTGAGGCAGTAGAGAATGAGATACAAATAATATTTTGTGATTACTTTGTAGGTGATGAATATGAAGACTTAGATACACCCACTTTCTCATATGTTGTGTTCACTCATAATTAGTCTCAAAAGGAAGCCTCTTCCTCTACTAATGTTGCGGAAAAAAAGAGAAAAGATACTCCTGTGGCGACTCCACCAAAAAAATAATCTATCAAGGATCTCAAATTCCACCTTGCATAGAGTCCACATTAGATAAACATGATCTTGTGATAAGTGGGAGGTCACCCACTTTTCCAAGTAAGTCTTCTGATGCTTCTTCTAATTCTAAATCTAAATCTACTCTTGCAAAATATGGTTCTTCAAAAGTTCCTAGTGTACCTTAAAAATAACCTTTGTTCTCCAAATAGCTACCCATACCTCTAAGCCTATCCCAACTCCAAAATAATTGTCTTCATCCCCCTTGTCCACCTCTACTCCTTTTGATTATGTTGAACATGCAAACAAGACTAAGGTGCTGATTTCTAAAACCAAATATCTGTAGCCTCATCCTAAGAAATTTGGCATATCAAGAGTGGTAGTTTAGAACCCAATATTGAGATCCTTATTTCTAAATTACTACTACCAAACCCACCTACGCCTCCATCATAAAACATGCTTGCGCTAAGGGCATCAAATATCGATAAGGTCAACCCTTTCTATGTCTCCCTTCTCATTGGAGAATATATGTTGAACAATTTCATAATAGATTCAGGTTCCTCTGACAACTTGATTCCTTTGAAGGTTTCCAAGGATCTCAAAGTCACCATGACTCATCCCAATGGCTCTTGTTACTCCATGTAGTCAAAATAAATCCTACTTTTCAGAAAGGTAAAAGATGCACAAGTGGCCCTCACCAAATTTCCATACATGAAGATTTCAATAATTATTTTAGTAGCAAATGTTTTGGCCTCATTTGGAATGTTGTTGAGTATAAGTTTCTCCCTAAAAATATGAGGTAAAATCTAGATGAATTAGTCTTCTAAAACCATTACGGTGAAAGGAGACATGGAAAAGGTACTTCCAGAAAATAAGATGAGGTACACAATGCAAAAGGCAGGAAACCCAGGAGCCAACATTTTATAACAAAATAGTAGGAGGATGAATCATTTCATGAATACTAAATAATAGGATGAGATCCCCATTTTGATAGGACCAAACAGCCCTTTCCAAGGGGGTACAGATCTTGAAGAATCTTTGAACTATAATAAGGTTGCTCTAAATTACTAGATGACATGAACCATGAAGAAGAGAAAGTGGTTCTCGATGATTTTCAAGTAGAAAAATCATCTTATGTTCTTACCCATGATGAGGAGATATTATCATTACCATTTAGAGATGAAGATACTCTCAATCATGTCATCCATGAAGAGACAAAGCCAAATTTTGATGAGACCTCGAAAGGTTTAAATGAACAATCTGTGCAAGACCTCCTAAGAGCTACTGAAGAAACTAAAGACCTTGAGATTTGTCTATAACTCTTGATGTGAGCTATGGATATACAAGACAAGCATGGATCTAATCTGGGATCCTCAACTAATTCAGATATTAGTCATGATGGAGCGAAGCAAGGTGAAAAACCACATGTTCTCCCTGAGCCAAAGAATGATGAAAGTGAAGTATTTTCTTTCCCATTTGAATATGAGAACCCTTCCTCTTATGAAGAAGTTTAAGAAAGGAATTTCTAAGCCTTGAAAAGTTGATATTCCTCTAGGAAAAGGAGAACTAGAATGTCATAATCCTCAAGATAATAAAACAATTCATCCTGATGGTTACCCTGAATTTTAGAATGAAAACTCTTTGAATGAAGATAGAGGTGAGTTTTGGGTAGTTTCAAAAATGGATTCAGTACAGGAAATATTAGATATAGTGGTAGGTATAGAAGATCCCAAGCTAAGTCTCGACCTCTTGATTCAAGCTATGGCCGTGTAGGATAGGCATGAGGTTGTGTATCATTCCTCACCCAATTTCAAAATACTTCATTACATAATAGAAAAAGAGGATAAATTCAAATCATTTAAGGAAAGAGTTATTAGTTTACAACAATGTGTAAAATAAGGGAACTCAATATACTCAAGGCATTCAAACAAAAATAATACTTGGTGCATTAACAAGATGATAAATGAAAAAGCAATAGTGTGGGATAGGATGAAAGGTAACTTGCAATATGAAACAGATTTTAAATAAAGTGAAGGCAATGGACTCTCTAAGTGAAGGTATGAGCATCAAGAAGCTCATGTAGGTTCACTCCTACAAATTACATGGACAATCATGAAAGCACCTATCTTTCATAAGAAGTTTAGGAGAGGAGGCTACTTTCTAGAACTAGTCAATGGCTTCACGGAACATCATCTCTCAGTATTTCCCACTCATGGGTAACCTTTGAGAAGAGAAAAAAACTTAAGTGAAATTGGGTTGTCCCCCACATTATACCATAAAATTATTTAGGTGTGTGTTTCCCTTTCCTATTGAGTGTATTTTTTCCTTTCCACGTGTTGTGTGTTTCTTCTTGTATTGTGTGTGTGTCTACGTACTCCTTCTAGCTCTCTGTTTGAGTGACTTTGTATAGCCCAATGGACAAGGAACTTATGAAATATAAAATTTGAAATTATGGTAATTATCACATCATGTATTTATTGTGCTTGATTCATAATGTGTCCCCAAGTTAGATCCAATTTTTGTCATGTGTTTTACATGGGCAAAATTCACCTAAAACCAGGAAAACTACAACCTAGTGTCAAAATTTTCATTATCATACCCTTCTAGACACCCCAAGATCAAACCACACTTAAGTTTCAATAACATTTTTTCCTTCAGTAGTCATATGTATAAGTCATCAGTCCCCCTATGTGATTTAGGAAAATCAAAATCATTCAAGTGTGTTGGAGCAACTGTTTTCAAGGCAAGTTTTTAAGCAAACTTAGAAAGGGATTTCATCAACCTTTCTAAGCCAAGTGATCCATCACCAAAGTAGTAAAGGAGACTCATTGTCATCACGGAGGAGTATCTAGGATCCAGTAACATCAAGGAACTGATTTAGGAAAAAATTGGGAAGTTTTGGACGTTTAAGAGCTAATTCACTGAAAGTGGGTTTTTGGGCCTAAAGGAGCTTGTAGCATAAAAAGTACCTAATCTTCAAGGAGTGATTACAGGATCTCGAGAATGAGTCATGAGACAAAAAATATATCATTGGAAATATATTTCACTACTCTACATGCTGGATAAAACATATCATCTACAAGCACCATGCATTTCTCATGTTAACTCATTATTTCCATTTATGATGAGCTATCTTGAGGAAAACAAAGCATTTTGGAGGAATTGAAAGTAGAATCAGGTCATGAAACCACTAAAATTTGTCTCATAAGGTATTTTTCATGTAAAATCATATAAATAATTTTCTTAAAACTCATCTGGGAGCTCAACATATGACCTTCTCAAGTTGGCCCTTAAGGTACACATTTCAATACTTATCCATTTTCACACCTGGACATGTATCAAGTTGAGGCTCAAGCACCCTTGTTTGCACCCATTGCACCAAAATTAAAGTGTAAATGGGGAAAAAATTGTTCCCTCCCCCCATTCTTCCTTTTGTTCACCCATATGACCCGATGACTTGCCATTAGTCCCTTCGACTAGTTTTATCATGCTCACCCACCAACCACCGCATGTTTACCAAGTGTCACAAGGAGGATAAGGCACACTTTTTTTCACCCATTGCACCAAATATAAAGTGAAAATTAGGAAAAAAAAAAATTCCCTCCCTTTCTTTAGCCCACGGTTTCGTCATGTGACCCTCCTCTAGCTCAAAAGTGCTAAGGTTTATCCCCCTCCTCCAATGCTCAAATTAAACGCATGTGTGCCAAGTGTCACCATGAGGCTAAGGCACCATGTTTTCACCCATTTCACTAAAATTAATGTTCAAATGGTGAAAAACCATTTTCCCCACCTCTCTCTCTCAAAATCTAAACACTATATAAGCGAGCACTTAACCATTTTTTAGCATTGCACCCCCATGACCTCCATATGCTACCTGAATGCTGGCACATTTTTTCTAGAGCTTCAATTTTCCATTTTTGTCCTTGAATAATCTCATCAAGGATTACATGATCTAGAAGAGAAAGAAACATGAAAAAATCTGGTTTTATAAATGAATGAAAATTAATATTGTTGTCTGAAGAGACTTCGAAACCCTTGAAAAACATTTGTTTATAACTGAAAAACTTGTGCACGGATCAACATGTCATTTTTTGAAATCATCTAGTTTTTCAGAGGCTATTAGAATCCAAGAAATAGATTTCACAAGCATGCACCAAATTTTTAGCAGAAAAGAAACCCCAGTTTCCTTGCGGAAAAAATTTAGATATTAAAATCTCCATTTCTAGAGTTTAGGTTGATGCGAAATTTCAGAGGTGCACTATAGAGAGAAAACCCATATAAAAAAATCATTGAAAACCAAAGCCTCGAACCCCACTTTCCAAAAATAATAAGCTTCTTACATGATTACCTACTATTTTTGGCAATTTTATGAAGAAATTGATTTTGACATAAGCAAGGTGCACAAAAGTGGTCTAGAGGAACAATCTCAGTGGGTAGAGCCAAAAAATGTCAAAAATTGTCACTTACTGAAAATAGTAAGTTTCCTCTATGGGAAATTTCTATGGTTAGTAAGTCATATTAGAAAATAGTTTTGGTGGAAGAGGTGTACACAGGGGCAATCATAAAATCTAACTTCACTGGTCAAAGTCAAAAGGGTAAAATTTGACACTTACTAAAAATAGTAAGTCCCCTCTTCAGGAGTAGAGAAGTATTTTAGAAGCCACATAATTCAAATTCATAGAAGGGGTTTTCTTCATTGTCAACAAGGGTGTATTCATTTGTGTTCATGGCTTTCTTTCTCAGTGTATATGGGATATCTCAATAGTGTCTTTAGACACTCATTCTATGGTCCAAATGGTCCAAAGATCATGTGCAAATAGGAGTGTGTAATTGTCGTCATCAAAATGTTCAAGTTATACTCCATAAGAAATTTCAAATCATCATGGAAGTGTTGTAAAATTTTGTTGCAAGGGTTGGTTTTCATTCTCAGCTTCTTTTGGAGTGGACCTCCATGAGCAACACCCATGGTCATCCAAGTAAGCATTCAACAGTGTTTCTAAACACTCAATTAGAGGTGTTTGTGCATCATTCAAAGGAGGTTTCTCAGGATTAAAATTTTTAAAGGATCCATAATTCACTACATTATATCATTTCATCGGATCACCTAGCAAGGATCGATGGAATTCATCATAATGGATTCTTCATCAACATAATTTCCTAGCTCTCTTCTCTCCTCCATTTCTCTCTCTTCATGTTTTAATTCTTCATTGGGGTCACACTTTTTCATAATGCCTTATTTTTGTAATTAAAAAGTAACTTTAATGTAATAAGTCACCTTTTTTTATAAAAATGGACTTAATATTTCCTAAGCATATGAAAATTTGTTAAGGGTAGGAAAAGAGTCATCATCTCTTTATATAAATTGTAAATGCCTCCATTTTCCAAAGGGTTGGTCATTTTTATGAGTTCATGAGAGAGTGATCCTTGTGAACAAAAAAGAGTTATAAAATTATTATACATCCCACTTTTACATTCTTCCATTCTTGCCATGTAAAATTTCTACTCAAGCATCAATACAAGAATAAGGAGTTTATATCCTTTTTTGATTAGGGGATTTACTAATACTTTCTGATCATAAATCCTAATTGGTCTTGTTTCCATTTGCAAGATTATTTTATTTTTATTTATGTGTGTTGGAAATTTATTATTAATGGGTGTAGGACTCATATTTTATATATTAAACATTAATCACTCTCCCTTTTTCTCACTCCCTTTTCCACTCTCTTAAGAAAAGTCCTCCCTAGAAAACAATTACTATATTTTCCACAAGGTCATTGGAGTGCCCCTGTTGGATCCCAAGCTAAAAGGCCACCACAAAAACCACTTTTCAAGTGCATAAAATCGTCGAGATTCACCATTCAAGTAGACGGACTTAGATTCCTAGAGAGTTGGCAAGAAGTCCATAGATTTTTCCACCCGAAAAAATTTTTCGCCAACACAAGGGAAGAAATTGGTTCATACCAAGCATAATGGAACTTCATTTTAGTGATTAAATGTTTCAATCAAGTGATTTCGGGTAGAATTATGTGCATAGAAATAAATTATGTAAACCCTAGAGAAAATGAGGTAACTGTAAAGGAAATTATTTGATACAAGTCAAATAATGATGAAATTACTTACAAAGAATGTGTAAATGAAGAACCTAGTAAGAGTCCCTGAATTTACCTATGACTTTGATTTACACTAGTGGATAAATTTCCTAGAGACAAGATGACAAATAAGGTAGGTAGAACATAGGTGGGAAAATCTTTAAAAAAAATGTGAAAAGTTCAAATGATTTTTAAAAACATGCCTTGGATTTTATTTATATGTCATCAAAACTATCGATGAATTCAAAAATATGTGGAACCTTTAATGTTTGGATTTTTTTAGATTAATTGGTAATGTGGGTTCAAAATGAAGCCATGGAATATTTTCATGAGTTTCATTGGGAGCCAATAAATCTAATTTATTCATTTATTCACTTATTTGGGTCATGGACATAATTACAGGGCACTTCTATTAGTACTTCTCGCAGCTTATTTCACTAATAAAAACTATGCTTAAATAATAGTCAAATTTGGTTTCTAAGTGAGAAATAATAGAAAAAAGGAAAAGTTCAATAGTTCCACCCATGTACGATATAGTTGATAGGGTTTAAACCAACCTATTTTTTTTAAAGGTCAATCAGATGATGGGCCTTAACCAAGAACTAGGGAAAAATAGGAAAAGTTCCTTTTATTCCTCATAGAAGAAACAAAACCAAATTAATGCTAAAAATTTGGAAAGTTACTAAGTCCTAGAAGGAAAAATGTCAAGGGGGATTTAATTCACCTAATAAAACAGTGTTTTTGAAAATTTGGTCATTTTCTTTCAATTTTCCTCTTGTATGACAATAGTTGGATCTTATTGGGAACATGATTTGGATTGCAAAAAATAATTCAAGAGACCAAAAACATGTAGAAAATTAAAATCTCATATTTATATGTATACCAATTCTTTATCCATTGGGCTACGAGTTTATACAAAAATATATTACATATGACTCAATAAACTATGAAGAAACAATGCAATAATAAGAGAGAAAGTAAAATAAATGAGACAAATGGAAACAAGAAATAATAAAAATTAAAACCTAACTCACCTATGTTTATGTGGAGGACTACTATATTTAATTTCTAATACAATTTCAAATATTTCCCACTATAGGGTAGTGAGAGATGGGTTTCATTCATGTATGCTAGATAATATGTTTTATCTCCATAGAAATGATGGATCTTGAATGGTCCTAATTAAAGTGAGTCAATATTTCCTTGTCTACCATTTAGTTATCCCCTTTTATCCCAAATATAGACTAAATATCCAATTTAAAAGTATCATTTCCTTTCCTTCTTATCAATGATAATCTTTTTAAAAAAATGTTGTGTCGTAATACGATCTATAACAAACACTTATTCTTCCTCAAATTTATTTAGGTATATGATCCTCTTATCCAAATAATATTTGAATTGTTGATGTTCAATTCCATTTTCCAAGTGAAGGGAAGGTAATTATAGTGTAACGGGTAGCTTAAAATATATACTATACAAAATTAAAAAAGCGCCATACCTATTTCCCTTTTGGATCTATACGATCAGCCCATAGAGATTCATATAACTTCTTATGCTTGATTCTTTGATTTTCGCTAACTAATTTATGGATGATAGTTGTTGGTATCAAAAAAATTTCTCCTTTTCAAGTTGAGTAGCATCACAAATTTGACATGGAGCTTAAAGACAAATAGATCATAATGTATGTCATTTTATAGCCGGGGATGAGATCTAACTAGCCCTTAGTCACTCATATTGTGGAGAGATGGATATCACCTTCAAGAGGATTTGACCTATCCTCACTGCTTTAGGCCGTTCCTTTTGACCAAGGTGAGAGGAACCATTTTGTAACCTCTGTTTGATGAAGGAGAATGGATATATCCTTCTTTTACAAAAATTTTATGAAAGAATACCTTGAGAAAATATGATCAATGCTCCATAATTTAACTCTCAAGAGTTGTCACTTCTTAAGATGGTGATACTTTCTAAACATGGCTAAGGTTATTATAGACATTATGGAATCCTGATTGCTTCTGCATATTTTGGCAATAGAATTTATACATTTTTGGACACACAGGGAAAATAGGGGTAGTTCAGGATGGATTCATTATTTTTGAATAATTTTGGTGGGATATTAAGTAGGATAAAATTGACTATACCACATCTTTGAGAGACTTCACAACAATTGGAAAGCTAAATGATAGAAAGCTTTAGAATAGCTAAAGTATTCCTTCAACTAGAAGATGTGCATCAATGGAGGCCCAAATTTGCATGATTTCACACAATCTCCAAGAATTCAACACAAAGGCTCAAGCTAAAGACTCAATAAAACATTGAATACTCCTAGTTCCTCACGCCTAAGATACACTCGAAGGATTATAGACAATATTTATCAACAAATGACAGTGAAGTGATTTTAAATTATTTATCTCATCATAGGATGAAGGCTCTTCTTGAAATGAAATTCCAAATGCCACTAAAATGTCACAGGGATGAGATCCTGTGTGATTCAGAGGGACTTTAACACAAGATTGTAATAGGAATAAGAAAAACTACTTGCAGACATTTTACAACAAAGTAGACACAAATTGCTCCAAGATTGAAACAAATTAACTCAAAATTGATTAGATTCGTCAGCAAGGGAAATTTTCTTTGAACAGTCTCAGACCTTGTCAATGGATGTACACTCACAACCAACTTGACATGATTGAAATATAAAACACTGGAAATTAACAGGTTTCTCAGATTTGTCTCTCAGAAAGATGGGCTCTCTCAAATTTTCTCTTAAGAATTAAACCCCCAAACTTTTGCAAGATTATTTTCATTACATTTATACATTTCACGTGCTCAATCATCCCAAATTCTCCCCCCAAAAAGAAGAATATTTGAGGGACCTTTGTTTGTTACCAATTTTCCTCAGAAAGTGACGTTTAACAAATTCACATCTGAAATCTACCAGGTGGACCAATTATGAACTGATCACATTTCTTAGACCCTCGACTAATGACTAGTGTTCCATGCCAAAACTTTTTAGCAGTCCTTCTAATCATTCAGATTCTGTCATATGAGAAATCCCCATTTTAATCATTTTCTGGAGGCTCTGTACAGCTAGATCTGATAAGTAATCCTTTTCTCCTTCGAGGAAACACCTTTTTCATCTGTCATGCCTGTAACCTCCATCATTTTATCCTTTTCCCTCTCTTTCCTCTGTAACTCTGCCCCGCATCCATCTTCTCTAGTAAATCACGTTTTTGCAAGTGCTCGAGCAATTCCAATTTCAAAATATCAACCTTAAAAATTATTGGACTCACAAATTAAGTTCTAAATCCATTCAATGGCACTTTGTAGACAAAAATGAAAAGTAGTTTCATCAAAAATGATGAAAAATAGTTCATATTCGCATCTCTAGGAGTCTTGGAGAAAAAATGGCAGAAAAATAGGTGAAATGCATAGCAACCATTGATTATGCCCCTTCTCAACTCTAGATTAGAGCCATCCACATGTTTTCTTGGCACAACTGCAAGGTGAGGTATAGTGGCAAGTTTCCAAAAAAGTGTGGGCCTTCCATGTGCTCTGGGCCCAAGAAAAATGCCTTTTGGCCTTTGAAAAAGTCTCAATAAAAAAGGATCCAGTAGAAGCCTACACGTGTTGCCTTGGCACGCCTTTGGTATGGTCCTCAAAAGTGGAGTCCAAAAATAAGAACGGTCCCTCCACGTGTCTCAATCTAGCAGATTTTTTTTTAAAAGTTGAAGGATCAGCGGAAGGCGCCATGTGTCTAGGGTCCAAGATAGTTTTCCTTAGCCGTTGAAAAGTTCAAACAAGGGCAGAGTGAGTGGAAGCCTCCAATTGTCCTCCTGGCACTTCTTCAAAAAGAAAATTTAGGGGCTGGTCCACAAATAGGCATGGTCCCTCCACGTGTTCCAAGCCTTAGAAAATTTCTTTGAAAAGTTTAAGTATATAGTGGAGCTAGAGGAAGCCTCCACATGTCTCCCCGACGTAACTCCAAGGTCAAACCAAAAGGCAAATTTTCATATGGGCATCGGCCCTCCATGTAGACAAGCTTTGAGTTGAATTGGGCCTTAGAGTTTTAAAGTGGCCCTCTGAGCCGCATCCAACTAGAAAGGGACACATTTCCACAGATGCTTAGATGTAAATTTGACTAGGAAAACACACCTGTCAACCTGTAAAATGTAAGGAAATCACCATTTGCACATGGAAATGAATCTTTCTTTAGGGATAGAGATTTTGGAAATGATATAAGGCCCAAATGTGATCCAATGAGCCGCATCTAATTAGATAAGATCATGTTTCCATAGATATTTGGGACAAAAATTGATAGGGAAAACAAAATGTGACTGTGGAAAATGGAAGCAAGGGAAAACACCTGATTTTTCACCCAAGTTACAAATTATTTCACATGGACAAAGGAATGGAAAACAAACTCTAGATTTAAATTGATCCTCGACCAAAGGAAGGGACTGATCATGGCAACCAAATGGAGGACAGAGTTTTCATGCATTAATATGGGGAGATAAAAAAGACGATAGAGCCCAAAAATTGAGGAATTTCAAGGAAAAATGGAGTGAGATCAAATTGAGCACCAACATCGGCTCTGACTTGAGGATGGGCACTCCCCATGAGTGCCACAAGAAAAAATAGCAGACCAAGTGCTAAAAAAAACCATTGGGAAACAGAGTCAAAGAATAAGCTTGCAGAGCAGAACAATAATAACCAACTCCCCTAAGGATGAACCGAGAAACTAACAAAAAAACCACTAAGGACCAAGACAAACAAAAACAAAAAAACATGAAAGTAGAAAGAAACCAAAAAACTATATACACTACAATGGATTTTTTATCCAAAATGAGCCCCCTGCTTATTTTGGCTAACTTGCCTTCATTTTTTTCTTCCTTGTGCTTCAAATTAAATTTTTACACATTTTAGGCACTCAAAATTTTTTAGGTATTGCTTCATCAAATAGAGAATTTTCTCCCCTTTCCAGAAAGGTAAGAAAGTCCTCCTAACTCCTTGTATTTTTTGATATATGGCTTGGCAGAGTTTGGAGGGGAAATTTTCCCAAGGCGGGCCCATAGGAAAAAATTTGGCACTTAGCCTTTTTGCTAAAAAATGCAAAGAGAAAATTTTAGCCCATAAGCCCACAAGGAAATAAAATGACACCATGTGTCAAGGCAGAGTGGCAGGGGTAGAATGACTTCAAGTTTTTTGGCGTTTGGTTAAAGCACGTCAAAGGAAAAATAGGAAGCACACCCCCGTCGAGCAATAAAATGGTGCCACGTGTCCACGTGTCGGCGGGAGTCAGATCGATGGAATGAGTTTTGGTTATTTGAAAAAATAAAAAAGGGCACAAAGGTTAAAAATTAAGGTGCATCCCTGCCAAGCAACTAGAAGGTGCCACGTGTCTCGGAGTGGCAGACCGGCGAAGGATTTTGGGAAATTGTCCCAATTTCGCGGAAAGGGGCAGAATGTTATTTTGAAGGCCACAATCTCATCAGCGAACTAGGCGATGCCACGTGTCTCGGAGTGGTGGAGGTGTGGATATTTTTGGGGAATTTTTATAAAAGGGAAAATTTTAAGGTTTGACCCCACCAACCCCGATTTTGACCCATTTTTTATCAATTTGTCTTAAATCTTCAAAGGGCCATATTTTTCAAACCAGAGCTCAGTTTTTCATGATTTTGGTGTCATTGGAAATATGGTGAAATTATCTACATATTGGACCCCTCTATTTTGAATTTTTATGGATATTTGTGGGAGAAAAATGGGAAAATGTCTCTGGCAAAAAATGTAGAAATGGTTCCCAACCACTAAAATTAATGAAGTATGGGCCTCTATTTTGCTCTGCAAAGTAATGTACAATGAAGTATGGGATTTTTCATGGAAACCCATCACTTTATAGGATAATTAAATGAATCTATTAGTTTTTGGAGTTTTGAATCGATTTTTCCTGTGTTTTTTACCTTTCTTTCATTCTGTTCGATGGTAAAAAGCCAAATTTGGCTCATTTGTAAAAAGTTGTTCATCATTCTTCTCTACCTCTCCCTTATTTTCTTCCCTAGGGCTGAAAATGGAGTTTGAACCTCCTCCCTTGCTCTGTAATGGAATTTTTTCCTCATACCCATGAAATTATGTTTTGTGCAAACTTCTGGAGTAATAAAATCATGTTTTGTGATGCATCTGTACATCCTTTCTCATTTTTAGTTGTTCTCTTTGTACCTCTCTTCATTGTAGGTATTTGTGCATGTTTGAATGTCCATTGTAGGTTTTGGAGCTATGTTCATGGATTTTTAGAACATTTTTTGTGTGAAATCCATCCTTGGTTTTGTGATGCACTTGTTCATCCTTTCCATTGCTCACCTCTTCTTGTTCCATGGCAGTTTGATAGATGTTCAGCATTTTCCTTCTCTGGTGTATCACCATTTTAGTGTAGGCTCTGTTTTTCCCTCTTTTCTCTCTCTCCTTGTCTCATTGGAAGTTATATTAGGCTTATATTAGCTTTCGTGTACTGGAATAGCTTGTGGTAGGTAGTTTAGGAAGAGGAACCAGCCTTCTCTAGAGATCTTTCCCCATTTGCAAAGGTCTCACACTTTGGGAAAACTCAATGTTGTGCATTCGCACCAAATGACATTGCCTTAGAAAAGTAAATCCATAGGTCATTTTGGGGGTGCTATGAATTTTCACTAACAGGAGTATACCTTGATTTTAATAAATCAATCAAGGAACTATTTCAAATGCCTACCATTAACAGGAAATTCAAGAAATTCCCCATCTAAGTCTTTTAAGAAGAAAGTATGTTCACCAATTCGAATGTCAATTGAATAAGGGCCCATCCACAATGCATCAAAATTTCCATTGTTTCTATTATTCTCATGCATGTTGTCCCATAATAACACAAGATCTCCCACACTGAAAGATCTTGGAGCCACTTTTTTATCAAATAACTTCTTCAACTTTTCTCTGAACTTCACATGCCACTGATGAGATGCCCTTCTTTCTTAATCTAACTCAATAATCTGATTGATTTGAGCATAATATGGACTAAATTCTTGATCTTCAATTTTTTAAACAAACTAAAATGAAGAAAATTACAAATGAAGGGGCACCAAAGCTTGATTTCCATATACCAACTCAAATGGGCTTTTACGAGTAGCTCTTTTTACAGTGATGCTGTCAGCCCAAATAGCAAGCTTTAGTTGCTCGCCCCACTTCTTTTTGTTTAGCTCTAAGGTTCTTCTAATGATCTTCAAAAAAAAAAATTGTTGGACTCAGCTTGTCCATTTCCTTGAGGATTATAGTTAGAAGCATATGTCAAATTGATTCCATACCCTCTACACATTGCCACCAAAGATTTGGCTCTAAAACTCATGGCATTATCAGCAACAATCTTAGTTGGCAATCTAAATCTTCATATGATTTGATTCAGCATGAAGTCAGTGATGACTTGGTGTGTTGCTTTCTTAGTGAGGATTACTTCCACCCACTTAGTGAAATAATTATTGCCTACAAGAATCCATTTATGGCAGCACTGGAAGGATCTAAAATCTCGCCAATGAAATCCATTCCCCATTGCTTAAATGGGGCTTTAATTGACATAGGTTACAAAGGAAGTGAACCTAAAGCTTTCAGTCTTCCAGAAAAATGCTGGTAACTTTCACATTTCCTAACCAATAAAGTTGTATCCTTGGAAAGAGTTGGCCACCAATAACCAGACCTCAAGATTTTATGTGATGTAACTCTTCCAGCAAAATTTCCCCCGGAAACTCCTCCATGGAGATTAGAAATTATTTTGGGTGCCTCATCTTCAATGATGCATCTCAAGAGCACTCCCTCGGGGTTTTTCCAAGATAGCCCAGAATCATTAATGACATATTTTTGGGAGGCTAACTTAAGATCTCTTTTCTAATTTTTAGTCAAATATTCAAGGCAGCATAGATGTTTGAGATAAAATATTATATCTTTGTACCATTCAGAGCTTACCAACTTTTCAAGGACATCCACCCTTTCTCCTTCTACTTCATTCACCTCAATATTTTGCAAGTTTCTCTCATCCATAAGCTTAGCTAGGCCCAAACCTCTTATCAATTTCATGGTTTGGATATCCATGTCATATTCTTTCAACTTGTTTACCCATCTGCATATTTTTCTTGAGACCTCCATCTCTGATAAGATATCTTTCACCATGGTTTGGGGAACATAAGAAACAACTTTAGAGCTCAAGATGTAAGGTCTGAAAACCTTTGTTGCTTTCACCAAGGAAAATTCTTGCTTCTCCATGATGGTGTACTTTAACTCAGCTCCTTGCAATGCCTTATTGAAAAAGGAAATTGATCTCTCAGACCCTTCATCATCCTTCTGCAACAAGAAAGATGCAATCATGTTTTCTAAAGAAAAAGAAAACATTTGAAAAGGCTTCTTGTAATTTGGATCTGGAAAAACATGGGCATGCTTTAATGCTTCTTTGATCCCATTGAAAGCTTGAATGGAAGCTTCTTCACATTTGATAACTTGGTCCTTCTTCAGCATGCTAGTAATGGGGATGGTCATCTTAGCAAAGTTAGACACAAATCTTCTGATAAAGTTTATTTGTCCAAAGAAGGATTGAACTCCCTTCTTAGTTCTCAGAATTGGAACCTTGTTGATGGCTTCCACTCTCTCGAGATCAATCATGACCCCTTCCTTTGATACAATGTGACCAAGAAACTTTTCCTTTTACACTCTAAAATGTAACTTCTTGGGATTCAATGATATTCCATACTCTCTACACCTTAACAACATTATATCCAAGTGTTGTAAGCGATCATTTATTTTTCTGGAAAACATAGTTACATCATCTTGATAAACAACAATGAAATCATTAATATAACCAAAAAATGCTACATCCATTACTCTTTGGAAAGTTTCCCCAGCATTCATTAAGCCAAAATTCATCTTGACATAGGCATAAGTTCCCCAAGGAGTGGTAAAGGCAGTCTTTATTCTTTTTGACTCCTTCACAACAACTTTATTATAGCCAGAGAAACCATCCAAAGTGGATAACGATTCAGAACCAGTTACCAATTATAGCATATTCTCCATGTTTGGTAGAGGGTAATTATCTTTCAATGATGCTTTATTCAAGTTCCTAAATTCTATGCACAACCTTATATCACCATTATTTTTTCTGACAGATACTAAATTTGCAACCCAAGATGAGTACCTTTTGGGCTGAATGATCCCTCCATCCCTCAACTTCTTCAATTCTTCTTGCATCTTCAAAGAAAGGACAGTGGATTGATCGGCCTCTATTTTTTCCTGAAAGTCTTGGCATTAGATTCAAGAGGAATTTCATGTTGGAAAAAATCTTCCTTGTATGCCTTCAACTCAGAGTAAGACCAAGCTAGGCAGTCTTGATATTTCTTCAACAATTGAACATAGGACTACTTCTCTTCCTTGCTCAGATTGCTTCCTAACCATATTTTACGTGGTTTTTCCTTTGTGCCTAGGTCATGCTCTTCCACATCTCTTGAAACTGACATACTTTTGTTAATAATGCAATCAACATTATCAAATTTTGATTCAAGTGCCACCAAACCTCTGGGAATCATGTTTGTCTTTAGCTGGATGATGTCTTTGCCAAATAAAGTTTCCTTTCCTTCAGTAGCACACACCATTGGTTCCCAATCTATATTTTGGTCAGAAAACTCACCTTGGTTCTGTAGAAACCATTTCACCTGGGCATCATCATTGAACACTTACCAATTTTTAATGTTGTCAGGGACAGATGGCCTTGTTAGTATTTCAACATCATACTCACAAAATGGAGATACTGTACAATTTCCAAATTTAGATCCTAGCACTGCTAACTTGTCTAAAACAACATTAAACTTTCTATCATGGTGCAAAATATTAAATGAGTCAAACATTTCAATCAAATCCCAAACTGCATGCTTGTATTGTTTCATTCTCTGATTTTTAGTAGCATACAATTTTCTAATTTGCTTGACAATCAGTTCTGAATCTCCTTTGACAATGATATCCTTTACACCATATTTCCATGTAATTCTCAAACCCAATAACAATGCTTCATATTCAGCAATGTTGTTAGTGCATTCAAAGTTGAGTTTGAAAGAAAAAACAAACTCTTCTTGGCCTGGAGAAATCAGAACAATACTAGCACCATTTCCAAACTTGGAACAAGCTCCATCGAATAACAAGGTCCAAGGAAAACCTACTTGTTCAAGACATTTACATTGATCAATCTTGTGCTCTTTTCCATCAGCAAATCCAACAAAGTTATCAGCATCTACATCAGCATACAACACTTCATAAGAAGCATTATTGGGATCTTCAATGAGGTGCAACATCTTCTTCTCTCCATATAACTTTACAAGGCTTACCTTCAATTGGAATGGTGGAAAAAGACATATCCATATGAACACTTCCACCAACACTTGCAGCCCACTTTCTTGATAACAACATGCCCCATTTGGCAGGGCAATCAACAATAACAACATCAAGTTTCAAGTTCTTACCCGGATAAGCTGCAAGTTGTACCACCAAACCTTTTACACATCCTACAATTGTAACCTCTCTTGAATCCATTGTAGTACACTTTCTGTAAGCTATTATCACTTTAATGTTCAATTCATTCATGACCTCTAGAGGCATAACATTGCATGATGCTCTGGAATCAAACATACAATTGTGTAACAGTTTGTCCTTAATAATCAGCGTTGTAAAAAATGGATCAACATTTAATTGAGACTCAACCAAAGATGTTCCCAAGTAAACTTCATGTGGTTCACCTATCTCCTCCAATGCTGGTGGTTTTTCCTAGGTCTGCAATGGTTGGAGGAGGAGTGTCTACATTATTTATATTTCTGCCTTGGGTACTCCTATCTTCTTCCAATCCCAAATACTCAAAGGTTGTCTTCTTATGCTTAGGAATCCTAAGCAGTTTAATAATTGGAACATAAATATTGATTTGACTCAAGAATTGGCAAATGTCATAAGGAATGTATTTGGGTAAAGTAACATTTGGAGAAATATTGACAAACTCATCGGATGGCACAAGATTTTTCACATTTTGAGCATGGGTGGGAACACTAGTTCTACTTGAGACAACAAGGCCTTTTCCAAATGCATCTTTATTTGGAGTTTCTTTTGGGATATTGGTGAGAACTGGGGTTTTTGGTTTTGCTTGAGGCCCTACCCCTTTGACAACTTTACTTCTTGTGTTATACTCTTTTTCTTGGGCAACAACAACATTCATTAACAACTGTCTATCCTCTTCTGAATGGGATTCCTCCATCATAATTCTTAATCATTAGATCTCTTAGGTACTCAAAATAATTATTAGGAAGTTCAAAAGCTTGTACCATATCTATTTCTAAAGTATGAGAGGGAGGAAGAAGAGGTACCTGGTGAATGCAATCCCAAAACATTACAGCAGTTCTTGCACTTATTACTTCAGTTGAAGTTTCTCCTTGCTGTGAGCTTGTAGAGCAATCCACCATGCATGCATCATCATCAGTGTTATCATCATCATCAGCTTCTTCAACTTGTTGATCTACTTCACATGGTGGGTGGGGTAAGAAAAATTTTTCACACCAATCAATTGCATTTATCTCTTTGACAACAACAACTCTGACATTTAGAGGATCAGGCACTACTCTATTTTCCCTAGCTTGGGGTTGTCTAGCTCCCATGGGTCCTTTACCTCTGTCATCAGATCTCTGATCATTTCTAGGATGATTTGTAAATCTTTCTTCTCCTTGTTACCTATGCTGACCTTGAGAACCTTATCCAATTCCTTTCTCTACCCTGGCTAGCTTGTAAGAGATTTCTTTGACAGCTCCAGCCAAAGTCTTTACAACTTCCTCAAGATCCACAACCTTACTTGATTGAGGATTCTTTGGATTGACTAGCTTGATACCTTCCCTCTTAGGAGGCTTACCAACTACTTTGATATTATTTTCAATCTGTAAAACCATGGTGAAGGCCTGCCTCAATGTTGTTGGGTTCTTGTCTCTTAAATAATAGTTAGATTTCTTATCAAAAGCATCAGAGTATTTTATCAAACAAGAAACATCACTTGGCCTTAGGATCAAAGGAAGCCTATTTAGGGTCTTATTGAACCTTGTATTGAAGTCATGAATAGAATCATTAGGATTCTTTTTTATATTTTCAAATTCTGATAAAAGAAACCTAGGGTCTATTTTATCTCCATACTATAATCTAAAAGCGTTCTTCATTTCTATCCAAGAATCAATGGAATTATCTGGAAAATATTTATACCAATCCCTTGCATCTTCTTCTAGAGTATGGATAAACAATTTAATGTACACATCCTCAAATTATATTTCAAAGTCCTCCATCATATTGACAAAAAAACTTTAAGTGTTGATCCCCAGTAATGGCATTATTTCCTTGAAATTTAGGAAATCTATTTCTAACATCTTGGGGCACAACATTTGGATATCCAGCCATACCTCTGAAATCTATAGGACCAAAAGTATTCACAACAAATGGAGGTCTGGGTGGGGGCTGGGCCATATTATTTTTGGGAGGTGATCTTACAGGAGAAAAAAAAATGATGAGGAGTGATGGGTCTGTGTGAGCACAAGAATACAATTATCAGAATGGATGTTCTCTAAAAACTCTATTTCTTAGAAGATCCTATCAAATTTGGAGAATACAGGGACAAAATGAGATGCAAATATTTCAAATACAAAAGAAGGACCCTCTCAAGTTGGAGAATTCAGATTTACAAAGAGACTACCTGATTCAGAAGCACTTGAGGAAGTATTGCAATCTTCAATCACAGGATGATCAGTTTCACCAATGGAGATCTCTTTTCTTGATGCTTGATCTCCAATAACCTTCCAAATTCTTCTTCCTTCTGAATTAGACTTTCCCAACTCTGGAAACAACCTTCTACTAGGGTCCTTGGTGAAGAAATATCTTCTTCCTTCCAGCTTTGCAGAGATTAATGACAAATCTTACTTGATATATGTTAAGACACTAGTATTTATTAAGAATTTAAACAACACGGAGTCGCCACTAAGGATTTTCACCTTAGTTTATGCAAATGCACTATGAAAGACCTATCAAATGTCTGTCAATACCAGATTCATGCAAAATCTTACAAGATATCTACTCTTCTTCTACCCAAATTTGTCAATGATGATACAAACTTTAGTGCAATAACTGTATAAGCTGGAAATATTACACTCAGAACTTACAACTTTGAACAATTCTTACAGATCTGAATAGATAATGATGTTTTAGCAATGTATTAGCACACAACATGTGTAAGAAGTATTACCAGGGTCTGTATGTACTGCATTTGTAAAATACTTCAAAGAGTCCCTGACAACGGTGCCATTCTGGTGTTGTTGATGGGCCAAATGGATATGAACTGGCAACAAATCAACAAATTATCCCGGCAATGCTAATAAGTCCCCAGTAATGGTGTCATTCTAGTTTTTTTTATGGGCCAAACGTATATGAAATGGAAAAAAATCAACAAATTATCATCCCTGGTAATGGCGTCATTCTAGTGTTGTTTCAACACAAAATAAATTAGATCCCAACAATAATGGTGTCCACTAGTGTTGGTATCAAATTTGTTCTCCTTTTCAAGATGAGAAGCATCATATATTTACATGGACATTGAGAGACATAATAGATGGTATGTATAAGTCATTTTGTAGCTGAGGGATGAGATCTAACTGGCCCTTAGTCACTCAGATTTGTTAGAGAGATGGATAACACCTTCAATTAAGGATTTGATCTATCCTCACTGCTTTAGGTGTGCCTTTTGAACAGGGTGAGAGGACCCATTTTGTAACCTCTGTTCGGTGAAGGAGAATAAAGATATCCTTCTTTTAACAAATTTAAAAGGAGACCCTGAGAAAATATGATCAATACACCATAATTTAACTCTCACGAGTTGTCACTTCTAAAAGAATGGTGATATTTCCTAGACAAGGCTAAGGTTACTGAAAGACATTATGGAATCCTAATTGCTTCTGCATATTTTAGTAAGTAGAATTTATACATCCTTTGTGGACACACAGGGAAAACAGGGGTAGTTCAAGATGGATTCATTGTTTTTGAATAATTTTGGTGGGAGATTAAGCAGGATAAAGTTGATTATACCAGATCTTTGAGAGACTTCACAACAATTGGAAAGCTAACATGATAGAAAGCTTCAGAATAGCTAAATATTCCTTCAACTAGAAGGTGTGCATCAATGGAGGCCCAAATTTACACATGGTTTCACACAATATCCAAGAATTTAACATGAAGGCTTGAGCTAAATACTCAATAAAACATCAAATACCCCTGGTTCCTCATGCCTAAGATACACTCGAAGGCTTACAGACAATCTTTATCAACAAATGACAGTGAAGTGATTTTAAATTTTTTATCTCATCACAGGATGAAGGCTCTTCTTGAAATGAAATTTCAAATGCCACTAAAATGTCACAGGGATGAGATCCTATGTGATTCGGAGGGACTTTAACACAAGATTTCAATAGGAATAAGAAAAACTACTTGCAGACATTCTGAAATAAAGAAAACACAAATTGCTCCAAGATTGACACAGATTCACTTGAAATTGATTAGATTCATCAGCTAGGAAAAGTTTCTTTAAATTCTCAGAGCTTGTCAATGGACTATACACTCACAACCAAATTGACGTGATTGAAATATAATACACAAAAGGAAATTAATAGGTTTCTCAGAATTGGTCTCTCAGGAAGATGGGCTCTCTCAAATTTTCTCTTAAGAATTCAACCCCTGACCTTTTGCAAGAGTATTCTCATTTCATTTATACATTTCACTTGCTCACTCATCCCAAATTTCCTCCCCAAAAATAATAATATTCGAGGGACCTTTTCTTGTTACCAATTTTCCTCAAAAAGTGACGTTTAACAAATTCACATCTGAAAGCTGCCAGGTGGACCAATTATGAATTGATCACATTTCTCAGACCCTCGACTAATGACTAGGATGCCATGCCACAACTTTTTGACAGTCCTTCTAATCATTCTGATTCTGTCATGTGAGAAATCCCCGTTTTAATCATTTTCTGGAGGCTCTGTATAGCTGGATCTGATAGGTAATCCTTTTCACCCTCGAGGCAACACCTTTTTCATCTTTTAAACCTACAACCTCCATCATTTCATCCTTTTCCCTCTCTTTCCTCTGCAACTCTTCCCCGCATCCATCTTCTCTGGTAATTCACATTTTTGCAAGTGCCCGAGCAATTCCAACTTCAAAATATCAACCTTAACAATTCTTGGACTCATAAATTAAGTTCTAAATCCATTCAATGGCACTTTGTAGACAAAAACGACAAGGAATTTCATCAAAAATGATGAAAAATAGTGTGTATTCACATCTCCAGGAGTCTTGGAGAAAAAATGGTAGAAAAACAAGTTAAATGCACAACAACCATTGATTCTGCCCCTTCTCAACTCTAGATTAGAGTCGTCCACATGTTTTCTTAGTGCAAATACAAAGATGAGGTACAATGGCAAGTTTCCAAACAAGCAGCGGGCCTTCCACATGCCCTGGGCCCAAGAAAAACACCTTTTGGCCTTTGAAAAAGTCTCAGTAAAAAAGGAGCTAGTGCAGAAGCCTCCATGTGTTTCACCTTGGCATCACCTTTTGATCTTATGGTCCCCAAAATCAAATTTACCGCAAATGAAGGTGCAGGCTCACCATGTGTCTCAGTCCGGTAGAGTTGCCATTTGAAAAATTTGAAGGATCAGCGGAAGGCTCCATGTGTCTAGGGTCCAATACAAGTTTTCCTTGGCCGCTGAAAAGTCCAAGCAAGGGCAAAGTGAATAGAATCCCTCCAAGTGCCCTCCTAGAATGCTTCTTCAAAATAAAGTTTAGAGAGGAAAGCTAGCACGGTCCCCTCCACGTGTCCCCTGATGCAAAATAGATGTACCCAAAAAGTGGAGATACTGAACAAAAACGAGTGGAAGCCACCACCTATCTCCCTGGCGTAATTGTTAAGGTGGGACTCCTGAAGGTAGAGCCTCTAAATGAGTGTCAGCCCTCCTACGCACATGTCCATGGTTTGAAAATTTGTACCTGGCCACATGAAAAAAAAATGTTTAAGTCTAGGGTAGGCCCAGCAGAAACCTCCACGTGTCTCCCCGGCGCAACTCCTAAGGTAAACCAAAAGGCAAAATTTTCAGATGAGGGCCAACCCTCCACATGTGCAAGATTTTTTGAGTTGAATTAGGCCTTAGAGTTTCAAAGTGCCTTGATCTGAGCCACATCCAACTAGAAAGGTCCATGTTTCCATAGATGTCTGAGATATAAATTTGATCGGGGAAAACACACCTGTCAAACTGTAAAATGCAGGAAAATCACCATTTGCACCCAGAAATGAATATTTCTTCAAGGACAAAGATTTTGGAAATGATATAAGGCCAAAATGTGATCCACCGAGCCACATCCAATTAGAGAATACCATGTTTCCATAGATATTTGGGACAAAAATTGATAGGGAAAACAAAACGTGACTGTGGAAAATGGAAGGAAGGGAAAAAACCCAATTTTTCACCAAGTTACAAATTCTTTCACATGGACAGAGGAACGGAAAATAAACTCTGGATTTAAAGTGATCCTCGACCAAAGGAAGGGACTGATCATGGCAACCAAATGGAGGACAAAGTTTTCATGCATCAATACATGGAGATAGAAAAGACGACAGAGCCCGCAAATTGAATAATTTCAAGGACAAACGGGGTGAGATCAAATTGAGCACCAACAATAGTGATGATACTATTATTGTTAAATTATACTTGTCTATTTCCTTATGGATAATAATCTGAGTGATACAAGGAAAGACCATAACTATAACATAATCTAATTAGTTTGTAATAATAAAAGTTCAAAGCATTATCTGCGACATTTTTTGAGATACCTCAAAATGAACTAAAATATTATCCTTTATGCAATTACAAACTAATTCTAAAGCTTTTTCTTCATTGGGGTAAATTCAACTTATAGAAAATAGAAAAAAACACCTTACATAGAAGTTCCTTTAAGATAAAAATACAAAATACAATATAAAATATAATAACCCTAAAAAATCATATATTCCCAAAAAACACCTAAAAAGTAAAAAATAAGGTTGATTTAAGACATGTCACCCTCACTTATCCTTACCCACTCTCATTTAATGATTTCACATCCACTTAACCACTCCAATGACTCATTTTACATCCCAAATGAATATTATACCCTTGTTATCTCACATCATTATGCACATTACACCCATATCCATCACAATCCTCTAGGTACCCTAAACATATAAAATCACATTCACCTCTACCATAACTAGCTCTTATTTTATTTCATAATTTTGGTTATTACTCATGTATGCTTTACTTGCATGTTTTTACTAAGGAGAAAATAATACATCTTGGACACATAAGTCTCATTACATAATTAATTTTTTATTTTTAATAATATAATTTACACCCATGAATGGATTGTAAATAATTTATGGTTTTCATTTATTTCACCTGTGACTAAGTTACAACCATGAAAAGCTCCAAATCAGCCAAGACACCATTAATAATAAATATTATCCAAAAATAAACCATGTACTATGGCTTGGTCCCCTCGAGCCCCTGAACAGGTATATTATTTCATTTTTTTCATTTATCAATCACATGTATTACATTTTCTTAGTATAAACCCCAAAAAGGTCTAGGTATATAGCTAAAGAAGGTTACCTAGCCACAAAAATAAACTATTATTTCTCTAAAGGTTTGAATATAAATTTAGATTCAAGTATTGAAATTTTAGCACACTTATTAGATGAAAGAATGGTTGGTTCCTCAAACTTGTGCCTAAGGCTCAGGTCTAGAAGAACTGAGTTATTTGAATCAACAATGAGACTATCTCCAAATTTTGGGATCTTGTGCACTTGAGACAGACCTCTTAAGAAGGACAGTTCCTCTACCTATTTCCACTACTATTGCTACTCCTAATGCTAAAAGGGGAATTTAAGCTAATAATGCCAAGGGACCAGGGATAGAAGGATAACAAAATGGGAAACTTAACTAAGGAAGGTGATAGCACCAAAAAGAGTGTGATGAACACTATCCATTTTGAGTGAAATCGGAGGAGAAGGCATAAAGGGGGGACATGCATGCATAACACAAACCAAAATTCATTCACTAACTCATTTTTATGAAACACAAAAAGAAAATAGAGTTGCAAGGGATTTAAAATGACACAACAAGCACGTGATGCAAAAGGGAGGAAATAAATAAGAATATAGACATGTTAAGGCAGAGAATAGCCATAAAATGATGCTTCTATTAATTCCAGGTATGAACAATTAATTACAATGGTGAATTTGAAGGCTGATATTCACATGCAACGATCTAGATATCTAGAGCCTATGCAACTCAAAATACAAAGATGATGGAACCCTTAGAAAATGTTATAAGTTCCAAACTGTTTAGCCCTTTACAATGAGCCAAGATCTTACATTTATAGATGAATCGATGTCAGAGGGAGAAGAGGAGGAAAAACTCATATTTGATTTACAACCACCAATAGAACTAGCAATAAAATGCCTGTAAATATACCTTATGCAATCTATCAAAATGTGCATTTCCATATCTTTATGGCTGTGTAGAAGAAGAAAGGAAGTTTAGATCTACATCAAATTGGGTGGTTGGAGAAATTAGATCCTATATTAATGGCTTGAGAGATCTTTTCCAGCTTCTTACCTACCAAATCACACTGAAATTTGAATTTGAATGGCCTAGAGTATTTCCCACATTAGCATCTTTCCAAAAAGGCTAAGAATGTGATGATCTAAGCATTGGAGCATAAGTTATGACTTTCAGAAGATCCACTGTGCAAACTAGGAATGCAAGACATGTGGCACATGTTGATTGAATGAGAGATCAACCAACTGTATAACTGCTTTTTCATTTCTACCATGTGTCACCTACTGTTTCATTGTCTAGATTTGGTTCCTTTTTGGCACACTTGGTTAGTTATGTGTAGCACACTCAACATTTGATAAATTTCATGTAGCACTGAATGACATAGAAGAATGCACAAAGGCATGTACACATAAGAGTGAGGCATAGAAGAAAAATAGAAGAAGGACACACATAAAAGTGTATGGGATAAAATGGGAGAAATACCTAAGGGATACACATATGAAGAAGGCACAACTATTATAAAGAAGTGTGTGGTGGTGCACTAAGATATAGGGACTTATTATTTTTGGGAATCAGAGCCAAGTGCACGCGTAGGATGCATGAACCATTGGGAAGAAGGTGGATGCACAGAGAGTTTGTGCAAGGGGAAAATGGAACAAAGAGGAAAAGGAAAATAAATATGAAGGAAAGGAGGAGTTCACAGGGGTGCGTGAGGAATCTACAACCAAGGGAATGTGCCAAAGGACCAACTGGAGTGTGCATGACCTATAACGTAGAACCTTATAACCAGAATGGAAATGTCAGTTGTCTAAATAACTAGGGGATTTATTTGGATAACATCTTTCATGAATTTTGGGGCTATTTATTTTCTAGATGAAGGATATAAGTAGCCTAAATCATCCATTGGGCATGGAGTCTACTATGTGATCATGAAATTATAATCTAGAATCTTTGAAGAAATACCACTTGAAGTCATTTGTTGAAGTATTTATGAACTCTATTTTGAATCCCATTAAACTATTGAAATTTTTGGGAGGTGACTAGCATCCTAGAAGCAATAAAAGAGAGCACGCAATAAGTGCATGGAGAGAAAGAACTATATATAAACAAAATAATGTGCGTGTAGCGCAATTGTTGGAACTGAAACCATTCTAATATATACAAAATGATGCAGCAATCTTAATGGAATAGATTGAGATGGATCCCATTAATTGGGATTGATAGTGTGTGTTCATCAAGATAAGATAAATCAAAAGAGTTGGCCTCCTTTCAAGAAATGATAGTGTATGGGCCAATCTAAAGTGTGTCAAACTTTTAATGGTACCATAGTTGTGCTCTGTCAGCATACCCTTTTAAGACTAAGTATTTGAATTTGAATTGAGGCCTAGATTTTCTGTCATACCACTTCTTTTTTATTTTTGTTTTTGGTCTAGTTTGATCATGACAGAGTTCCTTGATTCTTCAATATCAACCAACTCTACCATTCTGATTTCCCTCTGGTCCACACATTTGAATTCTAACTGTTGGTTAAGATCTAATGAATAAAACTCAAGATATAAGTGGATTCTAGCTTCCTTACCATAAACCAACTTATAAGGTTATGTACATATTTCCTTCTTCATCTTGATTCTTTCTACACATAGTGCATGAAAAACCTTTATATGCCACTGTATTTGGTTGATATTCATTGTCCACTTCATGATTTTGATTAGGTTCTTATTTGTAAATTTTGTCAAACCATTTCCCTGAGGGTAATAATTGGAAGAAGTATTTAAATATATTCCAAGAATAAGATTCCAATCAGTGATTCTGGTTCTAAGGAAGGATTTTGCATTATCAAAAATAATGGTTTGAGGAACACCAAACCTTGTTACAATACCTTTGAGAAAGTCAAGGATGACTGATTTGGTTGATTTCTTGAGCGCAACAAATTTTGTACATCTTGTGAAGTAGTCTGTAGCTATTAGCACCCACTTATTCCCATCACTTGAAAAAGGATTGAACATACCTATGAATTCAATACCCCATTGTGCAAAAGGTTGATTCACTTAGATTTTTCAGAGGGGAAGCGCTGCCAATATATTCTTTCTTGTAAAGAAAGCACACTCTTTGCATTTGATGACCCACTTGTGCGTGTCTGCGAATAGGGTAGTTAAAAAGAATCCTAAAATTATTATCTTCATTGTTGTAGACTTGGCAGAGAAGTGTCCACTAGAGAATCCATCATAAAATTCTATTAAAACCTTTTTAGTATGTCCTTCGTCAATACATCTCAATACCATGCCATTAATATTCCTTTTGAAGAGAAGGTTGTCAATCAGAACATATGGAATAAATTACAGCCTTAGATGTCTTCTCTTTTTTTGTTCAGACCAGGAGGATATGCACCCTCAGAAAGGAATGTTATCATGTCCTTCATCTAATCATGCATGCCAAGGGTTTCATTTTCTTAGGGTTCTACACATGGGATACTTTCATCCAAAAATAATGAAGTCCCAAGTTCATTATGTGTCCTCAGTAAGCTATTTACATAGTGTGCTGCCTCTTACCATATTTTTGGCTTTGATAGTCACATCATACTCCATGATTTTGATCACCCATCGCACTCTCTTCTCAATGATTTATGATCCTATTATGAATTCGTTCACACTTGCGTGTGAAAATAGTAGTTTTATATAGTTTTTGGAGAGCATGCTCTTGAATTTTTTGAGCACGCTCAAGATGGTGTAGACCTATTTCTCCATGTGACTGTATTTTAATTCATAATCCTTCAACATTTTTATGAAGAAAGATACGGGATGCTCCAGTCCTTGTTCATTTTCTTGTGTTAGGATAACATTAACACTCATATTAGTGTCATGAGCATAATGGATGAAATCCTTTGAGTAATATAGGTTGATAAGTGTTGGCACACAAGTAATTTCTTGCTTGATTTTTTTGAAGCTCTCTCTTCCTTTTGTTCTCCACTTGAAGGTTTTGTCCTTCTTAAGCATAAGGGTGATGGGTTAAACCATTCCTATAAAGTTAGGGATGAAACACCTATTAAATTTGATTTTACCAAGAAAGGAGTACAATGATCTCTTATGTGCTGGCAAGGAAAGATCTAGGATGGTTAAAATGCATTCACCATCAATTGTGGTTCCATCCTTTGAAACCACATGGCCTAGTAGCTTACCTTGCGTCACAACAAAATTACACTTTTGGGGGTTAAGGGATACTCCAAAATTTCTGCATCTATCAAAAATGCTTTCTAGATGTGGCATATGGTTTGTGATTTTCTTTGAGAACATAGTTATATCATCTAGGTAAGCCAAGATGAACTCATTGATGTATCCTTTGTATGAAATGTCCATGGAACGTTGAAATATTGCACCTGCATTTGATAGACCAAATGGCATATTTTGATAAGCATATGTTCCCCGCTTGGTTGTAAACACCATTTTTTATTGATTTTCTTCCTTGAACAGGGTCCGATTGAAGCCAGAATAGTAATCTAGCATTGATAACCTCTGTGCACAAGCCACATTCTGCAAAATTTGTTCCATATAAGGCAAAGGATAATGATCCTTCAAAGATGACTTATTTAAATCTCTAAAATTGATGTAGAGTCTGATTTCATTGTTCTTCTTACGTATTGAAACCAGATTCATGACCCAAGTATAATACTTGGTCGGCGATATTATCTTAGCCTCAATGAGTTTAGACAACTCTTTCCTCATGAGGAGCTCTATTTTCATATTCATTGGCCATTTCTTTTTTCTAATGGGCTTGATACTAGGATCAAAGTCAATAGAGTTTTGGGAAGAACTTGGATCAAATACCTTTCGGTATTTATAATCCCATGAGAATATGTCATTGTATTTCTAATAAATAGATATAAAGGCCTATTTTTTCATCATACGCGCAAGTTTTACTGAGTAGTATCTCTTTTCCACACACAATAGTGACTGGGGAGAAGTCTTCTTATGCCATGTGCATATTCTTTTCTTCTCCCTTAAATTCATCATCATGGATAAATATTTTCTCTAGGGTGACCATCCCTTTGGAAAACTTGTTTGTCTTGAGTTGTATCACTTGCTCACCATAACTATCATACAAGTTTGTTTGCATGCTTGATGAGAACTTATCTTCATTCAGGATGAATTGTACAATGTACGCATTGATGTCAAACACTTGCCATCTCATGTTATTGTCTTGAATAGAAGGTCTAAAATCCATCTTGATGTGTTGTGCTTTCCCTTTTACAAAGTCCTCTATAGGAGAGAACGGTGAGCTAAGAGAGGCCATCTAATCAACTTCATTTTTCATCTTAAGTGGCACTACTTGCAAATTAAGAGCATTCAATCCCTCAAGGAACTCCCAAACTCTATGTTTATAAGCTTTGAGAAGATTATTCTTTACATCCCACTTGTTTGTGACCTAGTGGATAATCAATTTTGTGTCCTCAAAAATATGTAGCACCATGATCCTTTTCTTTTCAGCAATAAACAGACCATGTACCAATGCCTCATATTCTTCCACATTGTTAGAACAAGAAAATTGCAACCTGTGCATGAAGAAGAATCTCTCATCCTTGGGAGAAATGAGGACAACACCTGTACCTGGGCCATTTCTGCTTTAAGATCCATCAAAGTATAACTTCAAAAGACTTTCATTTTCTTAATTTTATTTGAGTGCAGGTGACAGCACAACTTCTTATTCTTCAAGGATGCAATATATCTCAAGCCCAATTTTAAGCACTTCAATTTCCTCAGCATATGGATAAAATTTATGATGCCTTTCCTCCCATTCATCTAGCACTATATCAGGTACAAGGGTGGAACAAGATACTCTTCAAAAACTAACACCTACTCTTATTGGATTAAGCAGTTGGCTTGGAGAGGAGATAAGTCATATGGCTCAACATGATAGGAAAATATTAGCTAAGCTTGTATGGTAAATTGGGTACCATACATTGAATTGAGTAACATATGGGACCAATCAGAATATAAGTAACTCCCCACTTTGGCAGTAAAATCCCTTGACATACATAGGGAAAACAATGGAGGTAGGTCAATAATTGACACATCTTGAGTTATCATGAGGCTTGGACATGTATGGAGGGTTAACTCAAGGTCTTTGATGAATCCCAATGTATTGATAGTTGATCCATCAAGCTGCATGATTCCTTTCATCAAGGGGTTGTACTTAAGACCTAGGACATCAACAATGTTCTTAGGCATGACGGAAGTACTAGTGCCTGAGTCAATCATATAATTATGGACAAGGTGTTTTCCTATGATAAAGGACATACAGAAGGGTGGGGTTTTGGACACCTTACTTACTTGCTTCTCCTATTCTTGGTAGATGTTGAAAGCAGTGTGTAGTTTGTAAACATTTGGATCAACGCATAAAATTTGGGCCAGAGCTTCATTCAATAGATCTCTATGAGATAGAATGGTCAGGACATCCCACATTATGACATTTATACTCATTTTCTTCATCTAGTCCACAATGTTGAATGGAATACCCACTGATTTTTACATTTGGGGCACAACAACATCTCTTCTTGATTGTTTAGGTAAAAAGGTAGGGGCCTTAGCTGGCATAGAGGCTTGACCTAGCACAGGAGGGGCACATGTTGCCTCAATAGGATCATTGCATTGAATTTCATGCATAGGATCTTGTGCACCTTTACTTTTGGATTCCTTGGTTACATATTTTTTATTTTGAGGATCATCCTATGATTCTAGAATTGAGACTTCCACTCAAAATTTGAGAATTCTCTTCTTATACCTTTTGTTGTCTACAAGCTGGGCTCAAGGTATTTTGCATCACCTACAGCTTGATTAATTACAAAAAATTCCTTAGCACCAAAGAATATAAAATTGGATTCAGTAGAAGCTTCTGGCTTCTTGATTTTCAATCTTCTTTACACTTATGGAAGGTTCATAGTTAGAATTATTTTGGATCATGTAGACTTGCTCGTGCACAAAATTAGTAGAGTGATACTGACTGTGAGGCATGTTGCAAGGAAAGCACCATTCTGACTCTTGTGCCATGTTATTCTAAACAAGGACAAGTGTTTGAATTGTGCTAGGAACTAGAAGAGGTTGTGCTAGAGGAACCACTTGCAAATTCAAATGCACTTTGACATGTCATCTAGCATTATATTGGTTTTGGCCATACCTCTAGTTTCCATATCTATTCTGCTAGGGATGATTGTTTTGATTATGTGCTTGATTATAATTGTTTCTAAATTCTTGCACCTACTCCTTTTCTAAGGATATGACTTTATTGGACAAGTTCCTAATCAGGCCCTTTTTCTATTCATCTTCTTTTTGATGCACAAGAGAGTAGGACATAGATATAATAGGTTACACACTCTGTATAGGGACTGGAGCAATAGAAGGTTGGGCCGCTAGAAAAATATTTGAAAAACAAGGACATGGGTGTCCTAGGTGCTAACTTTCATGATTGAATAAGACTATTCTCTATCCTTATTGTAATATTATATGTAGAAGGTAAGGTTCTACCTCCATTGGATTGAATCATGAATGAAATGTCACCATCCAAATTATTTAGATAATACAAAAAATCATGTTGTGATGTAGGCCTTACCACTTGAGGAATTCTATCCCGAGTCGTCTAGAATCTGTTGTTAAAATCATTCATCTATTCGTTGGGTGCCCTATTTGTTCTAGTTAGTTTCTCTACCATAGATAGGTGATGGGAATTATTTTCAAAATAGTTGCACTAAGTTGTACCAAGCTCTTCCTAGGTGGAAATAGATGCAGGTCTCAAACCTAGATACCACTGGAGCATTTTTCCTTTGAAGGAATCCGTAAGTATCCTAACTACTACATCATCATGCATGATCAGGTAGATAGATTACACATTTTCCACGTCCTGGATATGCTCAATAGGTGTAACTTGATTTTCTCCTATGAAGTATGGAATGCTCTTGAGCATGGCTATTGGCATATCATATTGTGTATTGATATTGAGAGGGATTCTACCAGTGAAACTGGAAAATTTCCTCAGAGGAGGAGGTGTCTGGAGTGCCATGGTAGGACCTGTATATCTACTATAAGGAGGAGTGTAATCTACATGGTGCATTGAAGATGGAGATGTGTGTGTGGGTGTTCTACTATGTACTCTCCTCGGAGATAGCTGGAGATACTCAAAATATGTTGCAACTATTGCACTTTGTCTTGTATGCTCTCTTCTCATGAAAGTCTCTCAAGACTACTGAAATTATAAAATCTGGTAATATTTGGGAGTCACCAAATGTGTTGAAACAAGCCTCCGAAGCCTAGGAATTGCTAAATCACACACCAAACTTAGCAATGTTTAAGATTTAATCTTTCACTGTTGGTCCCACCAGGTGTGAAAAAAAATTTGGTTCCTCAAACTTGTTCTCGTGGCTCAAGTCTCAAAGAACTGAGTTGTTTGAGTCAATAATGGGACTGTCTCCAATTTGTGGGACCTTATGTGCTTGAGACAAACCTCCAGAGAAGGTCAGTTCCTCTACCTATTTTTATTGCTACTACTACTCCTAATGCTAAAAGGGGAATTTAAGATAATAATTCCAAGGGACTATGGATAGAAGGATAACTAAATGGGAAACTAAACTAAGGAAGGTGATAGCACCAAAAAAAAGTGGGATGATCACTATTCATTTTAAGGGAAAACAAAGGAGAAGGCATACAGGGGTACATGCATGCATAGCACAAATAATAATCCATTCACCTGCTCATTTTCATGAAACACAACAAGAAAATGGAGTTATAAGGGATTTAAAATGACAAAGCAAGCACACGATGTAGAAGGGAGGAAAGAAAGAAGAATATAGACACTTTGAGGTAGAGAATAGCCATAAAATGATGCTTCTATTACCTTCAGGTGTGCAAAGCTGATTACAATGGCATCTGAAGGCTGATATCCTCATGAACAAACTAGATCTAGAGGTCTACAACTTAAAATACAAATATATGGAGTCATTAGCAAATGCTAGACGATCCAAAATTTCAAAACCTTTACAATGAGCCAAGATATTACATTTATAGATGAATCAATAAGAGAGGGAGAAAAGGAGGAAAAAAACTAATTTGATCTACAACCACTAACAACAAGCAATATAATTCCTACAATCTATCAAAATGTGCATCTCCAAGTCTGTATGCTTTTTCATTATGGTTTATGATATTATTGTTGAAGGCATTTTTTCATACTATTCATATGCTTTATCATGATGGTTTATGAGCTTATTGTTGTTGGAATTTTGTCATATTTTTTGTATGATTTCTCATGATGGTTTCTAAGATTTTTTTTCAAGGAATTTTGTCATATAGTTTGTATGCTTTATCATGATGGTTTACGAGATTATTATTGAAGGAATTTTTTCATATTGTATGTATGGTTTCTCATGATGGTTTATGAGATTATTGTTGAAGGAATTTTTTTCATACTATTTGTATGCTTTCTCATGATATTTTATGAGATTATTATTGAAGGCATTTTGTCATACAGTATGTATGCATTCTCATTATAGTATATGAGATTATTATTGGAAGAATTTTTTTTATATTGTTTGTAAGTTTTCTCATTCTGGTTATGAGATTATTTCTTATGGAATTTTGCCAAAAAATTATTATGTTTTCTCTTATGGTCATATAAGATGTTATTGATAGAATATTGTCAATGGTTGTTTTTGTTCCGTTTTTGGGCATAAAGATTAATATGCCAGCATTATGTCAAAATAGTTAGAATGCTAACTCATTTTGGATTACAAAATTATTATGATGAAATTTAGTTAAACAGCTAGTATGTTGTTCATTTTGGCACATACGGTTAGTAAGATATGCATTATGTAATCAGCCTTACTTGATGTAAGTTTTATGCATTATCTATATGTCAATTAAAGGCTTCTTCCTCGAATGAGAATTTTAACTTGATTATTTCATGAATAAATACATGCTTATATACATCATTATTATAATAATGGATGACTTTATATGTGGATACATAATTGAATATTGTTGTTATGATTATTAAGAAATGCATTATGTAATCATGCTTACGTGGGGTAAGTTTTATGTATTTTCATGTAAGATGGTTAAAGGAACCCCTCAAGAATGATATTTTGAACTTAATTAGTCCATGCTTGTATACATGCTTATTGACATCATTATAATATTAATGTATGAGTCTATTTTTGTATGCATGATTGGTTCTTTTTTATATGTTTTCATTTATAGAATACTACAGATATGAAAATGGAAACTCTTGCTAGTTTGGTTGGAAATGACCCTTTGTGGAAAAGATAGGACACTCTGGAGACAAATAAAAGGAAAGAATTTGAAATGGATTTGAGTTGATTTTCAGATCTTGTTTAATCACTTTTATATTTTGGTTCATGGACTAAATTATAATTTATGTACTATTGAAATAATTAGTAATAATGTATGATATTTTTAGGCTCTTTAACATTGCATGTAAACTTATAAGTTGTTCTGAGGTATTGAAAATAATGAAATGTTTATTGGATTCAAATATGATTTGTGTTTCATGCATGTATGATTTCAATGTTAAGTTATGTAAGTTGTTTATGTTTGAAATAAACATAACACTTAGAAATGAGGTTAATGGAAAAAAAAATTAGATCTTAGTTTTCGGTGTCCTTACACATCACCTGCATAGTACTTGGGCATGAAAAATGTTGGTGATACATCTGGAAGTAGCATAACTTCATAGATCATGGGAATAAAATTTAGGACAACAGTTGGAGTAAAAATTAGCTAATCTTATGGTCCAATGCCTACTACATGAGGGGAATCAAGAGGATCTGGAGGTTTGGGATCTAGCAGATCTGGTGGTTTTGGAGGTGGAGGGAATACTGGAGGTAATAGATGTTTCGGAACTAGTGGGCATAGTATGTACCTACCACAGCAATTCTATTACGATATGTCTCTTCACCTACCAGAGTACAAAGGTATTGAAGATGCAGTTGAACATGTACAAATATTTGAAATACTATGGTGCACTAAGGGAATCACAGCTCCTGAGTGTAAGGCAAGTTATTTTGCTTCTACTTTGTAAGGGTGCACGCATAGTTGGTATAAGAAGTGTGATCCAAAACAGACTTGTGTAGACTATAAAGCGATGTGTGATGTTTTCTTAGCTGAGTTCCATATACCTAAGTTTGAACAGAAAAACATCAATGCATTAAAGGACATTAAGTGGGCATGGATGAGACTGTCAGGGAGTATGATTCCTATTTACAAACTTTGCTATCAAATTTGTGTTATCATATTCACCCTAGTTATGCATGGTCAGTGGTTTTTTGATAGACTAATCACACCTTTTAGGAGGGAGCTCTCACATAAGACCTTTATAGATCTGCATGAGGAATTGGAGGTAGCTCTGCACACTGAGGCATTTGGAAGTGTAGACACTAAAGTTAGCCCATTTTTTGAGGTACAGATAGCATCTATGGCAAAACAGTTGGATAAAATGTCAGCCAATTCAGCTCATGAGATGTGTAGTAGTATCTCGTGTACGTATTGTAAGGTGGAAGGACATACCAAGGATAGTTTCCCTCATAAATTGGTGCACATTATGTTGCTAGATTGTGATTTCTGTTACTTGGATCATGATTCAAGTTGGTTCCCTTTATTATAGCATGTGATCAAGAACAATGTGTCTTATTACTATAATATTTGTAAGTCCCACACTCATGATACCGAGAATTGTAGATATATTGATCAGATTTGTGAGGCTATTGAACTAGGGTTTGACAGACCATTATTGCAAGTAATTCTAAATACCAGGGTGATAATCATAATCATAATGAAGGACGTTCTGATGGAGTTTATTGAGGTAGAGGTTATCGTGGAGGATTCAGAGGTTGAGGTCATGGTGGTGGAAGAGGTGATTTACCATAAGGAACTTGTTTCACATGTGGATCCCCTGATCATTGAAGACATTTTTTATACATGGTGTGGAAAGAATCACAAGTTTGAGGAATGCTTGGATTTGTATGAGCATATGATCAAGAAGCACAAGCAAGATAAGTGTGTGGGAATGGTTAGAGTACAACGTGTAATTTAATATTAGTGAATTCCAAAGATAGTGTCTGACCCAGAGATGTTTCCTGTGTTAGAATCTACCTACATCGAGGCTAAAAACATGTTATTACAAAACATGAGGTGATAAATGCAAAGAATCCAGATTCTGCCCATTAGAAAGAGTTATATCAGGAGACTATGGAGGTGATTAGGAACTTACATGGTGAGATACAATGCTTGAAGGAATAATTTTGGAATCTGGAACAGGCGAAAGCAGTTGAGTTACCTCAGAAATATGTTGATGACTTGAAGGAGGTTTGTAAGATGTTACACCAAGATAATATCATTTCTTTGTTAGGGAAATGACTGATGGAGAAGGTATTGTGCATTGGATATGACCTTGAGAGACAGATATTGCATGTAAACTTACCTCCTCATAGTCTTGAATATGATAAAGAGATTACTTTGAACGCATTTTTTGATGGATGGTTGTTGCGTAACATACTAATTTATACAGGTGTAGAAGTAAATGTACTCACTTTAGATGTGTGGAATCATATGGGAAGACCACCATTATAGCCATCTTCGAATGTGCTATATATGGAAAATAGGACTAGAGCCACACCCATTGGAGTACTGAAAGATTCCATTATTACTATTCAAGGGGCCAAGTTTACTAGGGACTTTGAGGTTTTGGCACTTGTAGAAGTAGGTAGCTTTCCAACATTACTTGGGTGCACCTGGTGTTAAAAGAATAATTTTGACTTGTGCTTTAATAAAGGTTATATCAGTTTTGATAACAAGGAAGAGTGCATCATTATTCCTTTAACAGATGAGAAAGCTACACCTTATGTGGAGCCATTAACCAAGGAAGATCTTAATAGAGTTTGTGTGTGTACCATCAGGGATCTCAAGGTTATTGAGCCATATAAAGAAGGTATTATTCAGTGGGATGATGCTCAGTTTATGAGTGATACAACCAGTGTTTCTTGTGATAATGGGGTGTATGGGATGTATGAAATGGTTAGGTGAGAGATTAATAATACAGTTATGCACATGATCAAGGTGCACATTGTTAGGCATTTAAGTCATAACCAGGTACCTCAGTACACTAGTAAAGGAAACCCTAACTTATTTTTGCACGCCATGGAATCTTAGTGGATGGATGAGGGTGATAAAATAAATAGGATGATTTATACCCTACATGAAATAGTTGCGCGTTGGTGGACTACACACAGAGATAACCTTTTGGAGTGGCTAGAAGTGAGAATCACTTTCTCTAATAGGTTTCTTTGGAGTAATGTACCTTCACATATTTTTGAATTTCATGGGAAGGATTCTACTTCACACCATGTTTATAAGTGTGAGAGACTCTGAATGGAGGGGCAAGAAGACTTTCTACTATCACTTTGGGTACATAAGTTCTACACCACTCTCATAGGTTATGCATGCACATGAAATGTTCATGAAGAATTAACAAGAGCAATAGTTAATTGGTAGGATATGACTTTAGGAATGATTCATAACTTTGATTATTTTTCAACTAAACCTCCAGTAAATGAAGCATTACATATTATAAAATGCCTTACAATGGGGGATAGTTCAAAGGCTTAAGAAGTCTTATTACATATGGTTAAAGAGTTAGACTTTGAGGTGTGCTTTGATGAAGAGGAGGCAGATGAAGTGCAGCTTGGGTGTACCTAGTTGGAAAAAGAGAAGGTTAAACTGGTATATATGATTTATGATGGAGTGAAGAATTTGGATGTTGACCAAACTATAAGGATGTGTGAGGTCTTAGATAGTGTTCATCAAAAGGAAAGCACTTACCATAAGCCTATGCAAACAAAGAAGGTCAAAATTGGGATAGATACAGAACCTGTATAGTCTTTTTATATAAAACTCTTTGATTAATCACCATCCTTTATCACCCTGGCCCTTGTTTATTTTTCCGCTCAAGCTTAAAATTGACTAAGTATGAAGCTCAATGCGGAAGGTGTCCACGTGTCTTGTTGGTGCAGTCAGAGCATGGAGAAAAAGAGGAAATGCTCTTAAACTTGTGTCATGGTGTCCACATGTCCCAGGTTTGATGAAGGTTACCCTGGCAGGTTAAAAAGTCAAAAGCATAACAAAGATGCAACAGGGCCTCCACATGTCACTCAAGCATACTTTCAAGTAGAGAAAAAGAGGAAGGCCCCCCAAACTAGCGTGTACCCACTACGTGTCTTTCAGGTGTAGTTTAGAGGATCAAGTTCTAGAAAAGGCTCCCAAATGAGCACCCTCTCTCCACATGGAGGGAAAGAATCATCACCGACTCAAGGAGTGCCAGTTGGATGAATTAAAGTCAAACACAAATATCTCAACAGGTACTTGAGATATTGACCCAAAAGGAGAAGATCATGTAAGAAAATTGAGTGCTTCTAGTAGAAGCTATGATTCCAAATGTTGGAGCAAGAACCATGAACATTTATAAAAAGACGTTTAATCCAGAAAGAAAAAGGGAGTTTTTGAAGAAAACAGGAGTAGTTTTAAGAAAAACACACAAAATTTATAAGAGAGATACAAGATATAGTTTTTGTAATAGCTAGCCTCAGCAAGACTTTGATATAGAATGAAGTTGTAATTTGTGCCATTTTGGCCTTATGTATCATTTTCTCCATAAATAGAGTTCTTATTCTGTGCACTTTAGCTTTCAAAGTTCTGATTCTTTGTTTTCAACTAAGCAGTTCTAGATGAATGAAGAAATCTATCATGTTATATTCCCTTGGGTTTTCACTTATCTATTATCTACACATTGTCGTGTGTTTCATCTCCTCAAACTCTGACTAATCTAAAGGTACTTGTAAAATATTTGGATCATGTTATAATGCTCTTCAAACTATTTTGGATAGTCACCCTAGGTATCTCTTTGTCCCTTTAGGATCTATTCGGGTGCATCACCTTAGTTAGTTTTACATTTCTTTTAATATTTTTTATAACACCATCTCACACCATAGAGAAGAGCTAGCTTCTTTAAAATATGTAAGTTTCCTTAGGGCACACATCCCACTAACCTAAGGTATCCAATGACTCTGACAATTCATCTACAAAGATCATTATCAACAGTTTTCCTGGCACACTCGATGGGACAGATCTACAAATGTAGATATTCCATCATCAAAGATCTACTAATTCTAGTAGTATTTAGTTGGTCTACTATAATTTGCAAAACAAATGTGAAAAAGGGAAAGAACAAGGGAGGAAGGTGTCTTTGACTACTTGAAGTTATCTCCACCACGCAACAAAAGATGTATAAAAATCCAAAGATATTTTTCTCCTCCAAACCAGACTTTCTTAACACCTATACCAGGTAGGCCCTTCATGCATTCGACTAGAACCCTCATGACTATTTTATGGTTCACCTTTAAGTTTAGCCTCTGAGGCAGTTCATTTCATGGAACCAGGGAAGTTCACTCATTTTACCCACACCCTCGATGGTGTGGAATTCTATTCTGTCTAACATGCTAAAGGTGCTTCCCAAATTTAATGGATAAGACTTTAAAACCCCTAAAGAACACATCCAATACGTAGCAAAAATATGTGTGGTATATTACATCATAGAACAAGACGTCTCCTTACAATTGTTTGTCACTTTCTTCAAAGGAAAGTCCCTGGATTGGTACCGATCCTTAACTCCGAACACTATCAGAACTTGGGACCAGTTAAGATATGTGTTGGTAATAAGATTCAATGAAAAAGGGGATAGATCATCGCTCCTACAATAGCTTATCAACATCAAAAAGGGCCTGCAAGAGTAGATGACATATTTCAATACCAGGTTTCATAAAACTTGGTAAAGGATTCCTGTTCTAGCAAGACCACTTGTAGGTATGGCTATTATTTTCTATTTAAAATCTCTAGATTTAGATATTTCTCTAATGATTCAATCATTAGGATTGGATTCCTTACCTCAATATAATATTTTTTATCCAGGATGAGAACAATTTAATATATGCCGAGAAACTTCCCCCCGGGACCCTTTTGCCAACGTACCCTGGGATAGCCCCCCTTTTGTAGACACAGGTGATAAACCCTCCTCAAGCCCCTACGTCCTTGTATAACTACCTATCCACTCATTTGGCCCCAACTCCCACTATCGCATCATCATATTCTTCTCCCAAAATGGAGGAAATGAAAAATATTTTGAGAAAAATTTCTAATGAAATAGTAAATCTTAAAAGGAATCAAGTCGCTTATCAAAGAAAAAATTATCAAAATTATCAAGGTAGTAGGGTCACCTATTCCCCTCAATACTAGAATACCTAGAGACTATAGCCTACCCATCCATCTAACCATCTAGTTCCTATACCAATGCCACTCCAAATTGTTCCACCTAATAGCAGAAGAGAGATGGTACCCAGCCAAAACCATTTAGCTGAAGACCCCAATGTTTGGTGCTTCCCATGTAATAATTCCCACATGCCAAGAGACTTCCCCCAAGGGAAATTACAGAAAAAGGTGGCTGAACAATGATCAAGAGAAGGATATGATGTGGATACATCCAAACCTTATCAATCCATGAGAGTCCAAAGTTTGGCTTTCTTCACACAGATTCAAGGGATGTCCTTGGAACAGGAAGCGGAGATCAAACCAGTGCACACTCTTTTCTCTTGGGTAGAATGAGAAGAATTCATATTTACAAATGAAGCATCTATTTCAAAACATGTTCAGTTTAATTACAACACTTTCTTTAAGAAAAGGATCATAGAGGCTGACGCTCCAATCCCAAGCATGACTGGAAAGATGCAAAAAGAGCCTTCAACCATTATAGCCCCCTCACCACCTATCACCGTAAAAGAATTCCAAGAGGAACTGTTTAATCAAGATGTCTCCCACCCCACCAGTGAAGGAACAAAACACCAGTTATCATTTAAATTATTGCCTCCTGGACCAATTAACATGGTCCAACAACTCAAGAAAATGCCAGCTAACACATCCTTGTGGGATCTTACTGAGCATCCCAGAAAAAAAGGATTTTCTCCAAGAAACGCTCAAACCAAATGACAATCCAACCACTTCTAGTAAGGTGAAGGAATGGGTAAAAAACCACCCTAGTCTCAACGGAGGTAGTATTGTTGAATAAAAAAGGAGAGGTTAGTAAACCAAGGCCAAATCCTTTTTTCATGACTCTTATCATAGGCAGGAAATTACTGCATAATTCTATGATAGACTCGAGCGCTAGCACTACCATCATTCCTAAAGTGATTACAGATGCCTTGGGCATTAAATATGAACCCTTAAAAAGAGGATTCATGTAATTGGATGGGAGGTTTGTTCAAACCATTGGACCTATCAAGGTACTCCCATTACAGCTCTATTCTTGCCAGAACATAACCGTCCCACAGGATATTGTGGTAATCGATGTCCCACCTGTATTTGGACTTTGCCTCTCTCATGATTTCATAGCTAAGATTGGAGGCCATGTATATTTATATTGGTCTCATCTTATTCTGCAAACTAAATATGGGTATAAAATGAAGGTCTTGTCAGAACCCCTCGCCAAGGATCATATAACAGACCAAGTGGCTTCAGGCTTCGAATATTTCCATGCTATGATCATATAACAAGAGAAGAGGAATCATACCCTAATGAGGAAAAAGGATACCATCAAAGCGATGGTCCCCCATCTATCCCTATCCCCTAGGTGACCCTACATTTTTATGGGGACAAAAGCAAGAATGGCTTGGGAGCCAGAGTGTGCTTGTTATCCCCTGGTGGAATAAAGATACTTCAATCATTCTATTTCTAGTTCTCATATACCAGTAATGAGGTAGAATACAAGGCCTTGGTGCATGGATTGACTGTAACGAACCGTTACACCAAAACCTCAAGGTGTTAGTGAAATCCACACATGAGAATCATAACATCCCACCATGCTTCCGTAGAGCCTGACTCGGGCTGGGTTTTCACCCACACTCCCATATGTACAAGCCCTACTTCACCAATGTTTAGGTGCCCCACGAGTCCTAGCTACATGACATAACCAACCGAGTGGGATTTGAACACAGGTGGTTGCTATGATAGCAAATTTAACAAAATGTTACACCAAAACCTCGAGGCATTAGTTAAATCCACACATGAGGATCATAACATTGACTATGGCCTGAAAAGAAGGCATCAAATAGTTGAGAGTATTTAGTGACTCAAACCTGGTAGTAACACAAGTAAAAAACATTTCTGCCATAAATAATCCTAGGATGACATCTTATCAGCATCAGGTGTGAGATCTCATAGATGATTTTGAATCCTTCAATATTAAATTGATTCCTTGAAACCAAAATTTGGAGGCTGATAGGGTGGCCTTGATTGTGTCATGGTTTGACCTAATTCAGGATTTGATAGAAAATGAGAACACCATAAAACTAATCATTCATCCTTCTATCCCTAACAACTGCAATCATTGGCAAGTCTTCAATAGTGACCAGCAGATTATACACTTCCTTCAGTAGTTTGATCAATTTTGAACCAACTCCAGTCCAATATCAAGGAAGCATATGGATATCAGATTATCCAATTGAAGACGAATAAACTTCCAAAAGGGTTGATAACCCCATAGATTATTTTTTATTCAAACAATGCTAGTTTCGACTGAAGGAATTTTGTAACAATAAAGGAGGACTATGTCGAACTAGAAGTAACTAAGGAGAGAAGACTAAAATTTGGGAGATCGGTGACTCAAAAGGAAAGAGAGAGACTCGTGGCTCTATGTCATAAGTGCAATAAGGTGATGGCTTGCACATATGATGATCTACATGGTTACAATAAAGACATTATTTAGCACACCATCGACCTCGAAGAAGGGGCTAAGCTGATACAGTAGAAGAAAAGGCATGTGAATCCTAAAATTGAATCTCTCATGGATGAGGAACTGAGAAAACTCCTAGAAGCCAATATAATCTTTCCTATCAAGCACATGACGTGGGTCTCCAATCTAGTTTTGGTAAGAAAGAAGAACGGAGAAATTCAGCTCTGTGTGGATTTTAGAGACCTAAATAGAGCCTCCTTGAAGGATCACTACCCTTTTCCCTCTATAGAACAAATATTACAAATGGTCAGAGGCTCAGAGATGTTTTCTCTACTGGATGGTTTTTTGGGATATAATCAAATATGGCTCGTAGAAAGGGATCAACATAAGAGGATGTTCACAACCAAATGGGGAACTTTTACTTACGTAAAAATGTATTTTGTAATAATATACGCTAGGGATACCTTTTAAAGGGCCACGGATTTCACATTTAGATCATTGATAAACAAATTTATCCTTATATATCTTGAGAATCTCATGGTGTTCACCAAAATAGTGGAGGATCACTTCGATTCCTTAGAGGTTATATTCAAAAAGTACCAAGAATTCATAATCTCCCTAAACCCAAAGAAATGTGTCTTTGGAGTGCCCCAAGGAAAACTCCTGGGACATAATTTGTCAAAGGAAGGAATATCCATTGATCCCAAGAGAATTAAGGCCATTCTGGAGCTACCCTTTCCAGTCAATAAAAAAATGATCCAATCTTTCCTAGGAAAAATCAACTTTGTCAGCAAGTTCATTTCGGACTTTTCCAGGAAGATTTACCTGATCACTCTCATGTTGAAAAAGGACCTCAGTTTCAAGTGGACCTCTGAAGGTCTTCTGGCCTTCAAGGAGATAAAAGAGGTTGTTGCATCCACCCCGGTGTTGCGCAATCTGGACTTCTCAAAGGATTTCATTATGTATGTATATGGGGGTAATCATAGCGTAGCATCTGTATTGACGCAGAATGGAGAGGAAAATCCGATCACCTTATTTTTAAATACCCTCCACAACTATGAAACAAGGTACAATTTTGTAGAAAGACAGGATTATGCCATAGTTAAAGGCCTAAAGAAGTTCTGACACCTTGTCACTCATAATGGTATTCAGGTCATGGTGGCTCACTCCAGCATCAAAGAATACATAATGGAGGGTGAGATAACAGATAAAAGGGCCAATTGGATTACTAAGATCCTTGAGTATGACATTGAGGTAAATCCCACAAATCTTGTAAGGGGTAGGGGTATGTGTCAATATTTAACACAAGACTCCATGCCCCTAATTGAAGATGAACACAAGGAGATACTATATCTCTAGGAAAGTGATTCAGATAGTTGGGTCTCAGATAAGTTCCATTTTATGCAGATTGGGAAGTATCCAAGTCATCTCCCCTTGAAAAAGAGGAGATATTATAGGAAACAAGGGGCCAATTTTACTATGATCAACAATTTCCTTTTTAAGAGGAATTTTAATGGAATCTTGCTAAGATGCCTAGACAATGAAAATTTTGAAATATTCTTACAAGAATTACATCACGGGAGCTTAGGAGGCCACTTTTTTACCCAAAATACAACCATGAAAATATTTCAAGCAAGATACTTTTGGCCAAGCCTGTTTACTGACAGTCAATTAGAGATAAATAGATGCAAGGTTTTCCAATTTTACACCAAGTTCTGGAGAAATGTGGCCGTACCACTCAACCCCATCCTAGTTGAGGAACCCTTCACATAATGGGGTATGGACTTCATCAGAATGGTTAATCCAACTTCAAGTGTCAACCACAAATGGATCCTCATAGCAACCGATTACTTCACTTAATGGGTGGAGGTAGTCCCCCTTAAAGAAGCCACTAAGAAAGTAATCCTAGGACTCCTATAAGATATAACTACACACTTCGCCCACCCCCCACACTATCATATCAGATAATGTTAAGGCCTTTGTAAGAGCCAAGGTATCTAAATTTTTGGTAAAGCATGGGATCTACTTAAAAATGTCCTCCAATTATTACTCACAAGGAAATGGTCTAGTGTAATCTACCAACAAAAACTTGATCAGACTCATAAAGAGAATAGGACATGAGCATAAGAGATTATGGCATGAACATGTCAAAACAACCTTATGGGCTGATCAGATCACCCCAAAGAAGATCCTGAAAACTTCCCTGTATGATATAGTCTATGGGAAAATCATCGTAATATTGATTTCCCTGGAAATCCCTGCATTACAACTATTGAAGTAGGCTAAGATAGAAGAGAATGGAGCGATGTAGGTAAAACTCACCAAGCTAGTAGAGCTCCAAGAGAAATGTGAGTCTACTCATGAGGCCATGATTAGCTGTCAATAGGTGGTAAAGACTTGGTTTGATAAAAAGACATCATAACCAAAATTCCAAGTTGGGACTATGGTTCTGAAATGGGACACAAGGGCTTCTAAGACAAAAAAATCATGGAAAGTTTGACCCATTATGGATGAGACCCTTTAGAATAAGTGCATGCAAATAGCACGATGTGTTTGACCTTGAAACTATGAAAGGATATCCCTTAGCAATCCCGGTGAACATAATTCACCTGAAACCTTTTCTGTAAGTCCCTTCATAAAAAGGTTGTATCATATGTATATTTTAATTTTCTTTATTCTCTACTTTGTATGTTTTGTCCCTTTTAATAAGTGTCTTGGACATGTGTCCTTTATGGATCCCCATTCCCACTTTTAAAATTTTTGGACATAGTGTACCTTCCTATTTCTCCCCAAAATTAATGACCCAACAACTTCCATGAAACTTAATAGAAAATATTTCACATTGGTATAAAAATCTCTTGAAGAACACAGAATTCGATGCTTAGGGTCATTAATTAAAAAGGGGTTTTTGTGTGAAGTGAACATGTTTACATGCAATCCATTACTCTCCAAGTAAGGGTGACTATTTAAGACATTGGGAGCATTCAACAAGCCCATTTCAAATACTAGAGTCTTCTTAATCAATCATCAAGTTTCAAAACTAAAGGAATCCTAACCTTATCCAAATTAAAGAAAACGTCATGGAAAAATCCAACTTTACGCCACTAGAAAAATATTATGCACGACAACCCATTCCCCCTCTACCTCTACAGTAAAATTTGAGGTTCCCTAATGGAGGATCTTAGTTTAATGACCCTACTATGATTTCCAACCACACTGAAAATGTCTTTGACCTGGTCCTCAACAAGAAGCCCAAGTCTTCGAGGGAGGTATCCTTTTCCAGGTTTCTCAACTTGGGAAATTCTGAATATTTCAGCTCTAGAATCTAGAGTACAACACTCACCCAATACACGGTGCCTCTCGTGCATCCATACCCATAACTCATATAGATGTTTGCAGATCATTTCAATTCAAGAACCCATATTATCTAGGGTAAAAACTTAATGGTGGTGCTTACACCACAAGCTAACAGGGACATGTTGGCTCTAACTCACGATCCAATAGCTAGTTTCTATGATATGGCCAAATTCCAAAGCATCTAGACATAATGCAAGAATAAAAATTTGTTCCTTAATAGGGAGCTTAGATAGGTAGATACAGGAAGTTCGGGGACTGTGGGATTTCCCATTCCGTTGAAATTGCTTTTAGCGAATTCTCAGGATGCATGTTCAATATAGGAATTCTTCTTTGGGAAATATTTAGACAAAGGTTTTGAGGATTTGCAAATGGCAGCCTTGTTTCAAATTATTTATTTCACCAAAGAGCAGACAAACCACTTTAATTTCATGGAATTCATTATGAAATATATTTTCAAACATATCAACCAATTCTTGGTGACCTTAACTTTCAAGTATTCATCCTATCTATTCCATCTCATTCTGTATCATAACACCCAATATTTCAGTCAATTTATGACTCTAACTCTATGGGACATGGAGGTGGATCCTCAAAAAATCATTCCAATGTCCACATGGACTCATATACTATCCCTCTCATCAGACGTATATGAATTTTTTAATTCTTTTTTGGATCCCCTATTGCTCAAGATTGATCCTAAAGGGATCAACAACAAGATGAATGACTCGGTACAATCCATCCTCACAGACCCCCTGCACCCCTATGATTACTTCTTTACCAAAGTAAATTCCATGATTTGCTTGCATGTTTTCAGAGAAGAATCCTTTATGCTCCCTAGGGTCCTCACTAGTCAGGTGGTGGGCCTCAAAATAGCTAGGTAGCTAGTCCTCCTAGACATTGAGTTTGGCTCATGCTGAAAGAAGAAGGAACTTTTTGATATCCCCTTGAGTAGGGGAGGAAACACTGTTCTTAAGACAAAGGCAGAGAAAATCTTTATAAATAAACTGGCTTCCTATGGGTTTGCCTTAATTTGAGACTCATGGAGGTATGACCCAGATGGGACAATTGTCGCGACTCTAGTTCATAAAAAGGTCTCAAACTCCTGCAATCATGAGCCAATGGAATTTTTTGAAGCAAGGTGGAACCCCCAGGCACATTCACTTGACATATTCGTCGAGCTCAAATACATACCCACCCTGGGTTGTGAGGCATTCCACTAAGTCAAGTACAAATATGACCCCACTCTCACCATGACTAAAGGACTCTGAGTATCCCTAACGAAGAGAGATTGGAGTGCGAACAAAATTGAAGCCTATTGGAAATATAGGCAAGATATTGGCTAAACCAACCTAAATTTTGAGGCAATCTCTAGTGATGAGCAATGGGAAGAGTTCTGGGATGAGGATCATGTGTCTGATACAGAAAGATAAGATACGATCATAATCACTTTAGAGTGGTCTATAAAATTAACCACAAAATATTCCGGTCCCTCGTAACAGCAATTACATGTTCCACCTCTGCCTTCCATTTCTTAGCAAGATCTTCCAATACAGGCTCCCACACCTCAACCTACAATCATCCGCTCGAGTGAGAAACCTACGGAGGAATCAGCCTCAAGTCGATCACGTAAGAAGTTAAAATTGGTCAAGGCTCCTATTTCTCCCTTGCCTCTCCCTCCTCCCAGGGATCCATTACAATCTCCTCCTCTCCTCCATTTTCCCCTTTTGAAAGTATTCCCTTGTCTATAACTCCATCATAGACTCTCCCTTTGCTTGGCGCCCCTTGTTTTCTCAACTTCCCTCCACCATCCCAACCTTCTCCCCCTACATGGTGACAGGCCCTTCTTCATCCCTAGTAACATTAATGCCCTAACCATAAGTTACAATTCCTTATGGCCTATCATCTGGGTTCCCATTAGTGGGAGGAATGGTTCCTTCTTCCTCTGAATTTTTGAGTCAAGCCAAGTCTACCAAAGCTTTACAAGATAGCAGAAGGGAAAAACAGAAGAAGAAGGAAATGGTGACAGGAGAAACAAAGCAAATATGATCATTATATGTCCATAAGCAAAGCTCCTTAACAATCTTCTGACTTGTCCCTTATGCATCCAAACCTGTTGAACAGATTCAGCCAGATGATTATTCTATCAGTGTTTTCATGATCAACCTTTCTGAGTTTCAGCCTCAGGATAAGGTTGAATTAATTAATGAAATGGTGAAGGTAGTCACTACATACTACCTGAAGCTCAGAAATTAGTTGAAGAATGTTCAATCCATCCTTTGAAGGGTAGAGTCCACTATAGCTAACCATGAGGCCAAGATAAAGGCCAAAGGAAGAGAAATTGACCAGCTTCGCAAGAAGTTGAAGGGAGCCCCATCACAAGAGGCCCTTTTAGCTTCTTAGGACGAGGCTAAGACTCTAGTAGCTAAACTCACCACATCCGATGCCTTGGCCAATTTGCTAGTGCAAGAAAAGGGATCCCTCTAACAATAGGCCAATTCAAGAAAGGTGGAGTTGACAATAATCCAAGACAAGTTACATATCATCGAGGTGGAAAAGGGAAGCCTCTAAAAAAATATTAAATCATTTGAGGACTTGGTTAAATACTTGACCCCCAAATTGGGGCAACGATCCTAGAAGGGGGGAATTGTAACATTAGTATAGGAGCTAGATGCTTCCTATTGTGACAAAATGCCACTATGGCAATGGATTTATCCCCCAAACTTGGATTTATATCTTATGCTTAGCGATTTTTCTCTAATGTGGAAACTGTGGCTTCCACCATCACCAGCACAGTGTCCACCAAGGTCCCTGAATCAAAATTATTGATTTAGAAACTTTATGATACTTCAGACTCTTCCCTTCAAGGGGTGGGGATTACTGATGGGTGGCTAATCATTGCAAAAATTAATGAGATTCTGAGTTGCAACAATGCCTCTAACAAATTCGAGAACGTCTTAGTGCAACTCCACCATGGAATCAAGGAGAGGAAGCAGAGCATCAACGAATTAGTTTAGTTAGGATTCCCTTCCCCCTTCCCTAATGATTATACAGTCCTCTTAAAGGACCAAATTCAATAGCTCCTGATTTCCAAATGCTAAGAAAATATTTTATTTCATTCTTTAAAGGATATCTCTAGTGTTGTTGAGGTGGAATCCATCCTAAACCCCATCGTGCAATTGGAGTTCCACTTACACGTAGTAATGCATAACCTCCAAAATTTATCACATAAGGAGATAATCAAGTTGGATCGAAATTTATAGGCCTTGTAAAGAATAACTTACCCAATAGAGGTGGAATGGCTCGGGTATCATGCTATGTTATAGAAGCTCTGAGTGGCATTATTTGAGGCCACATTTTTTTAGGCTAATGAGATGGTCAGGTTCTTCCATGGCTAACATGGATTCCCTTGTTGATTCACCATAACTATAGAGTCCTTTTCATATAAAACTCTTTCATTAATAACCATCTTTTGTCACCCCGGCCATTATTTCTTTTTCCACTCAAGCTTAAAATCAACTAAGTATGAAGTTAAATGTGGAAGGTGTCCACTTGTCTCATTGGTGCAGTTGAAGCATGGAGAAAAAGAGGAAAGGCTCTTAAACTTACAATGCATTCTCCATGTGTCCTAGGCCTGATAAAGGTTACCCCAACGGGTTAAAAATTCAAAAGCATATAAAAGATGCAATAGGGCCTCCATGTGTCACCTGAGTGCACTTTCGAGTAGGCCCTCCAAAATAGCGCGCACCCACCACTTGTCTTTCAAGTGCAATTTAGAGGATCAAGTTCCAAAAAAGGCTCCTAAATGAGTGAACTCTCTCCACGTGGAAGGAAAGAATCATCACCGACTCAAGGAGCACCAGTTGGGTGAATTAAAGGCAAACACAAATATCTCAATAGGTAGTTGAGATGTTGACCTAGAAGGAGAAGATCATGTAAGACAATTTAATGTTGTCAGTAGAAGCTTCGATTTTAGACGTTGGAGTAAGAGCAATGAACATCTATAAAAATACATTTGATCTAGAAAGAAAAAGGAGAGTTTTTGAAGAAAATGGGAGTAGTTTTTGGAAAAACAAACAAAATTTGTAAAAGAGATACAAGATCCAGTTTTTGTAATAGCTAGCCTCAACAAGACTCTAATATAGAAGGAATTTGTAATCTGTGCCATTTCAGTGTTATGTATCAGCTTCTCCATAAATAGAGTTTTTGTTCTATGTACTTCAGCTTTCAAAGTCTTAATTCTTTCTTTTCTGCTAAGCAATTCTAAATGAATTAAGAAATATATCATGTTATACGCCCTTGCATTTTAACTTATCTATATCTACACATTGTCATGTGTTTTGTCTCCTCAGACTCTTATTAATCTAAAGGTACTTCTAAAATATGTGGATCATGTTATAACACTCTTCAAAATATTTTGGATAGCCACCCTGGTTATCTCTCTATTTCTTTAGGATCTATTCGGGTGCATTGCCTTGGTCAGTTTTACATTTATTTCAAGATTTTTTCTAACCCTATCTCACACCACAGAGAAGATCCAGCTTCTTTAAAATATGGAGGTTACCTTAGTGCACATATCCCACTAACCTAAGGTATCCAATGATTTTGACAGTTCATCTGAAAAGATCATCATCAACAGAACCTAAGGTGGCCATTATTGGTGATTGTTGGTCTGAACAAGAGGTTTCTAAGATTGAATAGATGTTTCGTGACTTCCAATATTTATTTCCATAAGGTTATAATGAGTTGAAGGGAGTGCATCCCTCTCTAGGTAAGATGAATATCAAGTTAAATGAAGATGTGTTCCCTATTAGGAAGATGCCTTACAAGATGATCCCTAATATGTGTGTCAAGGTAAAGGAAGAGATTGAAAAGATGTTGAAATATGGAATCATTGAGCCCATTTAGGAATTAGAGTGGGTTATCCCTATGATGATTATCATAAATAATGCTGGTAGGATAAGGATATGTGTAGACTACATCGATTTGAATATTGTTTTTGTTATAAACCATTTTCCTACACCTTTTACTGAAGAGATCTTGGAGTGAATTACAGGGTACAAAATTTATTCTTTCACTAATGGGTTCTCCGGTTATCATCAGGTGTGTATTGCTAAGGAAGACCAAAAAAATACAAATTTCACCACTAAGAGGGGACTTTTTTGTTTCATCGTTATGCCCTTTAGGTTGAAGAATGTGTCTACGGTCTTTTCATACATTGTTGTACAAGATTTTGAATACTTTATACACAATTTTTAACAAGTTTATTTGGATGATTGGACTGTATGTGGACTGGTAAAGGATCACTATGACAACTTGAGACTCATGTTTGAGATATGTAGGCAGTTTAGCATCTCTTTGAATATTAAGAAGTGTATCTTTGCAACAACTTTTTGGCACTTTTCTTGGCCATATCTTATGCAAATAAGGCTTGTTCGTAGACCCCGTTAAGGTCACAGTTATCTTGGGCTTAGACGATCCTACCAATCAAAGTGAGGTGTGTGGATTTTTATGGGCATACAGGTTATAACCAAAATTTCATTAAGGGGTATGCTAATATCATTGCACCCTTGGAATAATTGTTAAAGAGTAAAGGGAAGTTTCATTCGGATGAGGCGCAGCAGATAGCATTTAAGACATTGAAGGAAAGGCTTACTTATGTTCCCATATTATGCTTTCCTTCTTGGGATAAGTCATTTCATGTGCATGTTGATGTCATTGGAATTTCCATTTTTACATTATTAGCATATCCTGGAGATGGGATTATTGACCACCCTATCTATTTTGTGAGCATGAAATTGACACTAGCTGAACATAATTATACAACTATAAAGTAAAAAAATTCCATGATTTACATGTTGCATAAGTTTAGACAATACTTTCTAGTAAATCCTTTTACATCTCATATAGATCACATGGCACTTAAGTACTTATTTAATAAGCCCTTTTTACAAGGGCGCATATATTGTTGGATTCTGTTGTTCGAGGAAATTGACTTTATAGTAGTGGTAAAGTCAAGCAAGAGCAACTTAGGACCAGATCACTTATCCAAGATTAACTCAAGGGAGGATGTGTAGAGAATTTAGGACATAATTATAAATACAAAATTATGCACTTTAGACATTATTTAGCCCAGTCTGATACTAATATTTAGATTGTTCTTAAGTGAATAAAGTACTAATTAATCCCACCTTTTGGCCATCTTTATTTTATATTTTATTTCATAGTTCCCTTGTATTTTCCATCACTCATCCATCCATTTCAATACTACCTCATCATTTTAGCCCAAAATAAGGGTGCCCCAACCTGTACTGGAGCACCCTGGGGTACCCTCGTCCCACTTTGGGCACCACGATCTATACACATCCTTTTCTGATTCTTTTTGGGGCCTTTATAGCCATTTTTCATCCTTATCCTTTTCCTAGTTAGCCTTGTCATGATTAATTACGAAATTAAGCTTCAAATCCCTATAGATATAAAGTTATAAGACCACAATGAGGGTCCTAGCATCACATACTACTATCACTCCATCTATATTTATATCCATTGTATTACTTACATCCACATAGTGTCATGCATCAACGCTAGGATATTCGCATGACACACACTTCATAGGGGGGGATTTTATTTTATTCCATGCACACATGTTATTTACATTTTCTATAGTTACTATTTCTTGCTACTACACAAAGTGTGACTGGAACGAGAGCACCTAGGGCATGATATGCACACACTCACTAGAACTAAATTTGGGTCCATAATGTAGTGCATCACTCAATGATAAGACCACTAGTTTGGCAGTTGAGGTTATTCCAACCCATTAATTTTCATATTTTATTTTTCCTAAGGTTTGATTCTTCCTTTTTTATCATAAGTCATCATTCAACTCACATGGTGAATCCAATGTGACAAACAGGAAAAGTTTCAGATTAACTTACAACTCTACCGAAACCATTTTCTAAGCATTTATAGAGACCAAGGTGCCTAAATTGTAGACCAGGGAACCCTAGGGTGCCCCAATACCTTCCAGGGTGCCTCAGTTAGTTCAAAACCTCCAAATCTTCTCTTCGTGGGACCTATAAGTGACTGTTCTGGGTTTTGGAACTTTCTGTCAGACATGCGACACTGTGTGACCATCTACAGTAATCAGGTAATCCATTTCCTTTCCTTCTCTTACATATCTAGGGTTTAATTTCACTTACAATAATTAATTACATTTATGCCATATTATTCTAGCTTCATTTATACATTATTTTATTCCTCCTAATTAGATTAACTAGGGTTACTATTTCCTAGCATATAGCTCTATTTTAGTTAATCATTTTCGTGAACTCGACATCTCTTTATATCACCTTCTAGGGTTTTACATTTGCAGCTCCCATCATGGGTAAATGTCATATAAATTCTTCTTCCTCTAACTCTTTATCTACTCTACACTTTGATAGTTGCAGTGGTGCTTTCATCGACACTCCTACTACTACTTCTGGTTACAACCCCTTTCCTTCATTTATTTAACTCCCATCTTCTGGAATGGATCCTCGTACTATTCAAGATTTTGTTACCATTTATTTATGCATAATTAATCTCTTTTCCCTAGCTCAACTTATAGCATAATTCCAAGCTCTCCCTCCTGATCCCATAGTTTCCCATGCCATCATTATGGCACCCCAAGTCCCTTCTCATTCATTGGACATAAATAACTCTAGCACTACATCACTTATCTATACATCTTCTTCTTCTCCACCCATGATTGGTTCTCAACCTCGACCAACTCCCCATGACCTATTTCCTATCATCTACATGGTTGATATGGTCCCCTATACTTCACCACTTACTCATGTTGTTACCTATGCTCTGATACTAACTACCACGCCTACTCTACAATACTCGGTTGTTTTTCCTATTCCTCTCATGTCCCCTTTTCTCTATGAGATTCCATTTGTGGTCACTATTCATCTACTTAACATAATATCTTCCCCACCATCTATTACTACTACCGCTATTGTTCCGAACCACAGACCTTTACCATCCATGGATCTCATCCCATCATCTCTTCCATCATCCTCCTCCTTAGTATGCCCACTATTTACTTGCACTCTCTTCATCATAATATCTTATTGGTAACACATACCACTAAACACATCATGTACGCCCACTGTATGTTTCCATGATGGTCTCCTTCGACTTAGTTTTCCTTTGATGACCTTCATGCTCATTTATGTGATCCATATTTGTATCATGGTTCTGGAATTCTCATAGTCACCTATGCCTTATGTGTTTTCCACCTAGTTTTCTACCTCACACATTTTCCTACTACTTCTCCACTTACACTTGGTCAATCTTGGTTAGATTATTTTAGAGGCACACTTGATCATGATCATGTTGATATCACATTCGCCATGCCTTTTGGCATAGCTCTCATTTGTAGTAGTTATCTTCTTTTCTATACACCTAACTTCATTATTTGGTATGCTCAGGGATGTCCATTACCTCCCTTTATGGATGACCAATACGCCATGGTCATGTACATATTACCATTCATGGTTACTTAGATGACCAACCACACACCCTTCCTTACCAATTTTCTTACATTGTCCAATATGATTTTGATACTTATATTGATGATCCTTTAGAATATATTGATCCTCCATCTACTTTTTGTGTTAATACCAATCCTCCATTGTCTCCAGTAGGCTCTATATCTACCACCATTGTTGTTGATTCTCATCTTTGCGATCCTCCATATAATACACACCTATTGGAGGATATACAAGCACTACAAGTTCAGTGTCATTCCATGGAATCCACAATTTCATCTCTCCATGTTGAGATAGGGAAACTTAAGGATGCCTCTACCTCACATGCTCCTACTGCTCCTACATCTCATGCTCCATTCACGTCCCCTACTAGTCCCCTTACTGATCCACCAACTGTACTATTACCTCCACCTTTTATATTTCCCTCACATGTTATGCCACAAGATGTTCTTGACCACCTTCTTCATCAACAAATCCTTTCTCTACCATCTAATCATCTATACCCTCCTTCTCAATGAATACAATATCATGATCAACCATTTTTCCACATACCTAAACATGTCAAGCTTTAAGTTGTATTCTCCAACAAGAACGGAGACAAAAAGGTTCAACCTTCTCAATCTTTGATGCACTCAAAGAAAGTATCTTCTATGAGGGAGGTGTAGGTGGGTTTGGTAGTATTACTTTAGAATTAGGAGCTACATCATTGGGTGTTAAACTACCACTCCTGATGTATTGAACAAACCTCTCAAATTTTTTAGGGTGAGTCCGTAGATATACAACTTCAGTAATCTACACCTTGTCTTTGTTCACATATTCTACAAAGTCAAAGGGATCATATGTGGACAATGGAAATGAAGGGACTGATTTTGGAGTTGGGGTAGGTTTGGAAGTAGGGTTTGATGATTGGGTAATGGAGGGTATTTAGAATGGAACACTAGGAAATTTTTAAGCACTAGTTTTACAGGAGAAGATTTAGATTTAGAATTGGAAGAGGCATCTGAAGACTTACTTAAAATTATAGGATCCTTCTTACTTGCTACAGGATCATACTTCAACAATGAGGACTCCATGGAGGGTGGGATCAGAGATCCTTAACTGATTATTTTGTTTTACAGATTCACTAAAGGAGGATCTTCGGTATTCTTTTTATTAGCACTGGTGGAAGAAGAGGCTCATTTCTCATAATGAAAATGAGTGAATACCACACATGAAAAACTAGATGCATCGTCATCTTTATCCTCATTACCTCCATAATACTCATAGAATTTTATTTGTATATCATTCTCAAGTTCATCAACTTCTATAAAATCACCACCTTCACTTTCTTGTTTAATATCTTCTTCATTTTCCTTACACCTACAACTTGCATTAACAGGTGGGGCTTCTAAGGTGATCCTTTGGGGTGCTCATATAATTTGATTTTTGTTGCTTCTTTAGGAAAATGCTCTCTCAAAAAATTCCCTCTTCAATGATGTCATTTCATTCACCAATTATTTCAGCAACAAATCTATTCTTTCATATCCCAGATGTTGAGCTTTACCCTTTGAGGGATTCTTGATCTTTCCAGATAGGATGAGATCATCATCAAGTTCAATGGCCAATCTTTGTGCTTCTACAATATACCTTGGTTAAACTCTTTGCAAGAAAAATCCCACCTCTGGTGATTGATCACTAATAAATAATCTCTTGATATTTTTCTTTGATGGTGAATCCTCTTTCGGTATCCTATGGAGCAACCAATCAGAACAAGCCATGAATTCTTGCATAGTTTCATTTTCTCCTTTATTCATTTGTGCCAATTGAAAAAGGAGATCTTGATAGTCCTCAATGAATCTGAATATTTTCTCAAAATTCCATTATACATCATTCCAGCAAGTGATAGATTGGGCAGGAAAGAGTTAGAACCCTTCCGATTATTTTTCTTGGAGGGACTCCATGAAAAATATTACAATGATATCTTCATGTTGGACACCAAGAATTATGTATGATGTCATGAAATCATTGATGTGTTCTTCAGGATGTTGTGTTTTTTTTCCTATTAACTTTGTAAAGTTCTTACGAGAACCCATTGGTAGAACATGAAGAGGGGTTCAAGAGAAATCGATCATGTATTCCCTCCCCATCGAACAATGGGTTGAGGTCTTTCTACTTCATCTTCCATTTTTGTTTCTATTTCCACTTCTACTTTGGTGAATTCTTCTTCAAATTCTAACAATGAAAATTTTTATAATAGGAATATGAAAAGACGTTGTGGAATATGAAAGGTCACTTGCAAAAATTAGTAACGTGCCTTTCAACAATTGATTTTCATGAACTCTTTTTTTTTTCAATATTTGATTTTTTTTAAGTTTTAGACCTTGCGGTCATATTTTGGGTGCAAATGCTACTAAATATGCCCCACGGTGGGTTCCAAAAATTGTTGGCAAGAAAAAAATTCAGGTCGAAAAACTTGTAGATTTATTTCCAATGCTTTAGGAATCTAAGTTCCCCTACTTAATTGGTGCAGTTTTTCGTATATGCATGCGTGAGTAAAGGTGGATTTTCCTGGTGGCCTTGTGGTCAAGGATCCAACAGGGGAACTCCAATGACCCTGCGACAAAGCTAGAAATTTCTTGCTAGAGAGGAATTTTTCAAGAGAGTGGGAAAGGGAGTGAGAAAAGAGAAAAGGGGATTAATGTCATGGGTAGAAAATCAAATTCCCACACCCATTAACCAAAAATTTCACACACGCATTAGAGTTGAGAAGAAAAAACCCTACAAATGGAAATAAGATGAGTTAATATTGAGAACTCAAAGTTTCTAAAATATCCTCATCAAAAAAGGTATGAAACTCCTTCTTCTTGTATTGATTCTTGAGTAGAAAATGTACATAGCATGGAAATGGAAGAAATTTGAGAGTGGGGAAAATGGAAGAAAATGGCTATCTCCTTTGTTCTCTCTAAGTACAATGCACTCTTGAGTCTACAAGATCGATCACCAACCCTTTGAAATTTAAATGGCTTTGTTATTTATAGGAAGAGAAAAGACTCTTCATATGACCCCCATTGACCCTTCATATGCCTTGAAAATTTTCACCTTCTTAGGAAAACTTTAAGTCCCTTTTTATATGACTCAAGGGTGACTTATTACATTTAAAATAAATTCATTTTTAATTAGTTAAGGCATTATGAATAAATACAACCCCCAACATCAAATTAGAACATTGAGAAGAGAGATAATGTTGGGGGGAGAGGAGAGAGATAGAGAAGAGAGAAGAAGGAAGAATGATATTGACGATGAAATACTCTACCTTTGATAAATTCTATTGATCCTTCCAGATGACTCGATGGGATGCTCCAATGTGATGAACTATGAATCTCTGAAACTCTTTACACCCTAAGAAACTCCATCTCATCTCACGGATGCTTGCCAAGTTGAATGAATTGTTCCACCAATGAAATAAAATCCCATGTTGTGTATGATATACTTGTGACCTTCACAATGTAGTGAGTGTCAAAAGACACTGTCAGGTTCCTTAGGATGGATCTCGACTGCCATGTAAAAAATTCCCATAGATGATCACAAACGATGATGTTCCCCTGAATGATTACTATGCCAAAACTACCCTTTAAGTGTAACTTATTAATAGCATGTGCCCAGATGGAAGACTTGTTATTTTTGGTGAGAGGTAATTTTTGCCTCTTCTTGACCATTCTAATGTGATGAACTCCCTCTTTTGCTCTTGCACACACTGCCTTCACCTCAACCACTTCTCGGGGTGACTCACTATTTTTAGTAAGTGGTCATTTTGAATGTTTTTGGCTCTATACTATTATTTTTTCTTCCTAGTTATCTTCAGTTCACATTTCCTTTTCCATAGACGCTTTTGATGATGACTTCCCAAACATAGCAAGTCTGTATAGGAAAAATTACTATTTTTAGAAAGTGGACTTCCACTGCTCTGTTTGCAATAGAACATATTTTTTTGGACTTGTCTCATTTTCATGGTCATGTCCTCCGAATTTCACTTGAATTCACCCTTTAGAATGCTTGGAAATAAAATTTAAAATCTTTGCATGGCAGTGGCTTCGGGCACGGAGCTGCCATGGCAACCATTAATGGAGCTCAA